>CM076570.1:1017598460-1017688548 GCA_034641835.2 Pinus albicaulis
GGCCGAACTATTTTAGTACGTTCGGCCGAACTTTTGAGTCCGTTAATATTGACGGCACTGTGACGGCCCAGTAAACAGAATTTTTGCCGGAGGTTTGGAAAACCGGCAATGGTAGTTCGGCCGAACTATGAGTTCGGCCGAACTTGTAAGTTCGGCCGAACTACGTTTTTATAAATAAATCGCCCGCGAAGGTTGTCAGTTTACTGTTTTCATTGTTTCCGCGCGTCTTTTTGTTTTCTGTCGATTTCCGCTGGGCGATTTCCGCGCGATTACTGGTCGAGGTTCAACGCGATTCATTGTTTCCGCGCGTCTTTTTGTTTTCTGTCGATTTCCGCTGGGCGATTTCTGCGCGATTGCTGGTCGAGGTTAAGATCTGCCGGGTACGTTGAGCTTTATCTGTAAACTGGTTATATGAAACCTATGTAAACAAGCGTATAGAGTGTGATTGATACTGGTAGTGTGATGAAACCTTTACAGCTGCTAACTATATATGATAAAGTCACTGTATTAGTACTTACAATATCAATACCTTATAAGAGATTACGGATTTTTCTATGTGTAGAAAGCTATCACTGGTTCATAGAGAAAACTACATTGATTACTACTAGTTAAGCAGTTAATAACCTGTTACTCCGCTTATTATGTAGATACTGTAATAGGTACATATACTGTGATTACCATTACTCTTAGTTATCTAACTAGTGCTTATTATAGAAATAACTATGATTACTGGTTAATGATTACAGGCGTGTGGAAATAAAACACCTGTATTATAGAGCTTAGCTATGATACAAGATTAGCAGGTGTAATGAGTGAGATATGGATATCATTGATTATGATAGAACAATAACCATTAACTAGAATTGTGCTCCTAAAATTGATAACAATAACCATTGATAATTTTTACTCCTAAAATTGTGCTCACATCTGCACCACAGCATGGCAAAACACACAAGGATTACCATTGAAGAAAGATGCGGAGCTTCAAGTCATAACATATGAACATTTTCCAGCAGTGTGTTATGACTGTTTTTTTTTGTGTAAAATAGTAATCTGTATAAACTTGAGTATATGTTGTGCTACAGATTATTATTTGTAATGTCTGCAGAAAATCTCAGAAACAGGACTGTTTATGTATTATTGATCTGTGAAAAACACTGTCAAAGGGATCATTTCAATTATGTAAAACAAAATGCTTTTTGTGAGGACCTAGTATGTGCCCTGGTACACTTATATACACCAGACTGTATTTTTTCTTGCTGAAAAAAAACTAGAATAACATTATTACTTAAACATAGTTATGAGTTACAGCTTATCAATGTAAGGAGTGTAATCCCCTGTTTAATTACCTATACGATAAGGATTCCGTGCATGTAGTTGAAATCGTACTTGTTATACTAGTAATCCAGTATGATCATTCATTAGTATAAACACAGATAAATCACTATGATTACACTATCATTATTCATAACAATACTATGATTACAGTCTTAATAAAAGCATGAGTACTGGTTTAGATCAGCTTACTTGGAACATGAGTGGTCATAACACCATTGGTTCGTAGTAGAACTCTTAGACCTGTGTGTAATGAAAAAGCTTCATGATATTACTTTCATAGCACATTTTCATCAAAAATTTTCTCAAAAGCATGTACGTAGATCCTAGATCCTACTCCTGAACATGTATTTCAATCATAAGCAAGCATTAAAGCATTAGCAATACCCAAAACAAGACAGTAGAACAATCCTCAAAAGATTAATTTTCATCCACTAAAAAGCAACCCTCTTACCTACCACGTAGTTTATATTTTGTTAAATTAAATATCAAATGTTGTTATTATAGAAGATATGAACATTGTCAATTTCATAGTAGGATTTTAAGTAAATGATTAGTTTGTTGGAAAGTAATAGATTTTGGTTTGGTTTAGATAGGAATTATAAAAACCATATTATAGGTTCAATTAATTAACTTTTTCTAAATTTTATGAACCATTGTAGTGTTTGTAGAAGTTAAATTTAACTTATCCTTGTTGTGTATTTGAAAAAATAATTGGATCATAAAAAGTTCAATGATTTATTCTCTATCATGTTTTCAATTGATTTGACCCTAGTCAATATGGTATTATTCTTTATCACAAAACTAGAAACTCCACTAATGAGGAACTCTATTACTTTATTCCTTTGTGCGTTTCTTTTCTCTTAGTATTAGCCTTAAACGTTGATTTTTGTTAGTTAGATATGATATGATTTTTTTTTTTTTTTACTTTAAGAACCAAAACTTTGGAATTTCTCCAGCACTTCATATAGTTTATCTCATTTCTAGGGCCTTCTAAATACTTATTTTGAATGAAGAAGCATGCTAAATGCCTTTCTTTTTAGGGCTTTTTAAATACTTATTTTGAATGAAGAAGCATGTTAAATGCCTTTCTTTCTTCAAAAGCATGTGCATATACACGTTTTCTTAATGTAAAGTGTGTATACATTATGTCTACATTTCCATTTTTGATTGAGAGTTAA
Organism: Pinus albicaulis; assembly: GCA_034641835.2. Classification (NCBI taxonomy): domain Eukaryota; kingdom Viridiplantae; phylum Streptophyta; class Pinopsida; order Pinales; family Pinaceae; genus Pinus; species Pinus albicaulis. The sequence goes on from CM076570.1 coordinate 1,017,600,977, forward strand.
TTGCTTAGCATATATTGTGCAAGTGTACTTCAGAAGTATAAGAACCTAGATTGACATTTAATGCAAGTAATTTATCTCAAAATTAATTTACCCATTAGGATGCTTTGACCTAGTAACTTGAGAGATGAAAAAGATCCTATCACATTAACGTGAGGATCCATTTTCACAATGACCATTAGGAAAAGACAATATTCATTGCAGTTGGTAATATAGTCAACTAGTAGACTATTCAATTATTAACAAAGTTGATGAAAGAATGCAAGGAATTTAAGGTTGCATTTCAATTTTGAAAATTTTCTACAATAATTTTTGTAGGATAATTTGTTAATGCAAGTTTCCACAGTTATTTATAATTTTTATTTTAATAGAAAGAGCCTTCAACCAAAAATACCCAAGGTTAGTCCCGCGTGTGCCCTTTGAGACACATTAGGTCATCCCACCAATTCATGCCCCATGCTTCATGAGTTGAAGGGTATCCTTCATACCCCTTAAGCAACCCCATTTCTCCCCACTCCATCATGTGATGTTGCCACCTCATCACGTAATAAGGGTTTAAGAACCAACGACCTCTTGTCTATTTATGTGAAACACAAACATTATACACAACATTGTCTCAATCTCCGACGATATCAAGATGTGTTGGTCACCATACATCATGCCTCAATAGCAGCACCACCACTTACACCAACCTCATATGTTGATGATTCCTCTTCCACCATTTATTATGTCACGAACTCGGTTAATTAGTATTTGGCATGCCCTTGAGTGCTCTATGTTAAAGACACTCATCTCATCTATATGTGTCCTGTACTCATCAAATACCATCATCACTGCATGCATCAAGTGACATGTCCCCCTCATCAAGATCCCAATCCGCCTAATTTTGGATGCTCCTCATATACTAAGTACCTTGACCATATCAATGGAATTCCCAACTCCTAGCATGGTTCCCACCACACCAACACAACTATTGGAGATTCAAACAACCTCACCACTTAGAAAATGATACGAAATTATTTCACCCCCTTGTACTAGAACAATACATAGAAAGAATAACATAATTAATAGAAGAGATAAAAATATGAATTAGAGAAAGGCATGGATCACATATTAAAGGAAATAATAGAGCTCATGTACTAATTTCCATATTTGTTGCATTTATGTGTCTAAATATACTCTACTTTCAACATCTTGCTTCATGCAACATACCATACTTTGAATTTGCAAAGACCTGTGAATTCTCCACTCCCTGTTTAAATGACCCACAAGTTGATCATTCTCCTTTTAGTTTTTCACCTATAGCATAAACGCATTTCGATTATGCATGATGGAGAATTTAGCGCTTTTCCCTTGTTATAGCCACTGCGGGGAAAGCTAGATATTCTCCGTCATGCATAATCGTACGTTGGATTTGGTGATAATTGTCTCCATATTTTGGCTTGTGCATATATTGTGCAAGTGTACTTCAGAAGTATAAGAACCTGGATTGACATTTAATGCAAGTGTAATTTATCTCACAATTAATTTACCCATTAGGATGCTTTGACCTAGTAACTTGAGAGATGAAAAAGATCCTATCACATTAACGTGAGGATCCATTTTCACAATGAACATTAGGAAGAGACAATATTCATTGCAGTTGGTAATATAGTCAACTAGTAGACTATTCAATTATTAACAAAGTTGATGAAAAAATGCAAGGAATTTAAGGCTTCTCAATTTGAAAATTTTCTACAATAATTTTTGTAGGATAATTTGTTAATGCAAGTTTCCATAGTTATTTATAATTTTTATTTTAGAAAGAACCTTCAACCAAAAATACCCCTAATGTTAGTCCCCCGTGTGCCCTTTGAGACACATTAGGTCATCCCACCAATTCGTGCCCCATGCTTCATGAGTTTAAGGGTATCCTTCATACCCCTTAAGCACCCCCATTTCTCCCCACTCCATCATGTGATGTTGTCACCTCATCACGTAATAAGGGTTTAAGAGCCAACGACCTCTTGTCTATTTATGTGAAACACAAACATTATACACAACATTGTCTCAATCTCCGACGATATCAAGATGTGTTGGTCACCATACATCATGCCTCAATAGTAGCACCACCACTTACACCAACCTCATATGTTGATGATTTCTCTTCCACCATTTATTATGTCATGAACTCGGCTAATTAGTATATGGCATGCCCTTGAGTGCTCTGTGTTAAAGACACTCATCTCATCTATATGTGTCCTTTACTCATCAAATACCATCATCACTGCATGCATCAAGTGACATATCCCCCTCATCAAGATCCCAATCCGCCTAATTTTGGATGTTCCTCATACACTAAGTACCTTGACCATATCAATGGAATGCCCAACTCCTAGCATGGTTCCCACCACACCAACACAACTATTGGAGATTCAAACGACCTCACCACTTAGAAAATGATACGAAATTATTTCACCCCCTTGTACTAGAACAATACATAGAAAGAATAACATAACTAATAGAAGAGATAAAAATATGAATTAGAGAAAGGCATGGATCACATATTAAAGGAAATAATAGAGCTCATGTACAAATTTCCATATTTGTTGCATTTATGTGTGTCTAACATAACTCTACTTTCAACATCTTGCTTCATGCAACATGCACCATACTTTGAATTTGTAAAGACCCAGGAATTCTCCACCCCCCATTTAAATGACCCTACAAGTTGATTCTTTTAGTTTTTTCACTCTATAATCATAAACGTACGATTATGCATGATGGAGAATCTCTAGCGCTTTCCCTTGTTAATATATTTAACAAGGGAAAGCGCTAGATATTCTCCGTCATGCATAATCGTACGTTGGATTTGGTGATAATTGTCTCCGTATTTTGGCTTTAGCATATATTGTGCAAGTGTACTTCAGAAGTATAAGAACCTGGATTGACATTTAATGCTTGTAATTTATCTCACAATTAATTTACCCATTAGGATGCTTTGACCTAGTAACTTGAGAGATGAAAAATATCCTATCACATTAATGTGAGGATCCATTTTCACAATGAACATTAGGAAAAGACAATATTCATTGTAGTTGGTAATATAGTCAACTAGTAGACTATTCAATTATTAACAAAGTTGATGAAAGAATGCAAGGAATTTAAGGTTGCATTTCAATTTTGAAAATTTTCTACAATAATTTTTGTAGGATAATTTGTTAATGTAAGTTTCCATAGTTATTTATAATTTTTATTTTAGAAAGAACCTTCAACCAAAAATACCCAAGGTTAGTCCCCCGTGTGCCCTTTAAGACACATTAGGTCATCCCACCAATTCATGCCCTATGCTTCATGAGTTGAAGAGTATCCTTCATACCCCTTAAGCACCCCCATTTCTCCCCACTCCATCATGTGATGTTGCCACCTCATCACGTAATAAGGGTTTAAGAACCAACGACCTCTTGTGTATTTATGTGAAACACAAACATTATACACAACATTGTCTCAATCTTCAACGATATCAAGATGTGTTGGTCACCATACATCATGCCTCAATAGTAGCACCACCACTTACACCAACCTCATATGTTGATGATTCCTCTTCCACCATTTATTATGTCACGAACTCGGTTAATTAGTATTTGGCATGCCATTGAGTGCTCTATGTTAAAGACACTCATCTCATCTATATGTGTCCTTTACTCATCAAATACCATCATCACTGCATGCATCATGATATATCCTCTACTCAAGATCCCAATCCACCTAATTTTGGATGCTCCTCATACACTAAGTACCTTGACCATATCAATGGAATGCCCAACTCCTAGCATGGTTCCCACCACACCAACACAACTATTGGAGATTCAAGCGACCTCACCACTTAGAAAATGATAAGAAATTATTTCACCCCCTTGTACTAGAACAATACATAGAAAGAATAACATATAATTAATATAAGAGATAAAAATATGAATTAGAGAAAGGCATGGATCACATATTAAAGGAAATGTAAGCCAACCTAGAAAGAAACCAACTCTTCGCTCCCACTTCAAATAATTTTTAAGAGTAAACAATGAAAACAACAAATTGATCTATGTACTAGATGTACAACATTCAACCATACCTATATAAATAGTGTACAATGAAATTAATGTTGGTTTACTTCAACACTTGGAAAATATCTTGTTTCTATCCCATTTGTGGAAGTTATGCAAATATGAAATAAAGATATGAGGTTATGAAGTTCTTAAATTTGATGAAGTGTAGATGACCCTACTTTTGAGGATTATCCTATAGAGTTATAAAAGATGAATCAAGGGAATAAAAATGTAATTCATAAACATTTTCATATATTCCTACTAATAAATAAAATATTATTACAAAACTATATGCTAGATTTAGGAGAAACAACTGATGTAATTCCTTTGAAAGTGATGAAATAATTAGGCCTTACAACAACTAGGGCATATAGAAATGTATGTGCTATGGATCCTATGAAAATCAGGATGGGTAGAGTAATAAATACACATGTTTTGAAATTTTTTGAGGAGTAACTCAAATCATGCATATATACAAAATGAAGTGGCTACTCTCTTCATATTCCATGAGGGACTATTGTTCTTCCTAAATACTATTCATATCATGTACCTCTGAATTATTTCTAGTGAAATTAAATGACTTGAAATTAAATTTCCTAAAGCCTATTGAAATTTCTCCTTCAAAATAAGGATGCACTCCCATTTGATTCTCACAGATAGGTTGTAATCATGAGGCTCTCGCTCAAGAGTGGACCTTCACAAAATCTTGTGACATCTTGTCACAAAAAAAAACCATCAAACTGAAAACACATCATTTTCTCCTTCAAAGAAAAAAAAATTCACATCATGTGAATATGTCCATGTACTCTTACATATTGGTGTACAAAACCATCAACCAAACAAGTTGACAAAACATGCCTCTTCAAACAAATGACTCTTAGCTCAAATAATAGAGCTCATGTACTTTCTCTAACAAGGGAAAGCGCTAGATAGTCTCCATCATGCATAATCGTACGTTGGATTTGGTGATAATTGTCTCCATATTTTGGCTTTTTGACCCGCAAAACATAATTATTTTAGAAGGGAGGGAAGGAGGGATGATCACATTGACTTGCTTGATGACCTATCTATGAAGATTAACTAGTACCTCAAGAATTATTTTTTTGCGTAGGGAAAGAGACACATTCCCATGTCTAGTTCTTTGATATTGTTAATGCCTCTAGTGTTTACTTCTACAAGTTCTATAGGCAGAGTCTGTAAAGGGCCAGGTAGCCTCTGGATCTCATCTTTTATGAAAGGTAACATATCTAGTAAATGCCCCTGCAGTCAATCTCTGGAATGGATCTAAATAGAAGTTCTTCATTTTTTAATATTCGTAAAACACAACAACTTTAAGGTAAACTATGTACATGTTCCATTCATCATGAACACAAACCTCACAAGCCTCCTTGGCTTTAGAGCATTTTCCATGTTTTCCATAACCAAGACCCAAATAATTAGGCCCTTCTTGAAGAACATTTGGCTCAACTATGCCTTGTACATGCTTGCCTTTAAAACCCTTTACTTTCATAGCACATTTTCATCAAAAATTTGGACCTTATTCCTCTAATGTCTCTCAAAATCACGTACACATTCATTTTCAGAGGAAATTGAAGGCAGAAACCAATAGCTAATTCTTCTAACTAACCTTGACTAAAATGAGCTAAATTGTACTTTGATACGAACTTGATTTAAATTGTCCACCCCACATTAGGCACCAATGATTATAACCTTTAATGAGCTAGCACTAGTTTGTAATCATCATCTCAAAATGGCCTAGTAGATGAAAAATTATCATGATTGTAATCATCGTTTCACACCATCTACATATGACCCTTCTACACATTATATGATTGAATTTATGGCAGGTCATCCCTTCTATCTAGACCACGATTGATTGTGACATTAGGTGAATAAAGGAAATTTGATATAAGGAAATGATCAGTATAAGTTTGTCCTCCTCCACGCACTCCATATCTAATGATTGCCTATTTTTCTCTTCCAACATTTTATTTTGGAAATTCATTTTGGTAGTTAATTCTACTATTTAGTCACAACACACTTGGAAGTCAAAGAAACTGTTATATACACTACTAAACTCAATTAACATTGTTTGTTATTGGACTTTACAATAACAAACAACTTAGAGTTCATTAATGTAGTAGTGTATAATATGATAATTATATGTATAGTGGTGTGGCTATCGATAAAATTAGCTGTTAATGAATTTCGAGAATAGAAAGTTGGAAGTGGAAAATTGAGAAATCACTAGCTATGGGGCGGATGGAGGAGGACAAGCTAGAAACTATCTTTTGCTTATAAATTGTATTTTATTCACCTGTTGTCACAATCCATTCATGGGATAGGTAGAGAGGATGACATTTCAAAATTTTATGCATATAATATGTAGAAGGGGTCATGTATGAGATGGTGTGAAGTGATGATGATGGACATGGTAAATTTTCATGTGCCAAGTCATTTTTAGATGATGATGACAAACCAATATTAGCCATTTTAAAGTTATAATCATTAACAAGAAATATGGGTATGGAAATTCAAAGTGCCAAATTCTAAGGAAAAAGCCATATTTGCTTCTTAAAAACTTTATTTGATATATTCTTAAAAAACCAAGTACAAATTTTAGTAATCCTAGAATCATGCTTTACATAAGGTAAAAGTGGGGAACTCATGACGTGACATGGTAAATATAGAACATATTGGATTTAACATCCCCAAATTGGATTTTACTCTGAGGTATTGATTTTTTGAAATCTATTTTGTGAATGTTGACCAATAGATATACATCATGGAGGATGAAAGACGAAGATCAACCGAATCCCATATGGAGTCTCGGTGATCGGAGGATGTTCAGGGTATTTAAATATAATCTTAAATCTACATACATGTGTGTACATATGGAATTGATTTTTTTACTAACTTTGTGAGTGAAATTAGTTGTTAACAAGTTTCATATTTTAATTTTTAGGAGGCAAGAGGAGAAGGCTTTCTACTCCATCAATGGAGCGTGGCCAAGGTTCAACCGGTCGAGGTAGCAGGGTGCCGGAAGAGGGTGATATTTATTCCCCCGAAGGCCAGCAATCAACGACTGCTGGTTCTCAACAGGGTTGCTGTGGGTCTGGTTCTCAGCAGCATCATTCTGGGGCTGGTTCTCAGCAGGGTCATGTTGGAGATGATGTTAACCAACAACATCAAGGTTGCCATCAATTTCAATATTTTTTCATTAAATTTTTACAACTTTTTTTACACGTGTTTTTTCGAATATATGAAATTTTATATATATTGATGCAGAGGCTGAAAATGTTCGAGCCAGTGGTCAAAAAAGACGCAGGGCAGCGCGCTACATTGAAGAAGAAGGCTGTCAACCTAGCACAACTTATCCGACTGAGATTACTGATATACCATGGGAAACGAACATGGCGGAATGCACCTTACAAAGGTGTCAAAGCCTTTATGCAAAATTGCAAAGAGATCTCCAGGATTTGTCTCTACCTGCTGAGAGTAGACAAAGCCTAGAAATAGTTACACATTCATTGAGTGAAATGGTAAAAGTGTACAAATATTTGGGGCCAACCACTGATTCGTTTGTAGAAGTGATGAGACAGAGAAGAGAAGCAGTGATAGGTCCCGATAAATGGCAGGACATAAAAAAACAAGTTTCAAGAGATCAGGCTAAGTCAATGTTTAATTATAAGGAAGGGCCAAAAAGAAAGATGTTGAAGGTGCAGTATTTCAAGCACCCAGACATAGCAAAATATTTGTATAGTCGACATCTTGCGGCCTTTGGAAGGCTTCCAAGGAACGATGAGGTTCCTCTTTATTTTGCACAAATGTTTTATGCAGAATTTTTTAAGGGTATGAAACCCGACTACAATGATCTTCCTTCAGATTTTTTTGGCCCGGGGAGAGGTCGATTATGTCAACGTAAGGGCGCAAAGCGAGATGTGGAGTTGCCTCGCCCGGAGCCGCCATTGGTGAGTCGACCGTCTCGAGTCGAAACCTTGCGATCAGAGATGGATGCGACTTCTCAAATAAGTCGTGAAGCAAGTGATGTTATGATCGAAAATGTTCATAGCGGATTGAGTGGAGTCGATCTTGGCTTAAATCGACAAAGAGCACGTGAATATGCACGTGCCAATTTTGTTTATCATACAAATGAGGAGATTTACAACATGAATGTTGAAGATCTCTGAACATACGCAATAAATTGTCGCAATGGTCTGCAAGACCTAATTTTTCGTGAGGAAGAGGGCACCGGAACGGTATGTGTTAGTGACCTTAGGATTTGAAATTATATTTACATATACATGTGTACAATTTGTAATAAATACATGTGTGTGTACACATGTATACATTTATTTGTATGTGTACATTAATCTAACAAAAATGTATGATTATATGTTAAAACACCATTTGCAGTTCTCAGGCATGATGCGTGATGAAAATGTTAATATTACGTTCGGGACCTCTGGCTCAAACGATGCAGATGGGTTTGCCCATCATGATATGTTGGCACATGTATGTTAGTGTTTTTTAAGTGACTCTAAAATAAATAATTGTTGCCACACATGTACATGTATGTATATACATAATTCGATAAAATGTTTTAACAGGTACCGATTCCGTCTGATGTTTTTGGGATCCCGGTACCTTCTTCTTCTTTAGGAGATATACCTTCTACTTCATTGGGAGATGACCAAGTATGGACAATTTTTCACAAGTTCAAAATTTATGTTACCTCAAAAAGTTTCATAAAAAATTGAGATATAGAGAGAGAGATCTATATTTTGAGTTATTTAAAATTTTTTGAATTTAGGTTTGTATAGAAGATTTTTTTAATCCGAGGACTTTAGCGACGGAGATAGGGACATCCACAGCATTTGAAGAAGTTGTCTTTAGTTCTTCTTTTTAATATTATTGTTCAAATAAGTTTATATATATGTACACACGTGCATTTTCATTTGAAAGTTTTTAATTTATATAAATTATTTATGTATATATATATATATATATATAAATTTATATTTAACTGTACATGTATATTGTACAGGTTACCACTAGAGATGTTTCTATGGCAGATCCTCTTCATCAAATGGAGAGGCAACCTTACGAGGTATTGCGCGATTTTTTTGTTATATTTTGTTTTTTACATGAATTTCTAGATATATATATTCTCGTTAATTTTTAAAACTTCAAATTTTAATGTTCAAGTACATGTACATTGTGTATGTAGGTTTTCCCTTTACAAGATAGCGAGCCAACCGGGACCCAGAGGCTAGATCTTCCATTTGATGGACAAGACATACAGTAGATTTGATTTTATTTCAAAATTTAGATGGTTTTAAAATTTGTTAAACTTGATACAGTTTGATACTTGAGTGAGATTTACAATTTTTGGACATATTTTATTACAATATGTTTTTGGACATATTTTTGGACATATGTTAAATGTTTTTGTTGGATAACTTTGAATTATAATTGGCATGGCATGTGATATTTAATGTTAAATGTTTTTGTTAGATAGTTGAATTATAATTGGCATGGCATGTGATATTTAATGTTAAATGTTTTTGTTAGATAGTTGAATTATAATTGGCATGGCATTTGAAGTTTTTAAAACTACATGAATGATGTAATGTGAACCTACATTTGCACATGTGGTAAATTGAAATGTTACTTGTAACAAGACAATCCCCATTGATTTCATTACATTATATATGTTGATTTCTGATTTGATATAATTGCATACATATGATGGTACATTACTTGTAAAGTCATTGGATTAATAACTTGTTCATTGATTTCACTTTTCTTTGGATGGTTTTAGTACTTTTGGCATGTGAATGTGAAGTAATGTTGTCATTGAATTACATTTGACATTTGATATTTAATGTTAAATATTTTTGTTGGATAGCTGAATTATAATTGGCATGGCATGTGATATTTATTGTTAAATGTTTTAGTTGGATAGTTGAATTATAATTCTAATGGTATCTGAAGTTTTTAAAACTACATGAATGATAGAATGTGAACCTACATTTGCACGTGGTAAATTGGAATGTTACTTGTAACAAAACAATCCGCATTGATTTCATTATGTAGTATATGTTGATTTCTGATTTGATATAATTGCATGTATGATGGTACATTACTTGCAAAGTCATTGGATTAATAGTGTTCATTGATTTCAGTGTAATATGAATGATAATGAACTTGCGATTGCACATGTGGTAAATTGAATGTTACTTTCAAGAACAAAAACAACTCACATTACCTATTGCGTAGTACAGGCGATTTCTGATTTGATATAATTGCATGTATGATGGTACATTACTTGTAAAGTCATTGGATTAATATTGTTCATTGATTTCAGTGTAAGCGCAAAAAATTATTGACAATGTAGAATGATTTTTGTGTTATAATAACTAAACCTAATAATATTGGAGAGCAAGAGAGACTTGAGGTATGGTGTTTACTACAAGAGTTTGAGCTAAATATTTAAATGGTTTATCTATCTTTCATAAAATAGTTTAAGATTGATCACAAGAATTAAGAGTTCATGTCTCTGTCCATCATTGGTATGGTCCATCATAGAATGATCATCCATGTCAATGACTCTTAAGTCTATCTTTCCAAACCATGACCCTACTCTCACATGTGTGCTTCTCATGACACCAGTCGTGCTACTTTTATCCTTGAGTTGACTGCCTTGAAAGCACTCAACTCTTTCTCGATGCTAGCCTTCCTCTTTCTAAGAGATGAAGCTGCCTTTCGACTTAGGAAGCTATGGGTAGCCCCATGTCTATCAAAGCATAGAACTTTTTCCCATGTACGGTTGTAGACATGAATCTCAAGTCCAAGGAACTTTCATCATCATTCCTCTTTGTCTTGTGCCTTACTTTCGCAATCTTCTTCAACATTTCCTCTTCCAATATGTTTTTCGAACTAGCCCTTGGCTTAGCAGTGCTTTTCACATATCTCTTCTCATGAAGCTCCATATAACAATTTGATCCTGGACTTGCTTGAATTGGTTCAAGCTATTTCTTTTTCGAATTCTGTCTAATTGCTCCAATACGACATATATTGACTCCTTCCAAACGAAGTGCACCAATCCTCTTAGTGTGGTCGTCTTCTTTTCCAAGTGTGCCAACACATGCATTTTCTTTCTTCAAACCAATAGGTTTCGGATCAAGAAAGTCCCTCTTGATCTTATCTTCCATGTTCTTGACTTTAGCCTGCAACGTGGTGCTTCTTTCCTTCAAGTGAGCCCTTTCCATAAAGAGTTCTTGAAGTCTTTGTTCACCTTGTTGTATCTCCATGTCAAGCTTTTCAATTTCAGCAGTTTGTCTAGAAAGTCCATCCTTGGAATTTCTTGCGTGAAAAACCAAGTAGGTTGAACCAACGTTGGTCTAGTGCATTGGAATTCATTAAAGAATTGGTCATTGGCGCTGCTTCAAGCTAGGAGTGAGCATCGTAACCAACCTACATTGAATATTTTACACTCCCTATGGTGAATGATACTTTAAATTGATTGATAGTCTAAGACTTTCGAATTTTTCCGAATGCCAAATGATCTTACAAAGTTAGTATTTATAATATTCTAGTAGGTCATTCGGCGACAACTTTTACCAAAAACTTGAAACGACTTTGGCGTGTGATATTTAATTTGTTAAATGTTTTTGTTGCATTGTTGAATTATAATTGGCATGGCTTAACAGTGGTTTTCACATATCTCTTCTCATGAAGCTCCATAGAACAATTCGATCCTGGGTCTGCTTGAATTGGTTCAAGCTCTTTCCTTTTCGAATTCTGTCTAATCACTCCAATACGACATATATTGACTCCTTCCAAACGAAGTGCACCAATCCTCTTAGTGTGGTCGTCTTAGTGTGGCGTGTGATATTTAATTTGTTAAATGTTTTTTTTGGATTGTTGAATTATAATTGGCATGTGGCATGTGAAGTTTTTAAAACTCCAGTTTTGGATGGTTTCAATCTACATTTTGCATGTGATATTTAATGAAACTTTAAATTTTAAATGTTTTAATGATGCACAATATATAATCGAAAGGGTTTTAAGACTTAAAGTTTTGGATGGTTTCAATTTACAACTTAAAGTTTTGGATGGTTTCAATTTACAACTTAAAGTTTTGGATGGTTTCAACCTACATTTTCACATATGGTAAATTGAAATTATGTTACTTGCAACAAGACAATCCCCATTGATTTCATTGTATATGTTGATTTCTAATTTGATATAATTGCATGTATGATGGTACATTACTTGTAAAGACATTGGATTAAGAATGTTCATTGATTTTACTTTAAGCGCAAAAAATTATTGATAATGTCTAGAACGATTTTTGTGTTATAATAATTAAACCTAATAATATTGGAGAGCAAGAGAGATGAGGTATGGTGTTTACTACAAGAGTTCGAGCGGGGCATTCAGTGACAACTTTTACTAGAAACTTGAAACAAATAGAATCTATCTTTGGCTAGGACATCATGTAAGATGCTCGACATAAACAGTAAAATTGTACTTAAAAGCCGAGATTCGGGCAAGTGGGGACAACCACTTGTTATCTCGTCCCTTGGAGGCTAGGCCATATGGGGACCGAATCTGACTTTACAAAATAAAGTGAAAAAATTTGTACCATATGGTCGGAGAACATATACAAAAACAATTAATATACAAGAACAATTAATTTCATTCTAGAATATATATATCCAATACATATTTAACATTTTTAATCAATGCACATGTATAGAAAAAACTATTTTCAGTGGAAACTAGAGCACGTGCTTGTACCCAAACAATTTGTAACATTTGCAAACCACAAATAACATAAGCAGTTCAATTTTTAGTTGAGTACTGAAAGGTTTAAAAGATAATAAATTGTTGTCCTGACACTTCACTCAAAAAAATTCTAATGGAATTCCATCCTCAATAATCCGTTCATGATCGAATTTTGACATTTTCCATTTCTTAATTTTTGATTTTTTCTTTGATTGAACTTCTATCAACTTTATGCGTGCTGCACACACCAAGTGACTATATTGACAACTTATGGAATCAGGTTCATAGTCTTCAAAGTAAACAAAGTCTCCACTTTTATGAGTTTGTTTGAAAAAATAACCTTTCAGTATAATAGACCCTCTGTCATACTGAAATCCGTGATCATTATAGTCTTGTAATAATTTCATTTTTTGTTCAGTGCAACGCATCAAATAATACTTCACATTTTCATCGTTTTCAATAGGTGCAATTACAGCAAAAACATCTCCTGCACAATAAAATAAATTTCACATTTAATTATGCATATTTAAATTTAAATTTGTAAATCTTTAAAAATCATTAAAAAGTAATTCAAATGTTACCTTCTCTAACAAGATCAGAAACTCGATCACCATCGGATGATATTGTAGTTTCATCTGATTCCATTTCTTCAATCATTGCAATAGACATTTTTCCCTTTGTATTTAGCTCTGTATGTTTCCAATCGTTCACATACATTTTGTTTTCACAGACGTCATTGGATTTTGTGTTGTCTATGCAAACATCACACAAACAAGAATATTTTCTTTTATCCAATGCAAACACATTTGTGGACAATTTTGTTTGAATTGAATGCAATTTTCGAGTCCCTTTTATTGTTCCAACTTCATTTCCAATTTATCTATTTACGTCTCCGATTCCAATATGCCAGAAAAACCTTTATATGGAAAATTAGAAAAGAATTTGTAAATATGATATCAAAATACAATTAAAAATAATCATTGCATGATAAATGTACAATGTTTAAAATTAGATTACCAATATAAATTAAATTGAATGTACCCTTGCACTTCTCGTGATGGGTTAATCTCATGGCTTAGAGCATTTTTGCACCATTGAACAACTTCTTCAGCGTTCGCAAGTCGGCGTGCAAAGTGGTTCATTTGATATCTTCGAAGTACTCGTTTTATGCATGCTCCTGCACCGTCATGTTCTCCTTTTCCATGGCCAGTCTTAAAGAAATTCCAACAATGTTTAATGGAGGTTTTCTTATGAAGACGACACAACCAAAAAAATGATCGTGCAGATTTGAATTGACCTGCGCATCCGTCTGACCATATCCAATGTTCATTGAATGTTATTCCACGATTTTTCAATGAATCATAAATTTTTCCAAAACAATGTTGTACAAAGCATGTATCATGTGTACGATCGTCACTGATATAAAAGTGATATTCTTTAATGATATGTCGATTTTCACTCGTGCTTTCTATATGATCGACATTTTGTTCAGCATGTCTATATAGAATATGGACGAGCATGGAGACTTGGTCAGAATGATAGTATTCACTTTGAATTTCTTTTTGTGGAACAAATGTGTAGTTTTCTGCAAAATCAATCACTGACAAAATGGTCCCTGGTGGAAAAACTTCACGAGAATTTTTGAATTGCAAGTCTTGCCATCGAGCTCTATGGGAATGCTTGGTGTATTTGTAAATTTCTGCTTCAAACTTTCTCAAAAAGTCTATTAGAAAAATTTCGTCTTCTCGTAATTCGATTCTTTTAACACTATCTGCACCTTGAATCGATGTACTGGTATATTCGTATCTCTTCCATTTCACTTTCATGTTGGACAATGATTGATCATTTATATCAATATGATATTTGTTTTGAAATTTAGTCAAATTTCCACAATCATCGCATTTTTTACCACCAACACATTTCTTTTTGTAAAATAGTTCATCGCTTTCTCTTTCACATAGAATTTGAGATATGAATTCACTGATAGTGGAAGGAGGAGGTGAATCCTTCCATAATGTTCTACCGAAATCAAGGAATGTGTCATAATATAACTCAAATTCCACATGATAACGGAAACAACAAGTGTCGCGTACGGTGATAGGTTTTACATACCATGGTTTTTGTTGAACAAAAGCACTGAGTGAAACTTGAATTTGACGATTCTCTTCTTTGAACTTGTTGAGTAACTCTATTTGAGTGGTTTCCAAGAGATGTTTTTTATGTTCTTCGAATTGATTTCGTGCTATTTTTCTTCAGATCGTTGTTCCTCCAGTTGGTGAAACACTAACGTTCTTCCAATATTCATATATTATTTTTAACATCTTCAAGTCTATCTTGTATGGAGCTGCTGCCACTAGCTCTCCCATCGTTTTCAGTTCATCATTTACGCTCATTTCCATGTACGAAATTTTCGATGCTTCAGTAGTTTTCGCGAGGTTCCGTGCTCGTCATGGAGCAAAGTTAGATTCAAACCCATTCTCTCAGCAATGTAGAAACCATTGCCATTTGTATTCCTCTACCTATATTTGAAACATTTTTATCTCTAGATCTCCTAATTGACTCTATAGCACTACTCATATTTTTTATAACCTCTTCTTTCATTTTTTTATCTTTGGTTGATTTTCGAATACCCAATAGTGTCGTCGCTTCTTTTAATTTCCTTGATGATAAGAGACCTTTCAACATTTGAGCTTGAACTGTCACCTCAGTTTTGAAAAACATTTCCAAAATTTTCTCGACACGATATCGTATAAAATAGTCAGGTTTTTTATCTCCATATGTGCGAGTGTCGACATTTTCTAACATCTCATTATCGATAGTGATTTCATCCGTACATATTCGAAAAAATAGTACATATTCAATAAATAACTAAATTAATAAATATGTCAATAAATATTAGGAAAATTTTAAATATATCAATAGATCATAACATCTACATTTACATACCCGATTCAATTTCTGCTTGAGGTTGATTTTCTTCTTCAATATTTTGAGGAGTATCTCTGTCTGTTTACATTAAACAAAATATTTTTCAAACTAGTTCATCAAATAAAAATTAAGCTTCACATTTTACATTGGGAAAACTTAAAAATATATCAATAGATCATAATATTTACATTTACATACCTGCTTCAATTTCTGCTTGAGGTTGATTTTCTTCTTCAATATTTTGAGGAATATCTCTGTCTGTTTACATCAAACAAAATATTTTTCAAACTAGTTTATCAAATAAAAATTAAGC
Organism: Pinus albicaulis; assembly: GCA_034641835.2. Lineage (NCBI taxonomy): Eukaryota > Viridiplantae > Streptophyta > Pinopsida > Pinales > Pinaceae > Pinus > Pinus albicaulis. The sequence continues at coordinate 1,017,617,093 of CM076570.1, forward strand.
GTTACATTTTAAATTAGGAAAATTTTAAATATATATCAATAGAGCATGTAATATTTATATTTACATACCTGCTTCAATTTCTGCTTGAGGTTGATTTTCCTCTTCAATATTTGAGAGAGCTTCTAACTTTCTTTTGCGATATTGTCTCGTCTCTTCTCTACGTTCCTCGGGCTTTCTTTTTCGATCATATTTTCTCACACAAGTTCTTCGATTTCCCATGATAATAGGGTATGAGGTTCAAAAAATTTCTTTTAAAAAATTAGACAATAACTCAATTACAAACAATATCACAAAAGATTTAATTTAAAAAAATCTTTTCTAAAAAATACGTAATCCAATCCAAAACACGTATATATCTCTAAGAAAAATCACACCGCCTCCAAGAAATGTCTTCCAAAAAAATTCTTTAAATCTTAAAATGTGAAGAAAAATTTTTGAACAAAAAAGCTCAAAAGATTTATTTCAACACAAAACACGTACATACCTCAAAGAAAAATCACGTCGCCTCCAAAAATGTCTTCCAAAAAAGTTCTTTAAATTCAAACTTTGAACCTCCAAGAAAAATCACGCCGCCTCGAGAAAATGTCTTCCAAAAAATTTTTTTAACCCCAAACTTTGAAGAAATTTTTTTGAATTCAAACCAAGTTGTAAGATGAAATGAAGTGCGAAATGTGCGAAAATTGTGAATCATTTCGCGGCAATTTATATTGACCGCGAAATATGTGTTTTGTAGGGGGCTCCACAAAAAATTTCGGCCGATGGAAAATTACACAATAGTTCGGCCGAACTTTTGATAATAAGTTCGGCCGAACTATTAAGCCGTTAGTTTTAGCGGTCCGTAAGCGGAAAACATAGTTCGGCCGAACTGTCGCTAATAGTTCGGCCGAACTATCGCGTCACTGATTACGCAGAGCCAAGCTCTGAAAACGGTTCTGCAACTTTGGACTGATTAAACTCCATGAAAACTTGTAATTAACTGTCGGAACCAAGACAAGCATTTTCAGAATTGAATCTACTTTCAGGAAATATAAATTTTATGGAATTTCGTAAACGTTTATTAATTTTAATTATTTTTCTAATAAAATGAGTGCAAACAATTTTTGAGGGTCATCGTGATTCAGTGAAATAAAAATTTTGTATCTCCCAAAATACATTTTAAAAAAAATTTAAAAAATTATGGGGCATTACATTGGTCCGTTGACTGTAATGGGTAGCTTTTAGATTTTTAGTTTATAACTTGTATGTTAAGAAATTTGTTGCCACACGAAACATATCAAAAATACGCAGTTTTTCGTTTTAGACCAGTTCAAAAAAATCTAGTAATTATGATATGCATTCATTGGCTTTGTAAATATGACGAAACCAAAGTAGACTCTATCTAGATTGTTGTAACACATTTTGTTTTTTCAAAAACAAGAATTTTCAATGAATACAACGTTGCCACATAACATGACTACTTATGAATTCTTTGATTGTTAAGAAACACACACTCAAAGAAACGCTAAGTTGACATATCAAATCCGCATAAAAAAATTTAAAAAAATAAGTAATAGAAAGCTAACAAAATTTCTCACAACTTTTATTTTTACCGCAAAATGAAATTCTACACGGAAAAATTGTTATAGTTTGCAGAAAGTTGAAGAACCCAAAAAAATGAAAAATTTTTCTCAAAAAAGAAAAAAAAGAAAAAAAGAAAAAAAAGAAAAGAAAAAAAAGTGGTTCTGTTGATGACCACGAGAATCAAGAGGAATAATCTGTTATGCAAGATCCTGAGATTGAAGAGTCACGAGTTGATCTTTAGGAAGGATGTAAAGAGGAACATAGTGTTGAAGATCAATTGGACGAGCCACATGAAGCCGATTGCAAAGACGTGGCAAAAGAAGACAAAGCTGGAGAGAATTTAAATTGTGATAATCTCATGAATATTTCTGTGTGTGCAGATGTTAACAACAACAAGGAAGAAACAATGAAGTTTGAAAAGGAATTAAAGTTGTGTGACACAAGAAATGGTGAGAGAAAACATTCTCCTATTAAGCATGTCATAATTTTGAGAAATTAGGTGAAAATACATCACTACTTCATGGCGAGGAAAATGAAGATGAAGTCTATGGACTCACAAGCAAAAGGGCAAAAATGAAAACCTCTGTTACCAAGTTTTTATGTTTTTATGTAAGCCTCGCTGAGACTAAGACCCGTATGTTTATTGTTCAGTACCCTTTCTCCATTAAGGGGGAGTGTTGGAAGTAACAGAGAAAGCTAGAAAGCTAGACTTAGATTATTGTTATAATGAGGATAGCTTTGAGACTCTAATCTTAGACCTCATATCCTAATATCTAGGGAGTGGTTGAACATCCTGTTAGTGTGAAAGCCTATATATTTGAGGCTCATTTGACTCAATAGTCTATGCTTGCATGAGTGTTTGTACACTCTCTAGATATCTCACCTGGAGAGCCATTTAATTAAAAGTTAATAGATTCAATTTTTAACAATGCATTATAGTACTAATAGTTGCTACATTGGAGGCTCGATATTTTGTCATTTTACCCCATTTTGGTTGTCCTCTTCGCCATCAAAATATAACTAGAAACTCTCCCTATTTATTTATTTTTTTTCAATATAATATAGCAAACGACTTAATAAAAAAAAAAAAACATTAAATATACATAAATCATTTCCTTATTCCTTATTGTTTCTAGTTTGTACCACACCATATAAAATGTTAACCAATATATGTTATGTTAGGAATCCATTGATATACTTACTTAAATATAAAAGTAGACACATATAACCCAACACATCAATGTATAAATAACACAAAATATATTGGTTACTTTATTCGCACCGAGTGACTATCCTTACATTGAAAGAGAGTTTAATATTTGCATTTTCACTTTACTAATTTGATTGATTGCAAGGCTGGTGCATTGAGCATCTCTTGTAAGCATATCTTTGCATGTTTGGAAATGGTTGGGTTCCTTGAGACGCTTTTATAACCCAATTCATTTTAATTTTCACTTAAAACATATTGTTTTTATGATTCAACAACACATTTTTTATAATAAATTATTATACATAAAATTAATTAAATATATATGAATATAGAATTGACATTAAATAGTTTGATGTAACATTATGATAGGTATATACTATATTTTGTTAATATATTTCTATTTTTATGTTTTAATAATTAAATTATTAACTATTTTTATAATTTAGAATTTTTTTATAAATAACTAACACACTTATCTTGTAATTTAGGTATCTAAATTTTTAAAATCATTTAAAATTACCATTAAATTAGGTCACATTAACTTTTAACATAGTTAGAATAAGATCACAATTGGCGTGAGCCAAACTAACCCTTAGTATGGCTGGAATTTTCACTTACAAATTTCTAAAGTAGAGTATATTAAAAAAACACAAAACAACTCGTCACTATCTATTTTATGCCAATGAACATATAAATAACCATTTTAAATAATTGAATATTTCATATTTTTTTAATGTAATAACTCTTTATTATACTACTCTTTAATTATTCTCCCAAAATTTATTTTACTATCTATTAGAGTAACACACTGCATAAGTTTTAAATATTAAATAGCAAGTATCACATTTGTTTTAAATGTTAGGCTTCTCTAATTAGGATAATATCCACTAGAAAAGCTTTAAATAAAAATCGCACTAAAGATAACTCTTTTTTCAATTGCACGATTTTTTCAAATACACGACCTTCGTGCATTCAGATGTAGAAAATAAATTAACTATTTTAAAGGGTCGTTTAGCATATGCCATATATTTTAACACAGATTAAATACTGTCTGGACTCTGTATCTTTCCGAACTAATGTAATGTCCATGTAAATCTTCAACGCAATGGCAGTGGAGTGGAGCGGAGCGGAGGATAAAACAAATTCCAAATATAGATTAAAAAAGCGGGCGCGGAAAAGCTTGTGACCGTTTTAAAAGGAAAGTACAAAACCTTTGGAGAGACCCAACATTGCTCGCATTCATTTTCTTGCTCTCCTCTGTAGTCTGTGTTTTTTACATTGGCGTGGCTTAATGTAGTTCTTATTGTTTGGTGTGCGGCATGGCCATGCCTATTTATTGGTTTTACAGTTCTTTTTCAGTATTGGTGTTTTCATTTTTGATCTGAATTGTCGTTAGTGTTGCGTTTCTGGTTTTTGTTTTCTTTTTCCTTTTTTCTTTTCCTGTGTTTTGTTTGGTCGTCCAATTTTATTTTGTTGCCGGAAGCAAAACAGGAGAGACAAATAAAAACGAATCCCCGATTTCTGTAAAGCCAGGTTTGCTTCTTCTTTTTTGTTAGCTTAATTTGAATCTTTAATTGTGATAAAATTTTTATGAATAGATATCTATAGAACAGGACACTGCCTGGTAGATAATGGCCTGTCTTGGATTGCTTTAGTTGTTTCATGGCCTTGTATTTGGGATAGTTTTTAATATATTTCTTTTATTATTTCTATTCAGGAAAATTACAGGTCATTTTCAGTGGAAAGAAGCCATTAAAGGCAAAGCTCCTCTCTACTCTCTCATTGCTTGTTTATCTGATTTTTGACTGAGAAATATTTTATTTATTTTTAACATTGAAATGAATCCTGATCGCAGTGCCTTCGAGGAGGAGCCGACATTGAGGAACAAATCGAGATGGGAGAATTAGGAAAATTGTTTTGGCGGGTAAACTTAAGTTCGTTTTTCACAAATTTTTAGCCGATTTGTCTGTCATGTAATCTGTAACAATAATTTTCCGCATAATTTTCCCATTTTCCCATTTTTCCATGATTTAATTTCCTTTTTCAGGATTTTTCCCATTTGCCCGTCATTTAATCTCTAATTAGCGTTTACAGCGTTTAATTGCAAATTACTTTTCCAGCAATTTATTTGCCATTTGCCCATAATTCAACCTCTGATAACTGTTTTCAGCTTTTGATGGTTTGCTTGATTCTAGGTTTTTTGCAGGGTTGTTTGCATTTCTGGTTGTGGTAGAGTTCATTACTAATCTTTTTCAATTTTTTTTTTTTTGTTTCCTTATCTATTTGAGGCCGTGTTTGGTTGGATTGCAGATAATTGAACTGAAAAAAAAACAGAAGATGAACAATACCTTCATTTTTCCAGATCGTCCTAGACGGTAAAGCCTCAACCTCAACTTTCTCGCATAGAGCGTTAACTTCCTAGCAAGTAGGGCGCACTTAACCTTTTCCCGTACAGCGTTTGCTTGCACGCAGGTAGGTGTCCGGACACATTCTGCCATTTTCTTCCTTTATTGATTTGCCAAATTTAATGTGCCGTATCCAACTTTATTATGTTAAACAGATGTAGAATGCGGAAGCCCACTTTAATTTGTTCTAAATGTAGGTTATATTAATGTAATCAACATAGGCTGTATTTTGGATTTTTGTTTCCAATTTTTTTGTGCAGGTTTTAGATAAACTATAGTTATTTATCTAATTTCTACTTGGTTTAGTGCGTCGAAAATACAAAATTAATGTTATTATATTTTTTAATTTTTTTTTTAATTATTTATTTAATTTTTGAAAAATTATATTAATATAAAGGAAAATTTAATTAAAAGTTAATTTATTTGAGTGAATTATGTTACTATATGAAAACAAAATTAAATTTATCAATATATTTATATTATAAAAAAAATTATTATTCGTAATCAGCATTATAGAAAGGTATATGCTAATATTTAAATTTGATATAGTTTATTTGAAGTTTGGTTAATTTAGTGTAAAAAATTAAGGTTGACTATGTCATGTATCTAATTATACGAGGATAATATTAAGGCTTAAACGCTACATATTTAATAGATTTTTATAGTTATTCATGTTAGTCTTGCTTTTTATGTTGGTGTTTTTGTACAGTGAGTTGTTGTAAAGTGATAATATTGTGGGTGATATAAGTTAGGCATGTCTTAGTATTTAAATTTCAATGGTGTCCTATTTTTTGTTATTGTTTATATTTGAAAAATATAGATAACTTGAAGGTGGTTATAAAGTAATAATATTGTGGTCATTCTGTCAAGAATGTCATTGTGCTTCTCAAAATTTCACTAGTGGCTCACCTCTTGATATATTGTGGATACTTAGACAAATATAAATAATTGGAAGTATCTTTGGTTATTATGTTACTAATACTAATCTAACTTAACACGTCAAATTATGATGAGATATAGATGGAATTTAACACCAATACACTATATTAACTTCCTCATAAAACTATTTATATTTATTAATAAGTATGTTCATGCTTAAAATGCCAAATCATTTAATATCTAGCTACTTAAATGTTATCACCTTTTTTCCAAGAAAAAAAAAATATTTGATATTTTAAGCAAATATCAAAATATATGTGACTAAGTACCTTATTGTTTCTTCAAAGACAATAAGTCTCTCTTTCTTTAACCTTCTAAAAAAAGGTTCTCTAAAAAAGTTCCTAAGATTCTCTTACAAAGTTCTTATTTTTACAAATACCAGTCTTTTTTATTGTATGGCCTCAATTGCCTAAACAAAAACAATAGAAAGCTAACACAAACTACAACAATGTCCAATTAAAACAACAATAAACATGAACAAAAATTATCCTCTCTTAACATAGTGTTATGGATTACTTCATGGACTCTTCTCTAATAGTTTTAGTATATATTGGACCTTCTCAAAGGGACATGTCTTCCTTTGACATCTTATGTGTGTTTTCAGTCAATTCCCTTAAAATGTGTCTAAATGATACCTCAAAGACCATGTTCTTTACCTCTATTATTTTTTCCATGATTGGTTGAACATGCATTAAAATTTATGAGCATATTTTTTGATTCACTCAATAGTCACCCACTACTTGCATACTAGTTACTCCCTATGTCTAATGGTTTGAGTTCGAGTTCAAGTTCAAGTTTGACAATGATGAAATTTAGTTTGAATTTAAGTTTAATTTTGAGATTTGAATAAGGTCCATCCATATATATATTTCAAAATTTTCAATCTATATTAATTTATCTTTCTATAATTAAATATATAGTTTATATTAAATTTTTTTTTTTCCGGAGAAAAAATTGAACTTTTTATATTAAAAAAAAAAGTTACTTTGCACATGCATTGAAGCATTTCGCGACTGGGACATTGCCCTTCAGAGAATCGGCCATTGTTTAAAACAACCTTGCCAAAAACCAGGAAAAACCACATGATCAATTTTCCAATTCATACAAAAACACCAAACTGTTGGCTTGTGTACCTCATCACCAGGGCCTGGGCCTCCACTTATGAGGAAAAACCATCCAAAACAGAAACAGAGTCTGAGAATTTGATAATAATATTGTCATTTTTAAAAGCTATAATGTGTTGGTAAGTTCAAAATAAAAGTTTTTATAGCCTTAGTACATTGACAACAGAAGTAACCAGCACTGAAAGAGCAATAACATGATATCTGAAGAAAGTTGTAGAACATATCCACAGGACCTTCCGACCCTATTGTTCGAACCTTCCAGTTGCCCAGAGCCTGCTGTAAACCCTCCTTAGAAAGGAGGTCTTCCTCGACGTTCCATTTGTTTGAGATAATGCCTCATTTATGATGCATACTACAGATTAGGGATTGGTTTGGTTTGTTGGAGGATGTTGAGAGATTCTCTCAACTTCTCCCTCCAAGAGTGGAATTAGTTGGATCTCAGCAGCACTATAAAAATTGTGATATATTCATTTGATTATAATATAGAAAATAATTATTGTGTGTTATTCCTGTGGAATGGCTACTCTCACCAAATTCTAATATGGTATCAGAGCTTGGCTGGGCTTAATCCCTCACGGGAATACCCAGGAAAATGTGAGAGATATGAGATTGAGTATGTTGTAGAAGAGTAGCTTAGTGTAGATATATGATTGTTTGCCAGTTGTTTAACCAGAGTGTGAAAATTTCGGTTGCAGAAATTGTTTGAAACAAAGGGTTTCCTGAGTAGATTAAGAGTGTTGAATTCTTTTCTGAAAAAGTTGAAATACGTGGTCACTCTGAGAAGGCTGTACAGGGTGTTGCTTCTGACATTGAACGTCTTGCATCCTCCGTGCTTTCGCAGTTAAAATACATGGTAACGAGGGCATTCCATACAGAAACATCTGATTTAATTCGACTTTTGAATATGAGCGCATGCACGGACTGGCCCTGTTGAAACAGTGAGAGCTTGGCACATGCATTGAGAACGTTGGCAATGGTGACGTGATTCAGCTTCACACCCGCGCGTTGGATTTGGCAAAAAAAATTTGAAAGCCTCATGACAGAACCCGTTTTGGGCATATCCCACGATGAGCTTAGTCCATTGGATGACTAACTCTGGTGCAGACATTTTGTCATACAATTCGCTGGCATCTTATCACTTTCGTTAGAAACTAGATGATGGTTACCTTATAGATTTTATTCAAAACAATTAGATTTGCCAAAACAATGCACCTGGAAATATAAAGATTTGGCGAAGTATTATTAATAGCTGAGTCAACGCTTGATGAAATTCAGTCGGTATTGGAGTTGGAGACTCTTGGATTTTTACAGAGGGGTTTTACCGTTGTTCTCGACGTCTTGAACAGATCGAGCAACGTTTCAATCTTTGAAAATACTCCGGATGATGTATTACCAGGTTCAAGCCGGAGAAGTTTATGGAGGCTACAGATCGGTGTCTGAAGTTCACTGTTTTTTGTGGAGTGTGTAGCTTGTTAATATGTAGAATTATGAATTTTTTGTTGTGAGATTTGTGTAGTGCAGAACCAATTATTGAACAAATTAGCATTATTTAGATTAGTCGTTTTCGACGTTCTTCGGTGCCGAGAGAACAATTGGCTAATTTGATTGTGTGAATTTGTTATATGCTGATGGATCTTGTTGTGCTTCGGGCTTCAAGAGCATCGGTTACAGGTTATACAATGAGATCCTTGTGTGTAAAGGTCACTTTGTAGGATTGATCACTGATCATATTCTGTACCTAGAATATTTTTCTATAGACTGTTGAAATTTATTCTTCGGGGTTATTTCACAGATGGAAATATTTCAATAGGATAGTTCAGTGTCGAGACTCTTCTTCGGGGGTGTCAAGAATCTTTGATCTTACAAATTCAGCATTGCTGGTCAGAAACAAATGTATTTTAAATGGGTTGAATGGTAGCTCGAAAATGGTGGAGAAAAGAGCGTTGTCTATGAGATCTCAGAGTGGGTACAAATGTTAATGAAGACCAGAGCAGACAAATGTTTGTATTAATTTAGTGTGTTCTCCATTTCTGTAATGTAGGCATTAAGGGGGGGTGTTTGAGATAATGCCTCATTTATGATGCATACTATAGATTAGGGATTGGTTTGGTTTGTTGGAGGATGTTGAGAGATTCTCTCAACTTCTCCCTCCAAGAGTGGAATTAGTTGGATCTCAGCAGCACTATAAAAATTGTGATATATTCATTTGATTATAATATAGAAAATAATTATTTTGTGTTATTCCTGTGGAATGGCTGCTCTCACCAATTTCTAATACCGTTCCCTATAAATGTGACACACATAAATATAATTAGAATGTTCTTTCAACATCCATAACTCCTCAAGAATAGGACTTAATAAATAGTTTTGATAGGTAAACTTCTTGTTGAACCATTTGATGATGTTAAGAGAATCTCCAAAAATCTAAACTGAAAGTAACCCCAAGTGTAAAAACCAACATAAAAGAGTGTGGAGAGCTTTTATTTCTGCATAATTGTTGGTCCCATGACCAAGCCCTATAGAGGCCTCCAATCTCCTACCAGAGTTGAGATGTATCACTAAGCCTTCCCCGCATATGTTTTCTGAGCTAGAAGCTCTGTCAAAGTATGACCACGAAATTTCGCCCCTTATCTGCTCCAGGATTATCTGCCTACAGATTGTTTTTGAGCTTTGCTCTGGTAATAGTTCATATATAGCAGCACATTCAGAAGCTATTGAGTGATACGGAATCTCCTGATCTTTGAAGGTAGATATGTTCCTTGCTAACCAGAGCCCCCAGGCTATAAGCAGTGGGATCGCTTTGCCTTTCTCCTCTTGACAACTGTTCCACCAGTTCTGCCATGTTTCAACTACAAAGTCTCCTCTCCAAATTTGTGACATGCCAATCAGATTCCTGAATTCTGCCCAAACAGATTTGCCAAAAGTGCAGTGGATGAACAGGTGAGGGACAGTTTCCTCCGCAAATTTGCAAAGGGGACATCTACCTGGACCTTCCTTCTTCCTTTTTTGTATGTTATCCCAGGTGGGGATTTTATTTTTCAGAATACACCAAAAGAAGAGTCGGCTTTTTGCTGGACACTTTAGTTTCCAGAGAGGTTTGGCCCACCAACCTGGGATATCCCACCCCTTCTTGGACATGAGATAAGCATAGCCAAATTTTAGGGAGTATCTACCCGACAGGGAATGAGCCCACTAGAGTTCATCTGGCCTATCTCGGATCAGAACATTTGATCTAGTCAGCTCCCTTGTATATTGATGCCAAGCCTCGTGCCATTGAGGATCCAATTGAAGATCTTCTCCTGTCATCCACCCTTGGTTCCATAAGGTAGTGGCTCCTTATTTTTCAATTTGGTTAAGGAAAATGATACCTTTGTTGGATAAGTGGTTCCTTAGGCCTTCAGAGACTGAAAACCCCGCATTACACCCCACCCATGGGTCCCATCCTATCCGAACATGTTGACCATTCCCTACTTGCCAAACCAGGCCTTCCTCGATGATCTTCATGGACCCCAGAGTTTCCCTTCACACCACCGAGTCGCTGGAAGAATTTTTAACAGGGGACCTCATCCAATCTAGCAAGGGCCTCGGATCAATGTACTTTCTTTTCATGATCGATGTCCTAAGAGAGTCCTTTGACAGCATGTTCCATTCCATTTTTGTAGCTAAGGATGACACAAAGGAGGGGAGTTCCTTAATACCACATCCACCCAAATCTTTTGGTCTTGCAATCCTTTCCCATGCCACCCATGGGAGCACTACCTCCTCCTTTGAGCCTGCCCATAAGAATTTGCTGCATATTTTCCAGATTCTCTCCAGAATTCCTTTTGGCATCCAAGAGAGCATGGCCCAAAAGACCGGAATAGCCATTAGCACTGATTTGATTAGGACCAATCTGCCTGCTCTTGATAACCACTTATAGCTCCAGATTTTAACCTTTTTTTGTCAATTTTCGCCACCATCCACAACCAGCCTGTGATTTTGTAAGAGTCAGGCTTGAGATGAAACCATGGTTTTGAAAATCGCGATTAAATCGCGATAAATTGAAAAAAATCGCGATTTTTTGAACAAAACGATATTATTGGCGATTTTTTGGATTTGAAAAAATCGCCAAAAAATCGCGATTTTTTCGGTAAAAATCGTGGGCCCATCAAACAGAAACCCTATAAGTTCAAAAATCAATTTTTTTTTGTCATTTTTGCAGCCCTCTCATTTTCCTGACACACCCTTTTGGCAGTGAATGGTAATGTTAAATTCTTAAAGTAAAAGTGATATTTCCTTTATTTTTCATTTTCATCGTTTTACTTAAATTTTTAACATTACCATGAAATGACTCAGGATGTTTAAGAGTGGTTTCGACCTCATTGGATTTCATATGGAGAAACTAGAATTTTAGATTTCACTCAAAATTCAGCAGACTTAATGGTTTTCAGGGTTTCATGGCTGGGGGATTTGCATTGTTTCCATTTGATTCTATTATGTATAAGGGTATGAGATTGGCATTTGATCAAGAGCATGAAGTCCTTTAAGAACCTTGATGTTGGTGGCATTGATTGTTGAACTTTGTTGATGTTGGTGGTATTGATTGTTGAACTCCCCTACCGTGGCCTTAACAAGAATGTACCATTCACTCAAAGGAAAACAACTGGTTAGGCATGTTAATCTTTTTCTACCGCATTTTAAGGTTGAGGAGATGAACCCTTCACTCAAACCAAAATCATTGGTTAGGCATGTTAAAAATTTTCAATTTCTATCATGTTATAAGGTTGAGCTATCCAAGTCTGAAGACTTTGAGCTAGATGATGTTTATGTATCTCTTGTTGATGATCCCATTTCTAGTAGCGATGAATCAATGATGAGTTTCATGAGGAGGAGGAGGAGGAGCAACAGCAGGAGGAGGAGGTGACACCACCTACCCCTGCTACCGGTAGAGGACGTGGTCTACCTCCTTTAGCTCCTGGTGCTTCAAGATCTGGAGCACAACAGAGTCCATTGCCAGCCTGCCAGCTTCTTCGTCTAGAGGGAAAGCTGTCACATTTTCTCGCAAGAGGGGCAGAGGAAATCAGTAGTATAGGTTATTTGGTGCATTCCTTTGTATATAACATTATGACTCATGATATGAGATACATTATTATATTTTTTGTTGATATTTTGAGGTTGAGTTGAGACTCAGGACTTAGTATTCACGACATGATTCACTATTATGTGTGATGTAGCACTAGACATGATATTACACATCTTATATATTAGTTTTTTTTTCATATTTATGTGTCAATGCATTTATTTTATGTTGTGGGTGCTTTAGATATTAAAAAAATTGAAAAAAAATGAATATTTTTGTATGTGTCGATTTTTCCCTGATTTTTACCGATTTTTTCCCGATTTTTATGATTTTTTCCGATTTTTTCCCCTCGCCGATTTAATCCCGATCGCGATTTTCAAAACATTGGGTGAAACCCTAAGTATTTGAAGCTCTTGTTCATCTGCTTTAGCTCGAAAGGAAGTTCTTCTGCAATTCTCCTTGATTCCTCTCCCGAGAGGCCTTTGACAATAATGGAGGATTTTTGGCTGTTAATACTCATACCCGTGGCAATAAGGAAGAGGTCCAGGGAGGACTTGATATAAGAGATGTCTTTTCTACTGCCATCACTAAACAATAGGATATCATCTACAAACAACAAATGTGTGATGTGTAGATTTGTAGCCACTTCTATTCCTTTGATGTCCCCTCTCCTTTTGGCTTCCACTATCATCTGACTTAGTCCTTCTGCCACCAGCAAGAAGAGTAATGGAGAGAGAGGGAAGCCCTGGCGCAACCCTCTTTCACTCTTGAAAAATGGGGATGCAGTCCCATTGATCAGGACTGCAAAGCTAATTTCATTGATGCAACCCATCACCCAGTCGATAAAATCATAGTGGAATCCCAGCTGTGTCAGCAACAAGCTGATATATATCCAACTTATTTTATCATAAGCCTTTGATAAATCGATCTTAATGATCAACCCTTTCCTCCTTTGCCTTTTCATGCTGTGCATTACTTCTTGAGCTACTCCGATGGTTTCGTGGATCTTCCTGCCCTCTAGAAAGCCAAATTGTTCCTTAGAGATATTCTTAGAGAGGATCGGTTTTAGTCTAACAACTATGACCTTTGCAATAATTTTTTATACATATTTACACAGGGAGATGGAACGAAAGTATCCAAAGCAGCCAGGCTCATCCAGTTTGGGAATAAGTGCAATAAAAGTTGAGTTCAACGATTCAAAAAACGGATGCAGCCCCATTGATTAGGACTGCAAAGCTAATGTCATTGATGCAATCCATCACCCAATTGATAAAATCACAGTGGAATCCTAGATGTGTCAGCAACGACCTGATATATATCAAACTTATTTTATCATAGGCCTTTGATAAATCGATCTTAATGATCAGCCCTTTCCTCATGTGCCTTTTCATACTGTGCATTACTTCTTGAGCTACTCCGATGGTTTCGTGGATCTGCCTGCCCTCTAGAAAGCCAAATTGTTCCTTAGAGATATTCTTAGAGAGGATCGGTTTTAGTCTAACAGCTATGACCTTTGCAATAATTTTTTATACATATTTACACAGGGAGATGGAACGAAAGTCTTCAAAGGAGCCAGGCTCATCCAGTTTGGGAATAAGTGCAATAAAAGTTGAGTTCAACGGTTCAAAAATAGCACCCTTTACCCTTGATTCTTCCACCACCAATGTAAGGTCCTCCCCCTAGAGATTCAAAGAAGTGCTGGTAGAATTCCATAGTCCACTCGTCTGGCCCCGGGCTTTTGTCCTTTTGCATTGCTTTTAGAAATCCTTCCACTTCCTCCTTAGACACCAGGCTTGCAAGCATCTCATTTTCCTCTTCATCGACATATCTTGGAAAGAGTTGTGCCGCTATTACTACTTCTTCAATAGTAGTTTCCCCAGGGGCTTTGTAGAGGTTCCTAAAGTGATTCTGACCCATAGAGGCTAGGTCCTCAAAGGATTTTCTAGTCCTGCCTTCTTCTATTCTCATCCCCCGGATTGTGTTTATATTCTTCCTCCCATTTGAATGCTTGTGGAATAATTTAGAGTTTTCATCACCAGCAGACAACCAAATAGCCTTGCTCTTTTGTCGCCACGGTTCCTCCCTTCCTATAAGTATCTTCCTTCTTTCAACCTCTAGGGATTTAATATTGTCTTTCTTTTCCTCTGTTGCATACCCATCTTCTTCAGGGCCTTCCAATCTGACCAACTCCTCACCTATCCATTTTAGCCTTTCCTCCTTTACAACTTTCTTCTTTTTGCCCAATCAATTGTGACTTTCTTCATTTTCTTGAGGTTTTCCAGGAAGGAGCCAGTTTTGTTATGGTGATCCTCAACTCCCATGGGAATCCAAGTCTCTTTGAAGAGGGAGTTGAAAGATTCCTCCTTTAGCCACCCTGAATTGAATTTGAAAGGGGAGCCGGGTTTGGCATTGGATCCTTTTATTTCAAAGAGGATAGGGTGATGATCTGAATCTCCCCCTTCTCTAATCCATTTACGGATCAGTGGAATGGTGTCCACAAGCTCCTCCTTGATAAAAAATCTGTCCAACCTCTTTGCTACTTTGGCTTCTCCAACTATTTTGTTCCGCCAAGTAGACCTCATCTTTAAGGGGAATATATCCATCATCTTACCGTCGATGATTTTTTAGGAGAAGAAGTCCGACAAGGGGTCGGCTCGTGCACTTGGTCCCCACGTTTCTGCCTTCCCAATATAAAAATTAAGGTCTCCATCTATGATGAAGTTTAAATTTCCCATGAAGGATTTACCCCAAAGGCCATTCCAGAAATGAAACCAGTCCTGAGATGGCCCATAGATGTTTAGAAAGAGAAACTTTGTGCAGAAGTCTAAAGAGTAGACTTCTAGAGCCAGGACCTAATCTAGACCCCAGGTGTTTATTAGCTTGATTTTTCCTTCCCTAAATCCTGTGGCTAATCCCCCTGACCTCCCCTTAGCGTCAAGGCACTGAAAACACTAGCCCGGGTAGATCTTAGCTAGTGATTGCACGACCTCTTCTCCAACACCCAGAGTCTCCTGCAACATAATAACATCCATCTCATATTTCTGAATAAGAGCCTTGAGAGCTAGTTTTTTGGGTTTACTAGCCAACCCTCGACAATTAAAGGACAGGATAATCATTATTTCACCTTCTCAGCGGTATTCACTGCTCTAAGTACCCCGGTTAATAGTTTTTGCTTACCATCAGCTATGTACAATTTGGCTCTCATCTGAGCTTTAGATATATTTGATTTCCTACCCCTTAGCTTTGGCCCAGGAAGGGAATCCCCTGAAATCCCCTGAAATCCCCAAACCCCCAAAAACCTCAAACAAGTTATTCTTGTCGCGGTCTCAGGTTGTATGGGCTTCTCTCTCCTTGTTTGTTAGGGAGCGAACCAAGAAAGGTGTAGGGAGCGGATCCAGGTTTAGCTCAGGGATGGAGGTGATGATACTGTCCATTGTGTCACTTAACTTGTTTTCATAAGATTTCAGTGCCTTAAAGGATAAATGAATCGAGGTATGTATGGACAGAGTAGAGGGGGGAGTTGTCAGGCTTTTCTTGACTGCTAACCATGTATTTCATATGGGTTTCCCTATACAATCTTCTTGGTTGACTAAAGACTGGTGTGGTAGCATAGGTCATGTCCATTTGGAGGGTGCCTTGAAGTTTGGCTCCCCATGAGCGTAATAGAAGCATGCCATATTTAGGGGGAATATCAGCCACTACAATATCCATTACTAGGCTTTTGGCTGGTACTTGTGCTAAAGTAACACAAAGATCTTTGATTAGGCCTAGACATTTAACTCTACTGGAGTCAAAAGAGTATAAGTCTTTGTATGGTCTAGTTATCTCAAGGCGAAGTATTTCCATAACTACCTTTGGCATGAGGTTATGTGAAGCTCCTGAATCTAACATGGGATTATGAAGGATTTTATCATGGATATTCAAATTGACATAAAATGGGGGGACACCTCGATCCTGGAATTTACCTTCTACTTCAGGTCCAAACAAAAGCTCAGGTTTGTCACTATTCAAGTTCACGGTATCAACATTTTCCCCTATGTTTAGAGCTTTCAAAACTTGGGATCTATATACATCTTGGCCTACCAATTCAGTGAGAGGTATGGAAATTTTTATCTTGGCAATTTCATTCTCAGTACTGAATCGTGTCAGTGTTTTGGTAGATTCAAATCAGTTTTATCAGACACTGTTTTTGCAGCAACTTCAGATAGCTGATTTGCACTAGAAATATCAGTTGAATTGGCTTTGTTAGCGCTGATATTTGATGTACTAGTGTTGTTTTCTGAACTGTTTTTGTTTTTATTTTTATCAGAACCTTTAACCATTTTATTTTCACTTTCTGATGTCTTTTTAGGATCAGTTTCCGGGGCCTTTCTAGTAGAAATTTCAAGGTTCTTTCTCTTGGGAGTGTCTTGGGATTTCTTGCTTCTGAGGTCATATTGTCTATGCACTTCCATGATGGCATTTTCGAATCCTTGTTTATAATCCTCGGATTCTTGGCATTCTTCTTCAATTTGAGTTGGTGTAAACATGCCTTTCTCTTCCTCAGTGAGGAAAACAGTTTTCTCATTATTAACTCCCAGTAGATTGATTTGACTTTCTTCTAGTTCTTCAATCACCCCATCATCCTCATCAGCATAGTTTTTTTGGAAAGGAGGCCTGATTTGATCGTCAGGACCTCTCTGTTCGCTCTGTCTTATTTGAGGGGGATTTCTCCTAAAGTTTTGGTTTTGGTTCTAGTTTCTATTTTGAGGAGTTGCTTGGTTTTCTCTAGGGAAATCTCTCTCATTTAGGTTGATTCTCTCCATCATCCTCTCCATGGTTCTGACAAGGTTATCAATCTTAGTGTCGGATGTGGAGGCTACAGCCTCTTCCTTATATGTGACTCTTTTTTCATTTTTCATTCTAGCCCTTTTGCCAGTCAGATTTTCCTCTACACTTATTGCACCCCTTTGCATATCTTTTAATGTAAGAGGGTCTCTTTCTCTTAGTTGATAAGCCATTTCTGGGTCAAAACCATCTGGAAATTTCATTAGGGCTAGACCTTGTGGAGGTTTCATGTGAGGAGGGAGGGCATTGTATACGCTATTGAACCTAGTGCAATAATCTTGGACACTCTCTCCAATGTTTCTATTGATGTTTTCATATTCTGACAAGACTTGGAGAGGATTTTTCTTGACTTCCCATTTAGTTAGGAACAATTGATGAAAAGCAGGGAGGTCATGTATACTATTAGGGTTAAGGCCCTTAAACCATTTTCTTGCTTCTCCCCCTAAGCTTTGAGTAGACATTCTTAGTTTAACAGTTTCATCATCTATCTCGTCTGTCAAAAAAGTCATCCATTTTATCCACATGTTGTTGAGTAGTTGTAGAACTACTTGCATCAAATAGGGGGATTTTGGACTGATAGTCCTGTGGTAGAACTACTAAAGGCAATGGTAGGACCAATGGGGCATACCGGGTTGCCATGGTTGGTGGTTGGGGAAACAAAGGGGGGTTGACAAAATGAGGTGGAGGGTTGAATGAAGGAAAGTGAACAGTGGGTCTATGAATGGGGGCAGAGGCTTGTGCAACAGGGCTTTGCTGCAAGATGGATGGGTCTAAAACTATCTGGTTTATCCAACTTTGGGATCTAGTCTTGAACAAGCTTTATTCCAGGTGAGAGTCGGATAGGATATCCTACAAGTTTTTAAGGTTTTCAGGTAAGGAACTTGCCTTGTGAATAGGCCTGCTAACAGTTGGACTCTTAGATCTATGATTTTTCCTTAGGATGTGCTCTGGATTGTCAACTATCACAGGAGGGTTTGGGTCAGGATAGGATCTGGTACAGATTCTTCTAGAAGCTAGAACTTGGACCCAAGGTTCAGAGAGGTTGAAAGTTTTATAATAGCTTGAAAACAAACCAATCTGTGAAAGAACTGCTTAGTTTACAAAGTATTTTAACTGGGTTCTATTTTGAGTTTTGATAACGCTAGGTTTTCTCAATAATTCCTAGTGGAGTCTGTAGGCCTATTGAAAATTGTGGAGTCACCAGGTGGATGATTTCAATTTTTTTGAGGTTAGCTGTTGTCCACCATCAGCAACCAGATACCAGTCTTGGCTAACACTTGAGTCATCTAAATTTAAGTGGGGTTTCTGAGTTCTTAAGGAAATATTAAGTTGTTTTAATAACTTAGGTCCCCAGTATGGTCGCCATTATGTTGGCTCTCCGTAATTTGCAAGATTGGCAAGAACAAGTTTGCAGAGAACCACATCAAACCACTTTGGAGTCCAAGACCTCGCCTTCCTCGGCTCAGTGAGGGCTCTCTCTGTTTGTTTGATGAAATGATTTGGCTTTATGATTATATTCTTCTGATTTTAGGCTAGTTATAAAGCTTGGGGTTGTTTGTTTGTTTGGTTGATTGTTTTAGTTGGATAGATAGAATGTGGGAAGCTTGATCCATTGAGCTATGGAGTCATAAAAGGTCTAAATTGTACATCAACTTTTCAAGGGTTTTCATAGGGCAAGCTAACTATATGAAATGGATCTTCTTAAGTAAGATGAATATGTGATGACAGAAAGTTGTGAATTCAGTAAAACTAAAGGGTAATTAAGAATCCTTTGACTATACTTCAACAAGAAAGCCTTTAAGATAACAGTTTAAGAGAAACTAAAGAGCAGAAAACCTCTGAATTCTTTAATTAAACTTTACTAAGAAAACCTCAAGATAACAATCCAGTACTACTAAAGAGCAGTTAAGAATTCTTTAGTTATACTTTCAGATAGAGAAAACATTCAAGATAACAGTTTAGTGAAATTAAAGAGTAGTCAAGAATTTTTTTTAACTAAACTTCAAAGGAAGCCTTTAAGATAACAATTTGGTAAAACTAAAGAGCAGTTAAGAATTCTTTTAGTTATACTTCACTAAGAAAACCTCATGACAACAATCCAGTAATACTAAGAGCAGTTAAGAATTCTTTAGCTATACTTTCAGAGGAAAACATAAAGATAATAATAACAGACAGAGTTAAGGTGCCAAAACAACATATCTCAATCTAAATTTTATGTTCTATTATAAGAGAAATTGATGTTCAACACGGAAAACCAAGGAGAAAACATTAACAAAGGTAGGATAACATCACCATTAACATAGCTCAAGAATCCTATGAACGTGCTTGTATTACTGTTGTCCAGCTCAAAAACAGTTACAATGCTCCAGTGCAATAATCTTTGCAACTCAGAGTCTTATCAAAATCCAACCTAGCAACCCACAACGATAATGAACAACACATGCAGTATTTCACTGCAATTTTGAGGAGGTTGCCCTAATCTAGGGTTACAGACTGCACTTATTACAGAGTAAATGTAATCTTGACATTTGAGACCATGCAAGGCCCAGCCAAAAATATCACTGACATACTTGCTGTAATAATAACTCTCAAATTAACTGCTGAGCTAACTTTAAAATATCTATTGACTATTTGCCTTCAAACTTAACTTTTACAATAACTTCTAAGCTGCTGCTAAAATATCTCTGACTATAATATTAACTGTAGGTAGCTTATACTAAATCAAAATTCAGTTATAGGTGGTCAATGTGATTGGGAAGAAGTTAAGGATGAGTGATCTTATCATTCGGATCTGTCTTTCTTTGTTGATTTCTCTCTGATTTGTCTTTAAACTTTTGAACTGCCATCATCTGTATCTTTTATCTGTTTTTACCGTCACTGTCATATCTTTCTTTATCTCACTGTTTGATCTGCTTCTTATCTTTCCTTTGTCTTATCTCTGTCTTTTAACCCTATCTTCCATCTTTAACCTTTTGACTGATCTTTTTATTCCTTTTACCTTTCACTGTTTTTTAACTATGTTCTTTATTTGTCTTCATCTATGCCTGTGCAGCCATAGTAAAAACTCTCCTTTTTCCATACTATGTTATTTGAAGAGACCTCGCTGTCTTTGGAGTAATTATATGATCTTTCATAATCCTGACCCATTTCTGCTTTTGTTTGTTCTTGCGCTCCTAATCCTTTAATGAACAAGGCTTTTGAATCGTCATCCAGAGAGCCCTGATTAAATAAATTTTGGACTTAGAAATGCTAATTTATCGCATCTCCCGATATGTATGTCACCTGCAAAACATAAAAACAAACATTAATAAAAAACAAAGCTCCGCAGGGAGGTAATAAGGCTTTGAGGATCTCGGGAAGTCTGTGGACAGAGTCTGGACAATGGAGGCTTTTGGTTTCTACGTTTAGCTGTGACCTTCCAGGTCTTTTAGAAATGTTGCAGGGGTTAACACAGAGGTTCGGGGCTTATCACAGTGACACAGGGCTTCAAAACATTCAAAATGGGTCAATGGTTTCGTTGTAGGCGGGAAAACAGTTTCGGGTTTATCGCACAGGGTGTAGGTGGTTAGTGGTATTGGTTGGGGGGCATGCGATAAAACGAGGTGGCGACGCGTGGCGGATGGGATGGTTGCGAAACCGCCCATTTCGCAACCTTCCGAAGATTTTAAACCTCGGGCAGTTAGGGTTGCGAAAAGGTGCGCGGGCCGTCGGATCAAAGGGTGGAGATCGGACGGCGGTCGGGCAATGGGCTTACTTCGGGTTGATGTGATAGGTGGGGTTGGGGTTAAATGATGCGGCGGGTTAATGAAATGCAGAGCCCAGGGAAAATACTAAAGCGGAGGCACTTAATATAAGGTGGGGCCAGGGTCATATTAAAGCGGGGGAATAAGGTTTTTAAGGTGGGGGCTTAATCATATAAGGGGTCGGGTTTTTTCAAATAAACAGGGTCTATTTAAATGGGACCCGATAGGTCAAAATTTACTTTTAAAAAAAATGTAAAAATGGGTTTTTACATTGTTTAAAATGAAAAAGGGGAATGTGTGGAGGGGAAGGGACATTTTAGCAATGGGAATGGGGTTTTGAGAAGGAAAATGGGCTAAAATGAGGGGATTAAGGTCAAACATGGGATTTCAGAGTATGAGTGTTTGGAAAAGGTAAAATGAGAGATAATGAATAGGTTAAGTGAAAATAATGAAGGCAGTGAGATTTCTAAAAATAAATGATAGTTAGGGAATATTATTTTCAGCAGACTGTAAAAAATACACAGTCATCTAGTGATACTGTAGAATACAGGAGACTAACAGGTCCAACCTCTAGTCAATGCTAGACACTAAGCTCACCAAGTCCACAGCTTTCCATCCCCAAACTGATGGCCAGACAGAGGTTGTCAACAGGATGATTGTACACATTCTGTGCATGTACAATTCAAAGCATCCATGCACATGGGATGAGAGCCTCCCCTATGTACAAAACAGTTATAACCGGGCTCTCCACAGCTCAACTGGCCACAACCCCTTTCAGGTGGGCTTGCGATTCCAGCCACTATGTTCCATTGACGTAGCCATGGTATTTGCGGCTACTTAGGCCGATTTGGCTCATGTTCGGTCTGAAGTTGACAACGTGAACAACTTCATTGAGCGCATTTAGCACATTTGCCAACAGTTTCATGACATATTGGACAGAGCCAATGCTAAGTACAAGCAACGACATGATCAACATCGGGTGCCACACAACTTCCATGTGGGCGACAAAGTATGGCTACATTTTCAGAAGCAGCGCCTCACTGAACCCCACCGCAAGCTTCGCCTGTTCCGATATGGGTCGTACACCATCACCAAGGCTGTAGGGAACGATGCCTTTGAGCTCAGTATTCCACCATTCCTTGGTTTGCACCTAGTATTCAATGTTGACCACCTTCAGCCCTACTTCCCACCTCTATTGGACACCTCTGACATTACGGAACAACTCACACCAACAGAGTTAAACCCAGACTACATGGAATAGGCCACCACAGATTGTATCATGGACATGCAAATCAAGAACACTCGCCAACAGAAGATCCAACTGTATCGAGTTGTCAAAGTTGGCCAACTCCTGCACCAAGGCAAATGGTTCACTAGGGACCAAGTTCAGCAGAAGTTCCCTCATCTCATTGAGGAACTCAACGCAATAGTGACCATTGCTTCCTAAGGGGGGAGGAATGATCCAGGTGGATATTGGTGGCCACCCGCCTATTCCACTTGGGGCCCCACCTTTGTCTCTTTCAGTTTTTCAGTTTTGGCACAACTTACTATTTTTACCATGTTTTCGGGTCCTGAACTTCCGGAGTTTTTTGGGAAAACTAGTAGCAACATGGGTCCAACATGGGTCCATGGACCGAGGTTGCTCACATCAAAAGTTGTAGTCCTCGGATTTGTCTCTTTGATCCCTCTCCCTGACACAGGGGGCTCCAGGATTTTCTGACCGCGACAAAGGCGGGTCCGGAGTGATCCCTTCCAAAAACCTTCCAGATTGATGGGGAGGATCCTTAAAGGGGTCATGACTGGAGCTTAAACCCAAGATTCTCCCCGTTGATACGGGCCCCTCTTCCTTCCTCTAAATGTATGCCCCTCCCCACCTCTCATCAGATATGGCGTCCGCAATGCACCCGAAGCCTTTCCCCCGCAAAAAACCCTGTAGCTTCTTCTCTCCTTCCCCCGGGGTTCTCGAAGGTCTGTGTACTCCTGAATCCTCCTCTACTCCTCCTATGTTCGATTCCAGATCCAAAGAGACCCTTCGCGACCTTGAAAAGCCTGAGACCTGTCCCTGATGGTTCCAAGGTACACAGCTATGGACAATGTCCTCAAGATCCCTTGTCTGAAGAAAAGGCCAACGCCATTCAGATGTATTTTGATTTACCAGCTGACTTATGACTTCCTTCCCATGACATGCAGATTGTTCCTGGCTTCCCGCTGGTCCTTCTGCAGTTAACAATGACACCTTCCGCATACCTGAGAGGGTATCTTCCCTAAAAACCGGAAACCCTTCTTTCTGCCTCTCCATCCCTGAGCCTCTTGAGATTCAGGAGCGCATTCCAGCTGTACCAATGTACTCCAACAGATTTTGGTCTGTAACCTCCAAACGCCACATGGCTAACATATCACCCGGCTCGGGATCCACCTCCACCCTTTCCAAGCCGTTGATCATGTTTCCTGAGCCCTCCAGTCGACAATGACGGAGATTTGTTCCTCCGTTCTCTTAACCCGAGCGCGTGCACCTGGTGGTCTAAGCTGCTAACCTCCAAGCTTACTGAGAATGGTAAAAACAGAAAAACTTCTGACTGAAGAATGGTAAAAGATAAAAACTCACCCTTTTTTGTGAGAGAATGGGATAAAACCTTGCCTCGAGCCCGCTACCTGCAACCACCACCTGTTCGCCTTCAATGACCGCATCTGCCATGTACAGTTGCTGCCTCACTATATCCACCACACTGCAGTTGTCAATTGTCGATGTCGCAGTCAGGGATCCGCCATCGACGAACCATCTAGGGTTCCACCATCCGCAATATCATTCTTTGTAATTTGTAAGGATATTAAAATTTCAGTTTATATTAATTTATATATTTTTTAATAAAATACATATATGAGGAAATTGTTTAGGCACTCTAAAAAAAAAACAACTAACCAAAACTATGTAACCTTTTACTTATAATTCATAATACTTAAAAGTTATTAATATATAAGATTTATATTAATAAACTTATCATATAAAAATCTGAAAACTTTACCTATCTTCCATATATTCCAATATAAGAGTCTATAGTTCAAAATCAAACGATTGAGAATTTCATCTCCCGCCTTTTAGCCTTATAAGATATGCAACTTTCTTACTTATCTTTGAGAAAACCTTAGTCATGCAACATGCTTACCTATATTTGAAAACAACTTTGAATCAGATGAGATGCCTATAATTATGGGAGAAAATGCTCCTTAATAATGGCCTTTCTTCTGATAAGTCACATTCAAATGAAAGGTATCTTTCTTTATATCATTTTTGTTCCCTACCTTTTCCACACAATTGTTCAATCAAGTTGCTTATACTTTTTGAAAAATACTTCTTAATAATGGTTTTTCAAAGTTACATTCAAATGAAAACTATCTCATAGAGAAATGCCCTTTAATCTTCACATAAAAACTATCTTTTGGAAAAATGATGCTTAATAATGGTTTTTCTTCTTGAAGGTCACATTCAAATGAAAATTATATTTTCCAGAACTACTCCTCAATAATGGTTTTTTTTTCCCAGATGGTCACATTCACATGAAAACATATGCTCAAATGAAAACATAGGCTCCTACTTGAGGATGTGAGCTTCTCTATGGAGCACACGAGGACCTCAGAATCTTGTTCCATACATATAAACATACAACCAAACACAAATTCCCCATGCTTCATATATATAATGACTTCCTCCTTGTGCTGGAGTACGATGCAAAACATGGATATATTGACGTCGGGGTATTTTGTAGGCTGGGACCTTTGTCATTTCTAGTCTGTAAAAGAGTACGATGCAAAACATGGATATATTGACGTCGGAGTATGTTGTAGGCTTGGACCTTTGTCATTTCTAGTCTGTAAAAGAGCGGGGGCACCCTATGTTCCTTAAAGAATTCTGAACCTCTTCTGCTGCTGCTGTGAAAGGGTGTCCAATGCCATTTCCATCCATGTTGTTGTTGAAGGGGTGTGTTTTATCATTGCAAACACAGCACCCATTGAGTTTGGTATGATGCTGTGAAAATCTTCCCTTTCTGGGGATAGAACAATCTATTCATCAGGATAGTTGACCATGCACAAGTGTAAAAAAAGTTATTCAACTCAGACTTTGTCGATCTGGGTGTTCATCTGGTTCAAAATGAGACCAGCTCCATCTTCCTCAAATGCTGAAACAAACGTTAGAATATGCTTAGCTAACATAATTGTGAAATTAACCAAGCTTTTGTTCTGAGTATTAGCTCTACCATGCATTCCCATGGCTCTGGAACTTCATCTTGTTTAACAGGACTTGGACCCTTATCGTCCTTTTTAAAAACATCTTCAGTTACAGGTTTGTGAGTCTCTTATCAAGATGTGAAGTGTGTAAATTTCACATGGATTCCTCATTTTTTTAAAATCAAAGTTGTTCTGATTTTTGTTAGCCATTTTTTATTGGGCTGATATGTCAAACCAGAATTGCAGGTATTATTGCACATACGTTTTCCATGCCAGCCAGTGAAAACATTCATGAAATCTGGACTGCATTCCTGTTCTTGAGTAGAGACTGTTTCTTTTATATAGCTAGGTTTCTCAATGAATTGTCTAAAGTCCTTTTCATCAATGCCCTTGTTGTGTCTGTCATTTTCGAAGGAAAAACTCGTATTGTCATACAGTGAGTTTTGCAGGGCATCTTCATTGTTGAAGCACGTTTCCTGGTCATAATGATCATAAGATTTCTACAAGGGAGAACCCTAAAATACACCATATATGACTTGAAACAGTGGTTCTCCAACTTCTATTTAATGGTTTCATCATCTTCATCATCAAGGGAGTGAAAGAGTATTACGTGAAACTTATTACGCTGCTCCCATTCCACCTTTTCTGCTATATCATAAATCAGGCAGTCATTGACATGCAGAAAATGGGACTTGTGACTGTTCAATTCAATTTCAGAGAGCCCCAAGGGTTAGCTCAAGTGGTAGTGAGCCAATATGTGGTCCTTTCCGTTGTGGGAGGTCACGGGTTTGATCCTTGAGTCTTTGGGGTCAGGCGCCGCTTATTGCGCCGAACGGTTTACCGCGCGTACCATCCAGAAATTCTGGGGAAGTACGCCCGGGTTTCCCGTGAACTTTGTTTGTGAAAAAAATTCAATTTCAATTTCAGAGTTTATTTTCTCAACACTGTGGCCAGAAATACTATCCATATTAGAATCTGAGGCACCTTCTTCAAGATTGGGTTCATCAGTGCTTATTGCCTACCCATATTCATTTTCATGATCGTTAGGGTTGTTTTTAGTCAAACCAGAATCCAAAATGGCCAGAAAGTGTTTCTTTGATTTCAAAAGATGATCAACATCAACTTCATCCAAGATTCCCCCAGAATGATCACATGCATCCAGCATAAGCATCAATTTGTCTTCATTTCTATCACAGTTGTTTTCAATGTTAAATACAAGAGGGTAATCAAAACATAAATGTTCGACCTCAGGAGTATGTTCAGGATTCAAGCCAGTGAAAGAGACGGCATCTTTATTACATACCTTCTTCTTCTCCACGCAATTCTGCTCATAATCCTTACCAAAAATCCACAACTAAGTCTCATCAATATTCCCTTGATTAGATTTATGATCATAGTTTGTCAAAATAGCATCCCTGTGCCCTTTCTTACTACATCTGACTTATTCGTTTTCAGACATCTATCCCTTATCACCTTCATATATTCATCTTCATGCTAGGAAGACGAGTATAGTAACATACCCTTGATTGACATAAGTTATGATTAAAACTCTACACATTCTCTGTCACAGAACTGTCACCTGTATTCATAGTCTCTAGGGATTCCTAAGCAGCAAGATATTCATCATCAAATAGTGCTAAACCTGTAGAACTTGACTCTATTTTGGAGTCAAGCTTTTCACCAAATACTTCATCAAGGGTTTGATCCAACATGCCTCCTTGACCAGCTTCAAAGCTCCTTTCTTGATCTGGAATATCAGTGCGATCATCTGTTCCTTGCCCCCTTCTGCGAAATCATGCACATCGTCATGCTTTGGAAGAATTTCAAGGTTCTCTTTCATATCTGGCATACCATTATCTTCAAGAAGGTCCAAACACTGTGTCCTGAAAATGCACCATCTGCTTCAGTGCAGCTTCATCATCTTCTAAAAGGGCATGAAGACCTTCCCCTTACATGGCTGCTAATAGGGCTTCATAAGTGCCTTCAAAACTTTGAATTCTTGGATCCCAATGCTTGAGAAATTCTGTAATAAAAAACCTTGACAGAATATATGCACCTTGGACTACGGGAGTACTTGACCCAGTCCATTTGCTTTATCCCCAAAGAGCATAAAAATAATCTTATTAAAAGATCCTCACATCTTGCATTGAAGATGGTAAAATCTCAAGGTCATTGTGAAGTATTTAGCTAAAAAATCACTGTTAATGCTCCATACGCTCCATACGGCAAGCACAATAACAGATGTTGTTAGTAGTTACCACCTCATTGGTCATTTTATTTACATTTACAGCTGAAGCTGGCTCTGGGAATTTTGAAAGCGTCCTTACAAATTCAAGGCTGCTGAAGTCTCAGTAGATAACACCTAGTCTTTGGATATACAAACAATCAAACTGTAAGGTTGGCAACAATTATGCATGTTACTTTCCCTGTGTGTGTACATAAAAACCTTTGCATATGTAAACAACACTGGCCATGAATACCATCCTTCATAAAATCCTTAGCTTGAGATGTAACTCCTATGTTCAATTTACTAATGTGTTCATAATCTCCAAAAGGAAAACTCTATAGCATCTTTTTTGAGAGACTGATTCGAATGTCAATGGATCTGACCATTGCTTTACTGATTTTCTGTAGGAAGCAAGGTGAACTATTACATTTGATGTTGTCAGATCATCACACACCAAACCTCCCTCATGAAAGTCCGACAACTGTGCCTATCTTCCATATATTCAAATGTAAGGGTGTGCACTTCAAAGTCAAATGAGTAGGAATTGCATCTCCAGGCCTTCTAGCCTTAGTCATGCAATGTGCTTCAACATAAAGATGCTTTTGGGATCAACTTTGAATCCAGTATGGTATAACTGAACTTCTTCGAGAAACGCTCCATAATTATGCCCTTTCTTCCCAAAAGTCACATTCAAAAGAAAAATGTCTTTCCTCACATCCTCTGTGTTCCCTTAAAGAAAATAATTGATTCATTTCCTATTGACTTGTGTGATCTAAACTGCATTTACAGATTTAAGTGGTAACATGCTTAAATCAGGGGCTCAGAAACCATGTGTTTAAGAAACCATCAACTACTCAAAACCATGTCCAAAAACTACGAGCCAAAAACCATTGGCTATTTTTTCAAATCTAAGAGTGACCTCCTTTGGACTATATCCAAAACCCTTTTAAATAGGCTGAGCATTCCTTAAAAATTCTCCTAGGTTTTACCATCTGAACATATGTGGGTTGGAGTAGAGAGGCAGGAACAAAGTTTATATTAGAGAAAATTTTCACTTAGACCCAACCTGGTTTCAAGTTTCATGGAATTTCATTAAATTAAATGCCCAAGCCACTATTGATTGATGCTGTCATAAAAACTTGAAAATATCAAAATTAAAACACAAAGAGTCTAATCTACTTTTCGCTGAGACAAAAGTTAAAATGGTAGCACCCACAAAAATTTGATACAAGATTTTTTGGGCAATAGCCCCTGGAAAAACCCCGAAGGGAAAACCAGTGAGAGAGAGGAGATATTTTATTTCTTAGAGAAATTTTATAGCAGTAATAAACTGGCAAATAAATGCAGACTTATCTTTTAAATAGGCCGAGCAAACCTTATAAATTCTCCTAGGTTGCACCATCTGAACATATTTGGGTTGGAGTAGAGCTGCAGGAACGTAAGTTGATATTGTAGAAAATTTTCACTTAGACACAACCTGGTTTCAAGTTTTATGGAATTTCATCAAATTAAATGCCCAACCCAGTATTGATTGCTGCTGTCATAAAAACTTGAAATTTTCAAAATTAAAACACGAGTCTAATCTACTTTTCGCTGAGACAAAACAGTAACAAACCCACAAATTGTTGATACAAGAATTTTTGGGCAATAGCCCTTGGAAAACCCCCGAAGGGAAAACCAGTGAGAGAGAGGAGGTATTTTTATTTCTTAGAGAAATTTTATAGCACTAATAAACTTCCAATAAATGTAGACTTATCTCTTGGAAATCGTGCCCAAATTTCCTGGAAATTTGTGCCAAAGTTCATCCTTGAATTCTATGTCTTTGCTGCCTCGATTTTTGTGTCCTCCTTGCTCAGGAATTTGTGACACTTGCTGTATGAACAGACAGCAATAAATATTGTATGAACTCCTCGATATTTGTGCCCAGGAGCCTCAAAACTCATGCCCACTTTGCCTTGATTTTTGTGCTGATTCAGACTGCAGAAACCCCCTCGAATTTTGTGCCTCTCCTTGAAATTCGTGTTGCTTTTTCTATTGTATGGCTTGAGCATTTAATGCACCATATCCTCCTTGATTTCTGCGCTGTAGCTACTTTACAATTTCTAGAATGTGTGCCTTGATTTTTGTCTTGTACCCTACTTCAGAAATCATACCCTCTCCTTGGGATGTGCGCCCTCCTTGCTGTTATAACTCCTCTTCTCTGCTATGCAAATTCTCCTTGTTTTTCTCTTCTCCTCATTCAAAACTCATGAACGACAATGTTTCCTTTTCCTCCCTCTAGATGTCTTTTTGTTTTCCTCGTGAAGATTGAATGGCTGAGATTTTATCTTAGCCATTGAGATAAAGGGTGGGGATTTAATCTCTCATTGACCCACTTAAGTCACTTCATCCCCTAAGTCACCTTTTCATTTAATTTACAAAAGGTCACTTTATGACTTTATATCTCATAAAGTCACATTAACTTTATATCTCATAAATTTATGTCAAGGGATCATGTTGGACACTTTTACCTAGGCTAGACACCAAGCCTTAGGAACAATTGTCCTTGGTACACTTTTTCGAACACTCCCTCTTGTCGAGGAAAGTGTTTATCACCACTCCCATCTTCTCTGTAAAGTAGACATCCTTGCCTCTTGGCAAGGACTTCATGAGAATATCAACTACCTACTCATCAGTAGATATGTACTCAAGCTACACTGCCCCTTTCTAATCTTAGTCATGGATGAAGTGGTAATTGATCCCTATATGTTTTGACCTGTCATGTAAAACTGGATTCTCCGTGAGTTTTATGCAACTCTGATTATCACAGTAAATCACTGTAGGCCTCAATTGTTGATCAAATAAGCCCACTAACAACTTGCAAATCCAAATGGCCTGACTAGCTGCCATGTACTTTGTCTCAACAGAAATCAGTGCTACTGACCATTGCTTCCAATTGAACCATGACACAACTGCTGAACCCAACCCAAGGTAACACCAGGAAGTGCTTTTCCTGTCATTAACACATCTTGCCCAATCCAAATTTGTATAGCCATTCAACCTGACTCCATCCCCCTGAACATAATCCAAACCATACTCCACTGTCCCTTGTAGATACTGAAGCACGTGTTTTGCGGCCACCCAATGCACTCTCCTAGGCTCCACCATAAACTGACTGAGAGTGTAAATTGCGAAACAAATGTTCGGCCTAGTGTTGACCAGATACATCAATGAGCCTATCAATTGATGATAAATCGTGGTATCAACCAACTCAGACTCAGAAGCCTGAAGGTTCTTTCAGTTGGTAATCATAGCTGTGGTCATGGGCTTGTAGTCCTTTATGTGAAATTTTATCAACATGTTTGTTGCATACTTGCCCTGTCCCAGAAATATATGCCCATCCTCTTGCCAAACTTTGAGTTCCAAGAAAAAATGCATCAATCCAAGATCTGGCATCTCAAACTTTGAAGCAAGATTTTGTTTACAGTACTTAATGAGTTCTCTCTACCTGTAATACATAAGTCATCCACATACAATACTAGAATGAGAGGATCCTCACCAACCACAATGTAATAAAGGTTTGGATCTGCATCACTCTTCTTGAAACCCAACTCTTGCAAGTAAGTATCTATCCGAGAATACTGTGAAAATTCCAAAATCGGAATCCTATTGCAGCGACTGATATTATTTCTCCTAATTGTTAATTAATTAACAATTTATCTGCTACGGAAAATATCGAAATAAATACACTGCAACCTTCACAAATAAAAACTGCGGAAGAATAAATGCTGGAATAAATGCTATCACACATAAAAATAACACAGTTATTTTTGGACCAATGTACCCGGAAAAACCCAACTTGGAAAAACCGGTGCAACAACTTAGGGTTTTATTATTATGCATCAGTGAAATAATCTGAGTACAAATGGATGCCAAAACTAGCAATCCTCCAGAGAAAAAACTGGCAATAAAAATCTAGTGAGGAATTTCCTCACTCCACAGGCAAATCTAGGCTCTTACCTCAGCTCAAATTGAGTCGGCCAAACTAGCTTTGTGCAGTCATTGCTTCACCTTAGCATAGTCACTTTTGCACTAAGCTCAGAACAACTTCTCCGCAATCCATTTAGTCAGCTGCTATCTGGGAAAATGTCTCTCTTGGCCTCTGGAACCTTTGCCCATCTTCTGGCACTCGAACTCTATTTCTCCCCAACAAATTCAAAATTTCCTCTAAAGGCTATTGCGTTGTTCTGCGTCAGCCTCACTGTGGCTCCTCTGCCTCTCTGCAAATGCACTCACTGGAACTGGGACGTTCCTCCGGCTTCACTGTCCCTGCCCCTCTCTCACTACTTCGATCTCACTGACTCTCTTCGGAAATTGACAACTACTACTCTGGAAATCGATCTTCCAATGAAATCAAACTGCTGAAGTGATTTCTCCAAGTGCCCATCAACTTCTTCTTATAATCCTCTATTGGGACTCTAGTCGCCAAGAGTAAATCTTAATCGATGACTAGGATTAAATTGAAGTCGATCCGTGTGAGTTTCTAGATCATTCACATCTTGACTTAATTAATTTTGATTAATTAACCATATTCCCTAAGTTTAGACTTAGGAAATATTTAAAAATTGGCTAATAATCTAATTAAGTCACTTCTAGGCAGAATTTCCGGAAACAATTTCTATGTTTTGGTGAACTCATGTATTCTAGCCTCCCCACAAAATTTCAAGTCTAGAACACATTTGATGCTACGAAAACTAACACTCCTTCTTAGCGAGGAATGTGTTTTAGTGTTGCACCTATTGCCACATCACACGTATCTGCACCATCTCCTGTCACGTTGTTGATGTCTAGCCATACTACCCACCAACTACTGTGCAACTCTGATATGAGCTGCATCTGTGTTGTTGCTGGCCCTGCTAAACTGTTGCCAACACTGCATCTGAGCTGCAACTCTTTCTCATCTGCTACTGTTGCAACTGCAACATTTGCAGCTGAGAAGTATCTAAAATACTGAACCAACTGTGTTAAGTATGATGCATCTGTCACCTGAGTCTTGACTGCTACTAGTCTTTGCACTGTCCATTGAAGACTCTCCGTTGTTGCTAACTCTGCACTGTGCCACCTGCACTGTTGTCAACTCTGCACTACACTCCCCAGTATTTGACTACTACTAGTCTCTACAACTGTCACTCTGGCATCTAACTACACCAACTGCCACTGATCATCTTTCTACTGAATATTGTGGGCCCCCGTAGCAAGATATTGATCCAAGAGGTGGACTCCTCAAGGATCCTACCCATCTGAAGCGCTCTAGGGCTACAAAACCAAGTCACCCCACCTCACTCCTGGAGGTATATCGACAAACATCGTGAAGTCTAATCTACTCATATTGCTGCTGCTACTCCTCTGCGGATGCTTCTGCACTACTGCTGCAACTATTGCAATAATGAGTCCGATCTCCTTAGATCTTGAAGTACTAGGTTCCATAGGGCTACTCCCTCTGAGTCTCGGTCTCCCTATGGGAAATCTCTTTGCTCCTTCCTGGCAAGTTGCACTGTTTCATGTACTGGAAACTGGACTGCGTAGCTCTGCACTGGGAATCTTCTGGCTGGAACTGCACCTGCATCCTGCAACTAGGCAATTCACACTGCCTGTGTCATAGTTCACTACAACTAGTTCTGCTACTATCTCCTGGGTACTGATTGCGACTATTTATAAAACTATCATCTGAATGAATGACTGCACCTGCTACCACTATGATCCTTCTGCTGCTAATTCTATTGGGCTCTCGTAGCAAGGATACTGATCAATATGAGAAATCTGCAACCACTAGATCTAATTTGTTTCTCTTCCATGGGTCCGCCCATCTGTGGCCATCTTTGAAAATGTCGAAAACTTTCTCTTCCCCTGTGCTTGACTGCTGCTTTGCTACTCACACTCCTTCCTGGAATGTGTGGCTTTGCTAGCTTCTAGTGCCAATCTGCAACTAGAAATTCTAACTTCCGAGACTAGAAGTTCCCTGAGAGAAATTTTCCCTCTGTGTGCTCTTCTTCCACCCGACGGTAGCTCTGCTCTAGCAAACTACTGCAAAACTATTGCGTCCAGTTAGAGATCTGCTCTGTGAAAACACTGGGTTGCTCCCTCTGCCTTTGGAATCCCCCAATCTGGAGAGATTGAATTTTTCTGACCCTCACTCAGAAAAGTCGAATTCTCCTCATGTGACTCGGCCTCTTGGCAAAGTGACTATGCTGCCTCTAGGGTTTCGATCTGCTGCCCACACTGAACAACGAAACTCCTTTTGTCTTCACTATTGAGCTCTCCAGCTGTTCAACTGCGCTCTGATACCATGTGAAATTTCCAAAACCAAAATATTATTGCAGCAACTGATATTATTTCTCCTAATTGTTAATTAATTAACAATTTATCTGCCATGGAAAATATTGAAATAAATACACTGCAACCTTCACAAATAAAAACTGCGGAAGAATAAACGCTGGAAGAAATGCTATCACACACACATAAAGACCAATGTTGTCGGAAAAACCCAACTTTGTAAAACCGGTGCTGCAGCGAAGGGTTTTATTATTATGTAGCAATGAAATAATATGAGTACAACTGGATACTGAAATTGGCAATCCTATAGAGAAAAAAATTGGCAATAAAAATATAGTGAGGAATTTCCTCCACAGGCAAATTTGGGCTCTACCCTCAGCTCAAATTGAGTTGTCCAAACTGGCTCTACGCAGTCACTACGTCACCTTAGCGTAGTCACTTCTGCACTGAGCTCAGAACAACTTCTCCTCAAGCCGTTTGGTCAGCTGTTGTCTGGGAAAATGTCTCTTCTGGCCTTTAGAACCTCTGCCCAACTTTCGGCATTAAAACTCTGCTTCTCCCCAGAAAATTCGAAATTGCCTCTAGAGGCTACTACGTGTTGAGCTTTTGTGTAGTGGGGGTAGCATTGGATGTGCTCTAGCTCCCAAAATTTGTGGAGGGACTAGAGTACACCTGATCCACAAGACCCAGAAAGGGATTTGGGAAATTTCATCTGGTTTGGGAGATATTTAATTAATTAATTATTTTAATTTATTTCCTAAGTCTAAATTTAGGAAAATTAAATAATTAAAGTTAATTAAATTAAACATGTGATGAAATTGTCTTAAGTCACACGGATCAAGCTTTCTTTTAATCTTAGCCATTGATTCAAGATCTAATCATGGCTGTTGGTTTCCCAACGAGAAAAGTATAAAGGAAAGGCTTGGGGTCATTTGTAAAGACACACAGAGGCAGAGCACTGAAGCTAAGCTAAGATTCTAGGGCGGGGTTTACTAAGAATTCTTAGAATTGTTTTAGTTGCAGAGAGGGGAGTTTAGACAAAGGGAATGGTCTGATCCCAGTGTCTAGAATCAGCAAGGGAAAAAGAGAAGTTTCAGAAAGGCAGTGCAGAGAAGCAGGAGCAGGAGCAGCAGAGAGGACAACAGCTTCGCAGCGCAAAGGCAACTTCAACTACGCAGGTGATATGCAGTCACTCCCAGAGCAACGCTAGGCAGCTGGAAACCCTTAGGGGTTACGCAAAGACCCTCAGGGGCAACGTAGGGACAACGTCACCTAGTCTGGGGTTACGCAGCCCTTTCCAAGCCAGCGCAGAGAGACGAAGAGGCTGACACAGGGGCTTCAGGGGCAGCGTTGGGGTTTCTAGGGCCTAGATTTGGCTGAGTCCTGCAAATCTCGTTTGAGGGTGTGGATCAGTCAATATTTTGGTTTCAGAACATCCGGTGAGCTGCAAATCTATATTTTCTTTGTTGGGTTTTCCAGTTCTGGAACCCAGATTTGTTATATTCAGAAATAATCTTAATAATAAAACCCTCCAGCAGCCAGAGATCGGTTTTCTTGCATTGGGTTTTTTCGGGGACTATTGTCCAGAAAATCACTGTGTCATTTTGTCTATGTGTACATGTACTTTTTCTAGATCTGAATTGGTGAAAGTCTGTTATGTGTTTTGCTTCGATATTAATCTGAATTTTCAGCTTAATAACTTAATTAAGTAGGAGGAGCATAATCAGATTTAACAGTAGATTTTTGCATAAAGTAGCATTCAAAATTTTTCACACTGCGTTGCTCTACGTCAGCCTCACTGTGGCTCCTCTGCCTCTCTTCAAATGCACTCATCGGAACTGGAATCCTTCCTCCGACTTCACTGTCCCTGCCCCTCTCTCATTGCTTCGATCTCATTGACTCTATCTCTGACAACTAACAACTGCTACTCTGGAAATTGATCTGCCATTGAAATTGAATCGCTGAAGTTATTTCTCCAAGTGCCCATCGAATTCTTCTTATAATCCTCTGTTGGGACTGCAACGGCCAAGATTAAATCTTAATCGATGGCTAGGATTAACTTGAAGTCGATCCGTGTGAGTTTCTAGATCATTCACACCTTGAATTAATTAATTATGATTAATTAACCATATTCCCTAAATTTAGACTTAGGAAATATTAAAAAACTGGCTAATAATCTAATTAAGTCACTTCTAGGCGAAATTTTCAGAACAATTTCTGGGTTTTGGTGACCTCGTGTATTCTAGCCTCTCCACGAAATTTCAATTCTAGAACACATTCGATGCTACAAAAACTAACAAATACCAAGCTCTCAGAGCTTGCTTCAGTCCATAAAGTGTGTTCTTCAACATGCAAACATGGGACTCCTTCCTATGCACCTCAAAGCCTTGTGGCTACTCAATGTATACCTCATGAATAATCCCATTAAGAAATGTGGTCTTCATAGCCATTTGGTGGATCTTCCAACCCATCTTTTCTACTATAGAAACCATTGATCTAATAGAAATATACCGAGAAACTGGAGTGAAAGTATCCTCATAATTGACTCCCTCTACCTGTGAGAACCCTTGAGCCACAAAATGAGCTTTGTGCTTCTCAATGCTATTGTCTGCAACATACTTAATCTTGACACAATCTCCCAAACATCATTCTTCACGATGTAAACGTACTTTTCCACCATGGCATCCCTCCAGATTTGTTGGCCTGCTGCCTCCTCATAGGTAGAAGGCTTAGACTCAACAATGCTATTCACCATGGCCAAATAGCTACAAAACAACTTTGGTGTTATGCTCTCTGTAACAACCCTCTTAGGATTTCCCACTTCCTTCAGAATCTCTTGAAGCCATCTCAGCTTCCTCTTCCTCGAAGTGGCCTCTTGTGCTGGGTTGGGTATATCCTCCTTTGAAGATTGTGTCCCTGACGATGCACTTGTAGTCGATGGTGAACTTGGACCTTGGGGACGTGTGCTCTGTGATCCTATAACATGAGATCCTATCACTTGTGAGTGTGTCACTCTTGAAACTTGTGATCCTCCAAAACCCTATGATCTTGTACCTTATGGTCTAGTACCCTATGGTGAAATCCCCTACTGAGGAGTCTGTTGCTTTACCTGATCCAACTGCCTTGACCTTTATGAAAAATTCATATATCACAACAATTGGAAATTATTTACCTAATTGTTAATTTATTGAACAATTTTTTTGTAGTCTGTTATGAGAAATACCAAATAATTCTCACTGTGATTTTCACAAATAAATACTGCAGAAGAAAATAAGCGTTGGAAACTGAGAAAAAATCTAGCACACACACATAAAATTTACATAGTTATTTTTGGACAAATATCCTCGGAAAAACCCAATATGGAAAAACCGGTGCAGCAGATGAGGGTTTTATTATTATGCAGCAGTGAAATTCTTAGTACAATCTATGGATGCCCAACTGGCAATCCAAACAAGTAAATCTGGCCAAAATTACCTAAGGAAATTTCCCTTCCTCCACAAGCAACCCCGACACAAATTTCCTTCAAAAAGCTTGTCCTCATGGACCCGCTGCGCCAATTTCTGCGTAGTGTTTGCGCAGACCCTTGGACATATAAGCTCGAAACTGCGTTTGATGAAGTTGTTCTTCCTGTCTCGGTTGAGGAAACTGATTCTCCGGCCTTCTAGAAGACTTTCCTGGCCTCTGGAAGCTAAATCAATATTTCCTCTAGCCAAATCGAATTGCTCTTCTGAAGCAATTGCATAGTCCTATGCACTGCCTCACTAGGAATAACTTGACCCCTTGCTACTGCCTCTCTGAATTTGGAAAACTTTCTCTGGATCACTGTCTCTGCCACTCTCTGACTCTGCTTCGATCTCTGGCTCTCCGGCCACTGTTGCTGCTCTCTTTAAATCGATCTGCCAAGGAAAACGAACTGCTAAAGTGTCTTCTCCAAGTGCCCATCGACTTCTTCTTATAATCCTCTTTTGGGACTCCAACGACCAAGATTAAATCTTAGTCAAGGGCTAGGATCATCTTGATGTCCATCCGTGTGAGTTTCTAGAATATTCTCACCTTGACTTAATTAATTCTGATTAATTAACCCGTTTTCCTAATTTTAGACTTAGGAAACATTAAAAAAATAGGTTAATAATCTAATTAATCCATCTCTATGTGGAATTTCCAGAAACGATTTCTGGGTTTTGGAGATGTCATGTATTCTATCCTCTCCACCAAGTTTCGTGGCTAGAACACATCTGATGCTACAAAAACTAACACTCCCTCTTAGCAAGGACTGTGTTCTAGAGTTGCACACTTGCTACTACAACACCCTGTCTCATCTCCTATCACGCTGTTGATGTCTGGCTGTTGTTGCCAACCAACCACTGTGCAAATATGATGTTGCATCTGTGTTTCTGTTGACCCTATTGTGTTGCTGCCAACACTGCATTTGCACTGCAACTCCCTCTCATCTGTTGTTGCTGCAATTGAGAAGCATCCAAAATACTGAATCAATTGTGTTTAGTATGATGCATTTGTCTCCCGAGTCCTAACTACTACTAGCCTCTGCTCTGTCACTGAAGAATCTACGTTGTTGTTGACTTTGCAATGTGCCACTTTGCACTGCTACCAACGCTGCACTGCACTCCTCAGCATCTGATTACTACTAGTCTGCAATTGTCACTCTGGTACTGACCGCATCAACCCCCACTGATCCATCCTGCTAGTGAATATTATGGGCCCCCGTAGCCAGGTGATGATCCATGAGGTGGACTCCTCAAGGATCCTACCCAATCTCTATAACTCTCTAGAGATACAACACCAAATCACCCCACCTCACTCCTAGAGGTATATTTGCGAACATAACAAACTCTTCCTCTAACCTAGAGGAAAACTTGTTTATTTCCATGGATGCTACATGTTGGTCTTGCTTCTCCTACTTGTCCTTCTTCCTGAGAGGACACTGCGTACTGTAGTGACTGAACTTACCACATCTGAAGCACTTGACCTTAGACACGTCCTTCTTCTTATTCTGCTCCCCCTACCCTTGACTAGGACCCTTAGATGCTAGGGCTAGATTCTCCTCCTCCTTCACACCCTTCGATCTGTTGCTACTGCTGCCACTAATGGAGCTCTTAAGCAAAGCTCTCGTCAATTCCTCTTGTTGCAAATCCTCTGAGACACTGTTTAATGCCAATCGCACTAGCTTTGATGGTTGAGGCACTGCCCCAGTAGTTGCAAGTTGATCTCGAACCTCCTGAATCCTGGTGAGGAAGGGATCTATGCCTTCTCCCTTCTGCATCCTTATGCATCTCAAATTTTCTTCTAGGAACATCTTTTGTTGCTCGGAAGTACCCTGATATAGCGTGGAGAGAGCATCCCACATCTCTTTGATTGTACCCTTGTCTGCCACATGTGAGACTATATGATCTCGGACTCCATCCAAGATCAACCGCTTCGCCCCATTTGGTGAAGTAGTCCACGGCTACGATAATATAAGCACCCCCCCCGGTCGAGTGAGGGTCCTGTATTCTTTGAGTTGATATGCATCCTAGGTAACTTTTACTACATTATCTATGTAGGCTTTCAGGTCATATTCATCTAGAAGGAAGGATATCCTAGCCTTCTAGATGACATAGTTGGAAGCTCCATCCAACCTATCCCAATTTCTAAGCCCTGCTGTGGCCATCTCTGATCTGTCAAAAACTCCCTCTTTCCCTCTGCTTGGCTGTTGGTTCTGCTTAATGCACTACCTTCTGGAGTGAGAAAACCTGCACTCAGTTGTTGCCACTCTATTGTTGGAAAAGTCGAACTTCTGAGACTTGAAGTTCCCTGAGAGAAATTTTCCCTCAGGTGTGTGTGCTTTTCTCTTCTACCCGATGCTGGTTTTGCTGCTGCAAAAAACTCTCTACGTCCAACCAGAAATCAACTCAATGAAAAATATGAGTTGTTGATGCTCCCTTTGACTGTTGGAATCACTATCCTGGGCAACATGACTTTTTTGCAACCCTGCAATTGAAAATCAATTTCTGCTCTAGCAATTCGGCCTACTTGTCAAGGAACTGCGCTACCTCTAAGAATTTCGGCCTGCTGCTCCCTCAGAGTAGCGAAGTTCTTTCTCTGCTTCTAACTTCCTGGTTGCTCACTCACGCTTTGATACCATGTGAAATTTTCATCTATCACTACAACTGGAAATTATTTGCCTAATTGTTAATTTATTTAACAATTTATTTGCAGTCTGCTACAACAAATACCAAATAATTCTCATTGTGATTTTCACAAATAAATATTGCGGAAGAAAAATAGCGCTGGAAACTGAGAAAAAATCTAGCACACACATAAAATTTACACCGTTATTTTTTGGACAAATGTCCCCGGAAAAACCCAATTTGGGAAAACCGGTGCAACAGATGAGGGTTTTATTATTATGCAACAGTGAAATTCAGAGTACAACCTATGGATTCCGAACTGGCAATCCAAACAACAAGTAAATTTGGCCAAAATTACGTAAGGGAATTTCCCTTCCTCCACAAGCAACTCCAACACAACTTTCCTTTAGAAAACTCATCCTCCTGGACCCTTTGCGTCAGCTTCTGCGCATTGCTTGCGCAAACCCTTGGACGTCTAAGTCTGGAATTGCCTTTGATGAAGTCTTTTTGCCTGTCTCTGCTGAGGAAACTAATTCTCCGACCCTCTGGAAGACTTTCTCGGCCTCGGGAAGCTGAATCAATTTTTCCTCCAGCCAAATCAAATTACTCTTTTGAAGCAATTGCACAGTCCTCTGTGCTGCCTCACTGGGAATAACTTGGCCCCTTGCTGCTACCTCTCCAGATTTGGAAACTTCCTCTGGATTACTATCTTTTCCCCTCACTGACTCTGCTTCGATCTCTGGCTCTCTGACAACTGCTGTTGCTCTCTAGAAATTGATCTGCTAAGGAAATCAAACTGTTGAAGTGTCTTCTCCAAGTACTTGTCAACTTCTTTTTATAATCCTTTGTTGGGACTCCAACGACCAAGATTATATCTTAATCAAGGGCTAGGATCAACTTGAAGTCGGTCTGTGTGAGTTTCTAGACTACTCTCACCTTGAATTAATTAATTATGATTAATTAACCAGATTTCCTTAGTTTAGACTTGGTAAACATTGAAAAAATAGGTTAATAATCTAATTAAGCCATCTCTAGGTGGAATATTTAGAAATGATTTCTAGGTTTTGGAGATCTCATGTATTCTAGCATCTCCACCAAGTTTTGTGGCTAAAACACATCTGATGCTACAAAAACTAACAACCTCCTCAAGGCTCTCTCCTCAAATCTCACATCCCACCTCACAACAATGTTCCTCTTGGCAAGAATATACATGTAGTAAGCCTTTCAGGTCTAGTTATACCCCACAAAAATACCCTTCTTAGTTGCGGGTTCTAGCTTTGTCTTCTTCTCTTCAGGGACATGAGAATAAGACAGACACCTAAAAATCCTAAAGTGCCCAACCTCAGGCTTCTTCCCAGAAAAATCCTCCTTAGGAGTCTTGCTCCCCAAAACTTTATGTGGACTCTTGTTTTGCAAATACATTGAGTGTTACAAGCCTCGACCCAAAGAAAGAAAGGTAGCCTTTGATCATGAAGCATATCTCTAGTTGCCTATACTATGGCCTTGTTCTTCCTCTCTGCAACCCCATTCTGTTGTGGGTTATAAGGAACTGTCAACTCTTTCTTGACGCTTGTTCTTGCACAAAAGTAATTAAACTCATTAGAGGTGTACTTTCTCGCATTGTCGAACCTCAATACCTTGATTTTTTAACCTGTTTAGTTCTCCACGAGAGCTTTGAATCCTTGGAACCTCTTGAAGGCCTCACCCTTAGTCTTCATGAAGAAAATCCAGGTCTTCCTGGAGAATTTATCAATGTAAATGACATAATACTCATATCTGCTCAATGATACAAAAGACATAGGACCACACACATCAGAATGAACCAAATCAAGGATCCCTGCTACCCTATTATCATTGCTTGGAAAATGCAGTCTTGGTGTGATTTCCCAATGAACACGCCCTACACACATCCTGATGCTCAATACTAAAATTTAGTAACCTTATAACAATCTCTCTCAATACTCTCAAAGTCCCATGGTGCAAGTGGGCCATCCTCTTGTGTCCAACTCGCATAAGTCAACGTTGTTGGTGGTAGAAACAAATGCTCTAGTTGGTTGAAACAAGAACCTGTATAACTTCCCATGATGGACTCCAATCACTTTTGCTGAAGTGATACTGGATCTCTTGGGATACATGAGAACCTGCCCATCATGGAACACCACCTCATACTCCTTGTCCTCAATAGTGGAAGCTAATATCGAGTTCTTTTTTCAGCCCCAGAACATATAAGACCTCCGTAACTCTCATGCGAGGATATGACTCCCTCTAAAAGGATACGGTCCCAATACCAACTTTTTTTACTATGGAGTCATCACCAAGCACCACCTCAAGATCTATGGCCCTCTTAGTAAGATCTGTAAACTGCTCCTTGACACCTATCATATGGCATGAAGCTCCACTGCCAATGTACCATAAACTAGAGGACTTCTCACTTGTGGAAGGAGTAACCGCCAAGGAAAACTACTCGGACTTTGTGGAAAACGCATCCACCTCAGCTGAAGTTTCAACATTCTTCTTCTTTTTAGGACACATAGCCGCAATCTTTTGATATGCAAAGAATCCCACTTTGCTTATGTTCTTCTCCTTCTCCTTTTGTTTACCCTTTTGTTTGGTTCCTCTCGTGGCACCATTCTTGGACTTCTTTCCCTTTGCCACAAGAGCAACATTCTCCTCATCATCCCCACCATGCTGGCTAACACTCTTTGTATTTCGTCTTATCTCCTCCTGATGGAAATCATCCCACAATCTCCCCCAATCTACATATTTTTCACGGGCTACAATCCTATCAACAAATACATCCCACTTCTTGGAAAAGCCACTCAAGGTAGATCTAACCAACTGCTCTTCTGAAGTGACCTCCCCCACTACTGCTACCTCATCTCTCACTTGAGTGATTTTAGTGAGCTGTGATGAAACTATGTTGGTTTTGGTCATTTTAGTTTGCCTCGCTTTTTCCTAATACCATTTTCTTGTTCTTATTAGTACTTTGGTGAAGCTTTGTTAAGGACTCCCACATCTCAAAAGAAAATGACTTCTTTGAAACATGGGGAATGAGGTGATATTTAATAGCATCTAGGAGAAGTCTCTTTGCCTTTACATTCTTCTTGTTGAATTCTGCCAAATGTATTGGATCAGTGGGATATGTGTCACTACCTTCTCAACAGTGTCCCACAACTAAAATTCTTGAAGCACCAATACAAACCTCTCATTCCATGGATTAAAATTATCAACCTCATTCAACCTATCCTCAACCATCAAACCTATTGCCATTTGACCTGCTCAACCCAACAGAAAGTCTTAGATTTGTCCAAAGGTAAACAACTGCTCCCTCTCAAACACAAATCCCTGCTTTTTCTTGGTGATATGCTTGTTGTTTGGTCACTTTCTTAGCACTTTTGGCTACCAAGCTCTGATACCATGTAGAAAATTTTCACTTAGACCGAATTTGGTTTCAAGTTTCATGGAATTCATCAAGTTTAATGCCCAACCCACATATTAATTGTTGATGTCATAGAAACTTGTAAATTCCAAAATTAAAACACAAGAGTCTAATCTACCTTTTGCTGAGACAAAATAGTATCAAACCCACAAAATTTTGGCACAAGAATTTTTGGGCCATGGCCCTTGGAAAAACCTCGAAAGGAAAAATAGTGAGAGAGGAGATATTTTTCTTTGTCAGAGAAAATTTACAGCACTAATAAACTAGCAATAAATGCAGACTTATCTCTTCGAAATCATGCCCAGATTTCCTATAAATTTGTGCCAGAGTTCCTTGAATTTTGTGCCTTTGTTGCCTCAATTTATGTGCCCTCGCTGCTCAAAAATTTGTGCCACTAATTGTGTGAATAGACAACAATAAATACTGTACAAACTCCATGATATTTGTGCCCAATTGCCTTGAAATTTGTGCCCACTTTGCCTTGAATTTTGTGTTGATTCAGATTGCAATTAATGCAGCAGAAACCTCTTTGAATTTTGTGCCATTCTCGAAATTTGTGTTTCTTTTTCTGTTGTATGGATTGAGAATTTAATGTGCCATATCATCCTCAATTTCTATGTTGTAGTTGTTGTACAATTGTTGGAATG
The DNA here is from genome assembly GCA_034641835.2 of Pinus albicaulis. Classification (NCBI taxonomy): domain Eukaryota; kingdom Viridiplantae; phylum Streptophyta; class Pinopsida; order Pinales; family Pinaceae; genus Pinus; species Pinus albicaulis. The sequence goes on from CM076570.1 coordinate 1,017,660,937, forward strand.
TGTGGCTCAATTTCTATGTTGTACCCTGCCTCAGAAATTGTGCCCTCCCCTTGGGATGTGTGCCATCCTTGTTGTTGTAACTCTTGTTCTTTGTTTTTGCAAATTCTCCTTGTTGCTCTCTTCTCCTCATTCTAAAGTTTCTAAACTCATGAATGACAATGGTGCATTTTCCTCCCTTGAGATGTCTTTTTGCTTTCCTCGTGAAGAGTGACCTTACCCTAAGATCCAATGGTTGAGATTTGATCTTAGTCATTGAGATCAAGGGTGGGGATTTAATCTCTCATTGACCTTGTTGCCGCAAAATATAGCAGGCTTTGTAGAGGGGTACCCTACAAGGAGGCAATATTCATCTCAACAACATCCTATTTGTTCCAGGTTTGCATAAGAACTTACTTTCCATTTCAAGTCTAGAAGATAAAGGTGATAGAGTGGCTTTCATTGATGGAAAAGTTGTAGTATGGGGTAAAAGCTCAAGTATAGAGAATTCTAAAGTGATTGGGATTCGTGAAGGAAGACTTTACAAGTTGCTATCTCCCCTTGCTCAAGCTCTAGTTCACATTGAAATCAGCCCATGTGAACTTTGGCATAGAAGATTCGGCCATCTCCATTTCAAAATTCTTCCAACTATACATGGAATCCCCGAATTGAAGGAATATCATGAAGGAGTATGCAAGGGATGTGCATTGGGTAAGAACACCAAGAGACCATTTGGAAGTAGTGCTTCACAGTGAAAAGAAATCTTGGATCTTAATCATTCCGATGTTTGTGGTCCTATGACTCCTAAATCTCTTGGAGGTCATCTATACTATGTCACATTTATAGATGACAATTCAAGGAAAATTTGGGTTTACTTAATGAAATCCAAGGATGAAGTATTTATCAAATTTCAAGAATTCAAAGCTGAAGTAGAGAACCTTATAGAAAGAAGAATCAAGATATTAAGATTCAACAATGGAGGAGAATACACATCTAAGGAAATCATCGTTTTGTGTAAGGAGTATGGGATTAAGAGGGAGCTGATAGTCCCATATAATCCTGAACAAAGTGGAGTTGCAGAACGAAAGAACCAACCCATTGAAGAAAGTATAAAAGTAATGTTACATGATCAAGGTTTACCGAAATTTCTGTGGGGTGAAGCTACAAAGACAACAATATACATACAGAATCGAAGTCCTCATAGGTCACTAGATAACAAAAGTCCCGAAGAAGTGTTCACTGGGATGAAACCATCCATGGATCATCTCTGAATTTTTGGTTGTCTTGACTCTTGTCTATATTCATATACCTCAGGACAAGAGAAAGAAGTTGGATTCATCATGCATGAAGGTAACATTTGTTGTCTACAAAAACTCTTCTAAGGCCTATAGGATCTACATAAAAGAAGGACATCGAATAGAAGTCATTCGAGATGTGATATTTGACGAAAGTATTGCATTAAAGAAATCAAAGGATCTCCCTATGGATTCTGATGATGAAGAACTTCCTGTATTCGAAGAAGAAGTTACTAGGGAAGAAGAATAATCAAATTATGAAGATGAAGGTCCCAGTGAACGTATACAACCTGTGGCTACCCCCGAATCTAGAAAAAGACCTAATTGGTTGAAGTCTACACTTTTAGATGCAGAAATTCATGGAGCAACTCAAGGTACATTCAAGGAAAGCAAGAAGCCCAAATGATATTATGGGTATGAAGCCTACATGACAAAACTAATAGAAGCAGAGCCATCCACTTTTGAAGAAGTTGTCAATCACCAAGAATAGAAGGATGCCATGAGTGAAGAATATCAATCTATAATGAAGAATGGAGTTTGGGAGATTGTACCTAGGCCTGAAGAAAAAACTATGGTAACTTCTAGGTGGCTCTACAAGATCAAACATGTAGCAGATGGAAGTGTTGATAAATATAAGGCAATATTTCTGGATAGGGGCTTCTCTCAACAAGAAGGCATCAACTATGAAGAGACATTTACTCCGACAACAAGGTATACAACTATCTGTTCGTTGGTCTCTTTGGCAGCATCAATGGGATGGAACATCCACCAAATGGATGTCAACTGCATTCTTGAATTACACAATTGATCTGTAAGTCCATATTGAATAACCCTTGGGATTTGAAGTTAAAGACAAAAAGACATATGTTTGTAGATTGAAGAAGGCATTATATGGCCTCAAGCAAGCACCAAGGGCATGGTATGCTAGGATGTTTGCATACCTACAGAGCTTAGGCTTCACAAAGAGTTTTTCTGATCCAAACCTCTATATTAAGGTTGTGAAGGGAGAGTCGGTAATCATTCTTCTGTATGTGGATGATCTTCTCTTGACAGGTGTGGAAGGTCGAATTGAAGAATGTAAGAGGCAACTAGCAGCATAATTTGACATGAAGGATCTGGGGTTGATGCACTACTATTTGGGACTGGAAGTCTAGCAAGGACTTGATGATATCTATCTAGGTCAAGGGAAGTATGTGATCAAGATGTTAAAGAAGTTTGATATGATGGATTGCAAACCAATGATAACCCCGATGATCACAAAGTTGAAGATACTAACGAGTTGTGAATCTATCCCAGTGGATCCTACCAGGTATAGACAATTGATTGGTTCACTGATGTACTTGGTAAATACTCGACCAGACATAGGTTTTGCAGTAAATGTTCTCAGTCAATTCCAAGTGGAGCCGAAGCATGATCACTGGATAATAGCAAAACATATACGAGATATCTGCAAGGATGTTAGGTCCCTATATTCAGTGTTACACGGGGTCTCTCCCCCCCACCTAGGGGTCTAGATTCCTCGCCCCCTCGCGCTCCGAGGTCTTGGGGACTTCTAAGGGGCGTTTCCCTCACGCCCCCGCACACCCCCTTCACGCCCCCTCACGCCCCTTTTAGTTTATGGTTTCGTGTTAAAAGTTGGTGTGCCACTTAGCATGTTTGAGAATCCAAGTGATTCTGATTTAGATGGTGACATGGTTGATCCTGATATATTCGTGCAGCAGCTGGATGTAGAGACTAGTGGGGCATTACCTTGAGCATTTATGCTCATTTATCATTATGATGATATCATTTCATATTCATATGTTATGTTTTATGTTTTATGTTTCAGACATAACTTATTTGCTTTTAAGTTGTATGTTTCAGACTTGAGTTGTAAACTTCAGTTTAAACTTTATTTTGAATCTTGATATAATATGTCATATGATATCTTAAACTTTATTTTCATTGTACATTGTTAGTAGTTACATTAATGATTATACAGTTACAAACTTACAAACTTACATGTATGATTGTATGATGTATGTTTTCAGTTTTAACTTTTAAATTTGTTTCAGTTATATGATTCATCATTCATCGATTTATAATTTTATCATTTATGATTTATCTTTCATGATGTAATTTTATGATGACTGTATATACATTCCTTGCATAAATACAGTTACTTTATAAATATTAAATTTTATAATTTGTATAACCCCGACATCCCCCCACGTTTCCTGAAAATTGGTAGGGAGCTTTTGCATAGGCCGCTCCCACGCTCCCTCGCCCCCTTGCTCCCATCTCCAGGGGACTTGGTGGAACATTGCCTATATTACTAGTTTAGTCCCTTATTTTTGTTAGTGTAGCCCCCTTATTGTTATTGTTGTACCCTTGTAACCCCCATATTGTTATTATTATGCCCTTACATTATTATTTTTAGGTCGGCAAGGATTATATTGTGACCCCATGGACTCCTATATATAGAAATGAGGTTTTGTCATTTGTATCATCCAAGAATTGTTCATTTATGTAATATAAAGGAGGTTTCCCCCTCGAAGTGGCTTATTTCTAAGGTTTTGATCTCTCTTTTATTTTATTTTTGGAGCTGGTTTCATAACATTTGGTATCAAAGCTTTGGTTTCTAGGGTTTTTCTGCTCCAAATAGGTCATCGTGGAATTTTCTCTATAACTTGTTTTCTACGAAGGTTCAGACGCTGAAATTTTTACCACGAGAAGCTGAAATCTTGAGGAACTTCGTGTAAAAATTTCAGATCTTGGTTCGCAATATTTTAGGAGATATGATCTGTGGAAGTTAGGGTTTTTGCAGGCTCTCGAATTTCATATAAAAGAGGTGACCTTGGGAAAATCGTCATAACACTCTCTCTGAGCATCGGATTGGAATTCTGTAAAAAGTAGACGAAAGTAAATAGACAATAGTTTCCTGTGTATCAATTTCAAAGCCGAAGGAGGAACGGTGACACGTGGCACGTCATACAATTGCGCTCTACTGAACCAATCCATAATTAGGTCATTGTGGGAGATTGGGCACAACTTTGCCTTGAAGCATCCAAATCAGGTCAGACCTATGCCATTCGAAAGAAGATTCAAAGGGCTACTATAGGACCAAATTTCAGATATTGAAGATCCGAAATCACAGAGATAATTCAGTTTCAATATCGAGCTCCTCAAAAGCAAGAAAAATGTGTGTATTTTATTTTCAAATTGCATAAGTCTTGTTTGAAAAATCAGTTTGAAGTGATTCCAAGGGCATATCGAAGCATAGATATCAATATTGGGTTCTAACATTCCCCCTAAAAAGAATTCAACACCCATTAAGCCCTCATAATACTCTACTATGACTCATGAAGATGAAGAAGTGCAACATGATATATCAAAATTACAAGAGTAAGTGCACTAAATTCCACTATCGCAAAGAGCAACAAAAAATGAAATGGAAGTTTTGAAGAAAGGCGTGGAAGCTAAGATGGATGGTTTGAAGAAGGACATGGAAGCTAATATGGATGGTTTGAAGAAAGGCGTGGAAACTAATATGGATGGTTTGAAGAATGGCATGGAAGACATGGAAGCTAAGATCGATGGTATAGAAGTAAAAATGAAAGACAACATGGAAGACATGGAAGCTAAGATCGATGGTATAGAAGTAAAAATGACAGACAACATGGAAGACATGAAGAATGATCTAAAAGCAGACATGGAAGGTTTGTCAAAATTGATACAAGAAATTATTCCTAATGGCGAAAAGATAGTAGAGGAAACTCATGATGAGAACAAAATAAATGTTAATTGTGATTTCATAAACTCTAATGTTGGATTGAAGACCCACCATATTCCAAAGATCGATATGAGGAAGTTTGATGGCAAGGATCCCGTAACATGGATACTACAGATGGAGCAATATTTTGATCTCAATAATGTGCAAAACAACACAAAAAGGTATGTATTGCAACTTTATATTTAGAAAATAAAATACATTCCGTATGGTATCGATGGCTTTGCTCCCGTAAAAACATTGTCACTTGGTCAATTTTTGCAGGAGGAAATGATAGCACATTATGAGGATACACGGAGCAACACCTTCTTTAGCCAAATAATAAATCTCAAACAAAAGGGTTTAATGGGGGAGCACATTGAGGACTTCCAAAAATTGAATATAAGGGTAACTAATATTCCATAGGAACACAAGATTTCTCTTCATAGGTACTTTAAAGGATAACATCCAACATGAAGTTCGTGTTTTGGAACCCGATTCATTGGAGAAGGCATTCAGGTTGGAAAGAAAAATTTAATGTAAAATTATGGCAACAAGGAAGCCTACCACTCACTTCTATAAAGAGGGAAGTGTTGCTACTCCTAGATTTCAACAACCTACAAGGTTGACACCACAAAAATTGGAAGAAAAAAGAGAAAAAGGGCTTTGCTACAATTGTGATAGCAAATACACTAAAGGTCATAAGTGTGCTGAGAAGAAATTATTTTACATAGATCATGAAGAGGAGAAAGAAAATGAACAAGAAACTTCAAAAGAAGAGGATATACACCAGGAAGCAACCCTAGAAGAAGAAGAAATGAGTCCGACCATATCATGTAATGCATTGGAAGGAATTACCACTCCTCAAACTCTCAAGATAGAAGGACATATCAAGAAGAAAAGGTAATAGTGTTGATTTATTCGGGTAGTACCCATAATTTTATTCATTGTAAGGTAGCCAAGCAATTGAATTGTTTCCTATACCCAGCACCAGAATGTCAAGTGATGTTTGCAAATGGAGGAACTATAAATTGCTCCAGAAAATGCCATAATATCAAGCTAATGATGGGGGAATATGTATTGAATAGTCCAATGATTTCCATTCCAATGGGAGGTGCCGATGTTGTACTAGGCAATGGTTACAATCTTTGGGGATGGTAGCTTTTAATTTTCAAGAACTTTTCTTGAAATTTTTTTCGGAAGGAAAGGAAGTTGAATTACGAGGTATCGCAGGGAATCCGGGAAATATAATAAGCTCTAATGTCATGAAAAAGCTTTGGAAGAAGAAAAAAACGAGGCATAATTGCATAATTATGCTACTAGAAGTTGCAACATCAAAATTATCTATTTCTCCATATCTCCAAAAAGTCTTGGACAATCATTCCAAGGTGTTTTCAACTCTCAAATGACCTCAATTCTATTTGTGAGCGTAGGTTGGAGAACACCTACGGAGAGGGAGATTGTGTTCGGGTGGTGGACACCGAGCAGGAGAGACAGCCTGTGACAGATGCAGAGCAGGAAGAGCCCGTATTAGATTCAGAGCAGAGAGGGCCGATGGCAGATGACACAGAGGCCAAACAGTTTGGGGAGGCACTCCTCAAATCGGTGCAGGATTTGGCTAGACAAATTGAGGTGATGGGTCAGAGATTCACCGCTGTGGAGGCTAGACAGCGTGAGACCCCACGGGTTTTCCAGGTAGGAGAGGGATCAGGTACATCCCATCATTTGCCGGAGCATGGTGCCGCTCAGCGTGATATTCCTCAGCTGATGGCTTCACATGCACCTACTCGCTCTACTATGCCCACTTTCTTGGGAGCAGACACAGGGGCAGGAGCCCAGCAGGAGGCAGAGCCCGGACACATGGGCGAGTATTTTGCAGAGTATCAGGCCTATGGGCAGGAGTTTAGGGATGCTCTCTCATTCCGAGATTTTGTTCAGCTCCAGCGGGACAGTAGACCCCGCGACCATCATAGAGGGCACCGACATTACCATGATGGAGATTCCCACCGCACATCTAGCAGATTCCATTTGCCTACGTTTGATGGCTCATCAAATAGTTTGGCAAAGTCTTGGGTGGAGAAGCTGGACATCTATTTCCAGCTTAACCAGATGTCGGAGACGGAGGCCATCAAGGTGGCGACATTGCATTTGGATGGTGAGGCCCAGGACTGGTGGTTCCATGGGATGGTGACACTCGGGCATTCTACAGTGACGACATATGTCGAGTTTATCAGGAGGTTGATGGAGAGTTTTGACTGGAAGGATCCGGAACAACGCTTTGTTGAGCTGACGAGGCTCAAGCAGACTGGGAGCCTAGAGACTTACATTGCAGATTTCTTGAGAGTTTCGGTGATGGTGCCAGATCTATCCGCGACACGGATGATCTCTATGTTTGTGGAGGGATTGGCAGAGCCACTTCGAGGTCTAGTCAGATCTACTAGACCAGCTACTCTCCAGGATGCTATCAGCAGGACCAGGGACTTACAAGATGCATTGCCCAGGACGGGGACAGCTTACCCCGAGAGACAGGGTTTCCAGCCCAAGGGGAAGGATGTGAGGGTTCTCCCTCCAAAGGGGAATCCCGGACGGGCTCAGATAGATGATGATGCCAGGAGGGAGTTGAGGAAGAAGCGACTGTGCTTCACTTGTCAGGAGCCATGGGCACCAGGGCATAGGTGTGCTGCTGGCAAAGCACACTTCATTGAGGTCTTCTCCGATGATAGCGGGGAAGAGGATGAGGAGGATGATGAGGAGGAAGGAGATAGTCAGACGGCCCAGGATTAGTTGCCGCCTCCACCTCCAGGGACAGGAGGTGCAACTTTTGCACCCACAGGAGGGACCCTTGCAGCCTTGCGAGGAGATCCTATGTATTTGACGCTGCGTGTACGAGGGACAATACGTGGCCAGCGAGTATTCGTCTTGGTTGACAGTGGGGCGACCCACAACTTCATTGATGCACAGATGGTTGAGAGGAGGGGTATACCGACCGAGAGCTTTGATGGATTTTCAGTCTTGGTCCCAGGAGCCCAGACGATGCAGTGTGCCCGGTATGTTCCAGAGTTGGCAGTGACGATGGGTACCTACACCGTGATCGATCACTTTTTCGTGGTCAACATACCAGATACCAATGTGGTATTGGGTGTTCAGTGGTTGATTACTCTGGGGAAGGTCACCACGGATTGGGAGGCCTTAGAGATGGAGTGGGATGATAAGAAGACCGGGAAGAATGAGAAGATCCGCGGGATGCACATTTACCCACCTCAGACAATTTCGGCACACCGGATGGAGGCAGATTTCTGGAAGGAAGACATAGAGTGGGCGGTTGAGTTGCGTGCATCAGAGGCAGAGACCACCGGTCGAGCAATTCATCCGGATATACAGGCCATCCTTGACAGGTATGATGCAGTGTTTGGGGATATACCACCAGGTCGGCCACCGGACCGAGGGTTTGAGCACACCATTGAGCTTGAGCAGGGCATTCAGGCGGTGATCACTACCCCCTATAGGCATCCCAAAGCCTATCGGGATGAGATTGAGCGGGCCATCCAGGAGTTGCTGGCTCTTGGGCACATCAGACCGAGCACGAGTCCGTTTGCTTCTTCCGTGGTGTTGGTGAAGAAGAAGGATGACACCTTGAGGATGTGCATTGACTACAGGGCCCTGAACAAGAAGACCCTGAAGAACAGGTATCCTATACCCAGGATCGATGAGTTGATGGATGAGCTGAGAGGAGCCAAGTTCTTCTCGAAGATTGATTTGAGATTAGGGTACCATCAGATTCGCGTGAGGGAACAGGACATTCCCAAGACCGCCTTCAGGTGTCATTATGGGCACTTTGAGTTTTTGGTTATGACTTTTGGGCTGACCAATGCACCAGCCACCTTTCAGTCTTGCATGAACCATATCTTCCGCAGTCATCTGAGGAAGTTTGTATTGGTCTTCTTCGATGACATACTCATATACAACAGGACTTGGGAGGAGCATCTCCAGCATATAGAGGCAGTGCTACGCATCTTGGAAGAGCAACAGTTCTATGCTAAGCTCTCCAAGTGTGAGTTTGGGATGACAGAGATGTTGTATTTGGGTCATATTATTGGAGTGGACGGAGTGAGGGTCCATGAGGAGAAGAGTAGAGCCATCAGAGATTGGCCGGAGCCGAGGAACGTGACGGAACTTCGAGGGTTCATTGGGATATGTACCTATTACAGGAAGTTCGTCAGAGGTTTCTCACAGCTTGCTGCACCCCTTACAGATTTGACGAAGAAGGGGGCATTCAGTTGGTCAGATACAGCGCAGCGAGCCTTTGATAGGCTCAAGGAAGTGATGAGTAGCTGCCCCGTGCCTGCATTGCAAGATTTTACGCAGCCATTTGTCTTGGAGTGTGATGCGTCGGGAGAGGGGATCGGCGCAGTTTTGATGCAGGGAGGACACCCTATAGCCTTTGAGAGCCGGAAGCTCCTTCCACATGAGAGGTTGTATTCTATATACGACAAGGAGATGTTGGCCATCATGCATGCCTTGGCCAAATTCCGGCAGTATTTGGTAGGGAACAGGTTCAGGGTGAGGACTGACCACAATAGCCTCAAGTTCTTTTTGGAGCAGAAGCAGCTATAGGAGAGGCAACAGAAGTGGATCAGTAAGATCCAAGCATATGACTTTGACATTGAGTATGTCAAGGGTAAGAATAACGTGGTAGCAGATGCCCTTTCACGTAGACCCGCCACGTTATCTCTTATGAGCTTGGATACAAATTGGAGGGCTCGACTTTTAGTGGTGTACTCCAAGGACAGATTTGCATGTGAGGTGCTGGATAGATAGGTGGCGGATGACAGGTACGGGGTGGTTGATGAAATCATCTATTACAGGGATAGGATCTTCTTGACTGAGGAATCTCAGCTTAAGAAGAAGATACTCCAGGCATCACACGATTCTCCATTGGCAGGCCATCGGGGGTTTACCAAAACCTACAGGGCCATTAGAGAGAGGTTCTCATGGAAGGGCCTCAAGGAGGACGTACTCCAGCACATCAGGGAGTGCGATGTTTGTCAGAGGAATAAGGGGGAGATGAGCCATCCCGCCGGATTGTTGCAGCCTCTTCCCATTCCGGAGGAGAAATAGGAGAGCATATCGATGGATTTCATCACAGGGTTGCCCATGGTGCAGGGCAAGGATTGTATCTTTGTCGTCGTCGATCGACTAACAAAGTATGCGCACTTTTTCGCCATATCCGCGAATTACACAGCAGCACAGGTGGCCGAGCTGTTCTTCAGAGAGGTTTTCAGGCTGCATGGTCTTCCTAAGACCATCATTAGTGACAGGGACAGTCGTTTCATGGGCGGATTTTGGCAGGAGCTTTTCCGACTAGTGGGGACGGAGTTGACACCGAGTACCAGTTACCGCCCACAGACGGATGGATAGACGAAGATAGTTAACAAGTGGCTGGAGGGCTACTTGCGTAACTATGTCAGTGGGCAGCAGCGAGCATGGTTGAGATGGTTGCATTTGGGGGAGTACTGCTACAACTCGACACATCACATGTCTATTGGTATGTCACCATTTTATGCGTTGTATGGGTACCATCCTTTATCTTTTGCTAATGTGATGTTCGGTGCTAGCAAGGCTCCTAGAGCCAAGATTTGGATCCAAGAGAGTTAGGACATCCTCCGAGCTCTCAAGGACAATATGGCTACAACACAGAACCAACAGAAGCTGTATGCCGACAAAGGTCGGGTGGAGAGACAGTTTGAGGTAGGGGACTTGGTCTACCTACGGTTACAGCCATACCGACAGTCATCGCTGAAGCAGAAGGGAGCTGAGAAGCTCAAGCCTCGATTTTACGGGCCATACAAGGTGATACGTAGGATTGGGCAGGTTGCGTATGAGTTGGAGCTGCCCCAAGGTAGCAAGATCCACAACATTTTCCATGTATCATGCCTGAAGAAGGCGCTGGGGCAGTAGGTGATAGTGACAGAGGAGCTACCACCTACAAATGATGAGGGGCACTTGGTGTTGCAGCTAGAGGCCATTATTGACACCAGGGAGAGGCGGTTACGGAGTAGGATGGTCCGGGAATTCTTGGTGAGGTGGAAGAATTTGCCGGATGAGGATGCCACTTGGGAGAGCGAGAAGATTTTGCAGCATCCATCACTTCAGCTGCTTGAGGACAAGCAACATTTTGCCGGGGGAGACTGTAATATTCCTAATTAGCGACAGCTAATTGGAATATTCGATTTTGTATAGTTTTGCCATCTAAAGTTTGTAAATAAATAAAAAGTGAGTAAAGAGGGTCTAACTCACTTATGTGAAATAAAACATCCTCCTAGTAGCGCAACGTTATGACTTAAGGGGAGCCAAGGGGGGCCAAACACCACGTAGAGGAGGGGACCCACGTACACTCTAGAAGCTTCTGCGCAGATGAGGATGAGCACGTGGAGGAAAGAGAGGCTACGTTGGGGTTTTGGAGGGAAACCAACGTTATAAAAGATGGAGAAGCCTCCTAATTGGATTCATTCGGGAGTTGATGATTTTGAGCTAGACATTTGTCTTCTTGAGCACGCTAGCTGTTTAGCCTGTCTGCAGCAATGTTTAGTGCATTGAGCGTCTCCGGTCGGAGATCTCGCCCTTAGCCCCGGGGGACTTCGAGTGCCTGCTCGGGCAAGGTTAGTTTTTCAGTATTTTGTGAGTAGTTTTGTTGTTTGGGTTTGTTGCGAAGCTGGAGCTTATAGAGATTGCGCAGTCACTGGGAGAGATGACGCAGTCCCTTTTGGAGCTGCTCCGGATCGGGGTTTCTGCAGGGGATTCAACAGATATTTTGAGCAGAGGGTCAGCCTTTGCCCACAGGAGGATTTTGGCGGAGATTGAGGCGGTGTTTTAGCTGTTTCCATTTAGCCTCTGCGCAGAGCCTTGGAAGCCAGCGTAATTCCCTGAGGAGGCATTTCTGGTGATTTTCGGGGTTGGCCATTTTTGATATGGTTTTTGGGTTTTGTCCGGGTTGGTGAGTAGAGGAGGTTTGCAGATTTTCAGCTCATTCCGGCAAGGGGATCAGTCCCTAGTTTTCAGTTCATTCCGGCAGTAGCAGCTACATGGCAATTTTCCAGTAGCTGGGACGCAGTTCATAGAGCAGCCATTTCGTGTATTTTCTGAGAGAGTTTCTTCACTTGCCTTGAGCAAGATTAGGTGCCATCACCCTGATCACCTATTGTACTTCATTATATTTCTCAGATTAATAAAATGGCTCAGCATTTCCTCTATATGTTTTCTGGATGAGTTGTAATTTCTTTCTCTGTTATTATATGTTTGCTGCACTGTTATTTATTTATATTTCTGAGCATTCTAGTTCTATACCACTTGGTGTGTTTATCTTTCACTCTTAGACAGTGTCTGGAAAGGGCCAGGTAGCCTTCGGATCTCGTCTTCTTTCAGAGGCAGAATATCCAGTAAATGCCCTCCCAGTCCATCTCTGGTTGGAGTTTGCCGTGTTTTAGAGATATCCCCGAAACGGGATATTGCATTTTTGGAGGATTTTTGAGGGGTTTCTATGCGGCCGGGTGGAATTTGCTTGATATATTCCATCATCCGAGCAGTTTGGCTTTCGTTCCGGTGCATTCCGATAACTTTCGAAAATTTGAGTTATTTGTGGGCTTAACTCAGCTGATTACGCTCAAGGTGGCATTCCTGGAGGAATACATGATAGAATTCCTTAGTGTAATAGCTCATTGGAACCGAGACAAGGATATACCTCCATGATGGGACGATTGGACATGAGTTTCAGTGACAGGAGGAGACATGGTAGCCGATTTACTCTTTTCTGCATTAAAAAGGAATATTTTAATAAAAGGGAGAAGTGCTCCATGAATAAAATAAGGCTCTAGAAGGCTCCAAGAGATCTATAAAAGAAAGGGAGGAGGCCATTGAGAGATATCTTTGGATTAGATCATTTTTTTATGTGAGAGGTTGGAGACATGGTTCTCTACTTCATTAGTAGCCCCAGGACGGAAACCCTCGGGTGATTTGTGACTGTTGAACGGAAACCTAACTCTCTTTGAGGAGACTTCATTCAGAAGTTTCGTAGAGCTTCAGAAATATTGGAGTGAGGATCATTTTTATCTTCAACGGGTGCTTCAGTGGATTCAGTTGTAGCTGTTGCCGGAGGGAGAGTGCAACAGTTCAGTTTTGGAGGCCAGTGCAGTGCAGCAGTTCATATTGATTGCCAGCTCTCCATCTCAGCTCTTTTGGGTTACATGTTTTTGTAACCCCAGTTATTATCTATAATAAAAATACAGAGATTCTTCCTGTTCTATGTGTTGATAGATTGCAGTGCTTATGTGTTTTATTTTACATGGCAATCTTCTGTTTATTAATTTAGTAATTTTATGGTAAAATGTTGGATTAGTGTGATTTTTGCGAAACTAGTAAAATATCCCATTTCGGGATATTATAGTGGTATCAGAGCCTCGATCTTGGCTCAACCTGCGTGTTTTCCATTTTCGGTTGCAACTATTTTGGTTAGAAGGGCCTACGCTGTCATTGGAGGAGGCTCATTTGTGGGAGTTGCATTGGAAGGATTTTAGAGTTGGGGTGTTGGGAGATTGATAGGAGAGTCGTTTGAAGAGGTTGGCTGGGATTTTGGAGAGCAGTGATTGACAGTGGCAGCTGCAGTGCCAGAAAACGAAATTGGAAGAGGGCCAAACTACAAAGGGTCATAATTTGAAAGTTGGAATTAGAGGAAATCCCTTTTGGGTTTTTCTGGTTTTGGGCAGAGATCACCTTCTCAAATTCCTAGAATTTCTTGAGTAGTTTTCAATGGGTAAATCAGAGGCCGAAGTCATGCAGCACTGTAGTCTTGGAGCAACAATGCAATTTTTGGAGGAACTTACTATTGGGGTCAATCTTGATTTGGAAAAACCATTTCTGGGTTTTGTGAAAGGCGTTTGTGGTAAAAATTTCAGATTTCGGTGGGTGATATTCGGGTCCGAAATCGTCATTCTTATAGCAAGGCGAATTACTGGTTTAGCTGGGATTTCACACTATTTGAACATTTTTGGTCAATCATAATTGACCCAAAACATTTCTGGGTTTTGTTGGCCACGGGTCAAGAATTTGGCTCCTAATTTTGTAGAATTTTTGGGGGAGTTTTTGTGCCCCAAACATACAAAATTATTTGGTAGCTAGTGGGGAAGGAGTAAAATTAAATTTTGGGTTTTGGGTGACCAGTCGTATTTGTCCAAATAATTTCTGGGTTTTTCTGGGTTTGTGGTGGAAAGCCCAAGATTATTTTGGAAGAATTTTCTGAGCATTTTTGGAGGCTCAAACAAGGGTTCCTTCTAGCGAGCAGTTGTAGAATTTCCAAAGTCGGTGCAGAGCTTGAGGAGAGATCATTTCCTTGCATCAGAAATTTCGACTGTTTGTATGTGCGGTGTTGCTAGTGCCTGGAGGTGGTTAGTAATCAGAAAGAGAGGTTGTTGTTGAGCAGATCTTGTATTACAAGGGGAAGATGTCATTTTGTTTAACTTTGTATATATTGTGAACCGTGGTGGGGTTCCTAAATAGCTTGAGAAAAATAAAAACAGAAGTTGGTTCCTTGAAACACCATGCATCAGAAGACCAGAAAACAAAACCAAACGTTAGACCTTTTTCAAGTGGAATTTATGCCATCCTTCAAAAAGAGCAACCAAAAGATTTGCAGGGAGAATTGGGGATTGATCACAAAATTCTTGCACTTGGAACATATTTGAAACACATGAAGATGACATGGAGAGTTCTGTTCAAACTCGACGAGCTTAAAGAAATTTTGTCCAAAATAAGCCAAGAAGAAGGGAAGAAACCGATTTGGGCTCTAAAACCTGCTATGCTTGCTCTTATACAACCCAAATTCTTGGAAGAACCATGTGAGGGGGTCAGACTTCCAGTTGCATCATGCCTCAGTAACATCATGAAGTTGACCGCACGTATAGCTCCATACAGTGATGATGTTATGAGGAGGATTATGAGATCGACAGTAGAGACTTTGCAGGATTTGGACAACAACGTAGGCTCTACCTTCGGGAAGAAGCTTGAGATTTTAGGGAGTATGGCCACATTCGAGACGTATGTCATCATATTTGACCTTGAGTGTGATTATTTGATTCTGCAATGTTCCAATGCTTCTTCAGCACTAGGAGACATCATCCTGACACTGTCATAGCACACATGTAGTCTATCCTGTCGTCATGTATGAGAGATCCTGAGACCATTTGCCGAGAGTTGCAAACCAGGTTGTTGAGCATTTGGAGAGAGCAGTTGGTCTCACCAGCTGCTTATGAGCTAGCCCAAGGGCAGGTTGAGCAAAATATTGGGCTATTTAGGAGATAGTTGACCAAGGAGGAGCTGCTCTAGTTTGGAGGATCAGGCAACAGAAATGAGTTGAGGAGGAAGGGACTTTGCTTCATCTGCAAAGAACCCTGGGGGCCCGATCACTCATGCTTGAGTGATGTAGATGATGCGGCAGAGGTAGAACAAAAGGGCATTCCTTCTGTATGCCAGGATGAGGACTCTTCTTCAGGTGAGTCCATGGGATTACATGAGGATGCTTTTGGGGAGCAAAAACAGTCATGCAGAGATGATGATAGTAGGCTGGAGTTGTATTCCAGTGTGCAAGGTGAGCAGTTAGGGGACTCTACGAGAGATCCTCAGGGTGATGAGTCACTTGTGACGATTCAGCAAGAGCAGCATATGATGGAGCAGGAGTCAACAGAGGAGGATACTATGCACATCATGCATGATAGTCCTTTGGGGGAGAGCCAGATGGAGGCTCACATCGAGTCTATGATAGATATGCGGCTAACCTTGCGGTCAGCCATTGAGGAGGAGCATTCAGATGCACAGACACCGAGTACGGTGACAGCAGTTGCAGATCCATATCCTCTGGAGATGTTGGAGGTTGATGGGATAGTTCTGCAAGGGGCTAGTGGACAGCAGCAGCATTACATTCCTGATCAGGAGGGGGGAGCTGTTGGAGATGGTGGAGCATCCATATTTGGGCCAACACACTGATGAGGTGCAGATAGATGCACATGAAGGCAGCAGAGCTGTAGTACTTTCAGGGAATAACACTCTCCAGGAGTACATCGATGGGGCTTGCAACATATCTTGGCCACCTTGGCCCATTATAGAGGGAGCGGCTTTCTTCTGCAGGCAGATCTCGTCGACAGACGGGACAGAGCAGTGTGATTTGATTACGGACTGGCGACAACACCCCAGGCATGTTTCGTATACAACCGTCAGTTCATTGGATTCTTCTTCCAGGATAGATTGGCAAGAGATCATAAGTTGGTACCCTCTTGATGGTACGATCTTTTTCGTAGGGAACATAACGGAGCAGGGGCCTTTAGACATGGCAGATGATATAGATTCCAGTTGGTAGTGGGGCATAGATTGATGTTTCTTCAGCATTCCAGCCCAGTTTCAGGAGAGCAGGGTCAACATTGGATTGAGTCAGGGGTTGGATTGGAGAGAGGTGATGAGTTGGTATACAGTTGGTGGGGCAGCTCACACAGACATAGCTACATCATAGCAAGAGCCGTGGTCTTCACCTCATAGAGCATTAGCTATAGCCAGAGGCAGTGCGCAGTCCGAGCCGTGGGACTTGGGCGATGATTGGCCATGGTGGCGTTGGGATCCGGCAGGATTGTTTGTTGACAGATACAGTGAGAGATCAGTTTGGGATCCTGGCATTGTGGGGTCTATTCTGAGTGGCTTGACATAGATGCATAGCAGCACCCAAGGGTTTGTATGGGATCCAGGCATTGGGTCTCAGTTGCGTCGGGCCAACAAAATGGCCCACATATTTGGATTGCTTGAGGGCAAGAAATCTTGGGGCGGAAGGTCTGTAATATTCCCTTTTTTGGTGTCACCTATCACAGGGCTAGGATGAACTTCCAGAGTTAGGAGCAGACCGGTCACAGGTACATGTTGGTGTCATCAGCGGGCCCAGGGGATTTTTGGAGGAGTTTTGAGGAGTTTCTATGCGGTCGGGTGGCATTCGCTTGATATGTTCCATCATCCGAGCAGTTTGGCTTTCGTTCCGATGCATTCCAACAACTTTCGGAAATTTGAGTTTTCTGTGGGCTTAACTCAACTGATTACACTCAAGGTGGCATTCCAGGAGGAATACATGATAGAACACCTTAGTGTAATAGCTCATTGGAACCGGGATGCAGATACCTCCATGATGGGGCGATTGGACATGAGTTTCAGTGACCGGAGGAGACGTGGTAGCTGATTTACTCTTTTCTACATTAAAAAGGAATATTTTAATTAGAGGGAAAAATGCTCCATGAATAAAATAATAATAAAATAAGGCTCTAGAAGGCTCTAAGAGATCTATAAAAGAAAGGTTGGAGGCCATTGAGAGATATATTTGGATTAGATCATTTTCTTATGTGAGAGGTTTGAGACATGGTTCTCTACTTCGTTGGTAGCCCCAGGACGGAAACCCTCAGGTAATTTGTGAGTGTTGGATGGAAACCTAACTCTCTTTGAGGTGACTTCATTCAGAAGTTTCGCAGAGCTTCAGAAATATTGGAGTGAGGATAATTTAGATCTTCAACGGATACTTTAGTGGATTCAATGGTAGCTGTTGTTGGAGGGAGAGTGGAGCAGTTCAGTTTTGGAGGCCAGCACAGTGCAGCAGTTCATATTGATGGCCAGTTCTCGATCTCAGCTCTTTTGGGTCAGATGTATTTGTAACCCCAGTTATTATCTATAATAAAAATGTTGAGATTCTTCCTATTCAATGTGTTGATAGATTGCAGTGCTTATGTGTTAGTGTGATTTCTACAAAATTAGTAAAATATCCCATTTGGGGATATTACAGGGGACCCTAAGTCTAACTTAGGGAAATTAAAAAATTAAAGTGAATTAATTTACACATGTGGTGAGAATGTTCTAAGTGACGTGGTCAAGCTTTCTCTTAACTTAGTCGTTGATTAGTGATTAGATAACGACCGTTGATTTCTCAACGAGAAAAGTATTAAAGGAAGGCTTGGGGTCAATTGGAGAACACAAAGTGTCTAAGAGATCAAATTCTTCTGACGGAGCAGTGCTTGGACGAAGATCATATCTGAGTGATTCAGAGAAGCAGTGAGGGGCAAATGCAGTGATTGGTCGGAGGACCAAGAGTACAAAGCAGAGCAAGGGCAGTAGAGACGCAGAGGAGGCGGCGTAGCCATCAGAGAGTGTGACGCAGACCCTAGAGAGGGTGACGCAGGCCCACGCAGGGGCAACTCAGAGCCTCCAAGGGACAGTCCAAAATTAGTTGGAGATCGGATTTTCTAAGCCTGCAGGGTTGAAACTCGATTCCAGGAGGAGCTAATCAGCGCAGAGGAAGGGTGACGCAATCCTTCAGCCAAGCCACACAGGCTTACGCAGTGGCAGCGTAAAGACTGCGTAGAGGTAGTTGGGGTTTCACCAGTGACTGATCCAGATCAGTGAGGACTTGCAGAGTGAGGTAAAACTCACATTTATCTCTGATTGCCGAGGTTTTCCTCTGTTGGATGAATTGGATTATGGCACCCTAGATGTACTCAAAACTGCTGCTTAATAATAAAAACCCTCAGAATCCACCAGTTTTCCTGCATTGGGTCCTTTGTCATATGTGTGCTATGTTTCAGTAAGTGATCTGTAAATGTGTAGACTGCTAGTTATGTTTACTTCGATATTTTCTGAAAGTAACTTGTATAATTAAATCACAAGTAGGAGAAGTTAATCAAGATATTGCAGTAGGGTTTCTGTAATTTTGTATTCAGAATTTTTCACATGGTATCAGAGCGATTGCAGATCAAGTTGAAGCCATCAGCAAGAGGCTGAAGATTTTCTTTGCAGGAAGGGCAACTAAAGCAGCACAAATCTGGGAGAAGGTAGCGCAGCACCAGGAGGGATGCAGACCCAGCAGAAGGGACACAGAGCCAGTCTTCTAACGCAGAGCTGACGTAGAGGCTAACGTAGGCCCTAGTAGGTGACGCAGAGTCTATCAGGATGACGCTGGGTTGATGCAGGGCCTAAAGGGTGACGCAGTCCGAGTTGGAAAGACGTTGTGTTGGTTGCTGGGGCTGGAATTGCAGCTTCTGATCTTCGAAGTTGCTGGTGGGGCATCAGTTCTGTCGGCGTAGAACAATGCCAAGCAAAGTTGACAAAGTAAGGGGAAATAGTCCCTCAACATATTTTCTTGCCAAGAAATCTGAGATTCGATCAGGAGGGTGATAGTAGAGGGCTGAATCGACAAAATTGGCAGAGGATTTCCGGGAGGGAAATCAGTTGTCAGAGGGAGCAGTTTCTCTAGAGGGTTTATATTGCCAAGAAACCAAGATCCGATCTTCTGTTGAGTGCAACAGTAGTAGAAGGGAGAAGAGGACCTGTTTCGACTGTTTGAGCAGATATGGCCCCGTACGGACTGAGAGATCAAGATAGGTTAGACGGTGTGTCTAACTTTGCGATCTGGAAAGTTAGAATCTTGACAGTCTTGGAGGAGTATGGTATCAGAGACCACACAGAGAATGCCCTAGTTGTGCCAACCGACGCGGATTCTCTGAAGAAGTTCGACGAAAATCAGGCACGGGAAAAGCGCTTGATCACGGATGGAGTGAAGGATCACATGATCCCACATATTTCCGAGAAGAAGACAACAAATGAGGTGCGGACAGCTCTGACCACGTTGTATCAGGGTAGCTCCGTCCAATGGAATATGCTTTTGGAGAACCAGATGTGGATGTTCCACATGCACAAGGGAGAGGAGATTGATCCCTTCCTCTTCAGATTGCAGACTATTTGAGACTAGCTGATTGCCATGGGGGCAACTCCGGATGATGGGCTCATGGTGAGGACTGCCCTGAATGCAGCCACCGATGAGTGGGAGGCCTTTGTCCAAAGTATCTTGGGTAGAGCACAACTCCCAAATTGGGGAGACATGTGGGCAATCCTTTGACAGGAGGAGATCCAGAGGGTGACCAAGAGGGAATTCAACAATGGAGGAGTCAAGATAAAGAAGGAAGAGGAGGAAGATGCAGCCCTAGCATCTAAGGGACAGAGGCAACAAGGGAAGAAGAAGAAGGACCTATCCAAGGTCCAGTGCTTCAGAGATGACGAACTTGGAAACTTCGCCAATACTTGTCCCAAGAGGAAGGATAAGGAAGCTTTGGATTCCAAGGCAGCAACAGCGAAAGGGGATGATGGCAGCGATGATGATGTGGCCATGAGTGCTTATGTACATCGAGAGAAGAGGTGGGGCGACATAGATCTGTAGAGTGAGCTACAGATGGTGGAGGCAGGATCCTTGAGGTGCCCAAACTCTTAGATCACATACGAGCTACGGGAGCCTTAAGATAGTAGTAGGATGACTAGAGTCAGGGGGTGCAGAAGATCATGGAAAGGCATAAGGCAGTGCTTTAACATTGAAGACTGGAGCAACGTAGAGGAGAGGCAGCAACAACACAGAGGCTAATGTGATTTTAGCGACGTAGAGGCAGTGCTTACGTAGTGCAAAGCAACAGATAGTGCAGAGCTTCAGAGGGTCAGCGCAAAGCAGCAACAGAGGGTGCTTCAGTGATGAGATGCAGCCAGACTTACGTGTCTGTCAGTTATTGGGTGGTTGTCCTTCAGTTGCTTACTTCTCAGCAACTGAGTCGTAGTGCAGCAGTTAGTAGTGGCAATGCTATAGGCAGCATGATGCAACAATTTGAGAGGGAGCTGCAATACAGATGTGGAAGAGTCAGTGGCAGTGACATGGGTAGCAGTGTAGAAAGCAATAGTGCAGTGGATGAAGGGCAGCAGGCTAAGCATCAACAACGCGGGGATCGATGCCAGAGATCAGGGTGATGCTTCGGTGGTGAAGTGTTGCTAGAGCACATTCCTCACTAAGAGGGAGTGTTGAGATTTTTGGGGTAGCATCGGATGTGCTCTAGCTCTGAAACTTTGTGGAGGGGCTTGATCCAGGTGGATATTGGTGGCCACCCACCTATTCCATTTGGACCCGCACCATTAGTTCTTTTAGTTTTTCACTTTCAGCACAACTTACTATTTTTAGCAGGTTGTCGGTTCATAAAATTTCAGTGCCGTTTGGAGGCCCTAATGAGCCACGTGGATATTGGTGGCCACCCACCTATTCCATTTGAACCCCCGCCATCAGTTCTTTCAGTTTTTCAGTTTTGGCACAACTTACTATTTTTAGCAGTTTTTCAGGTCCTGAACTTCTGGAGCCGTTCTGAGGGCCTAAACGACGTTTTTTAGGAAAACCGGGAGCAACATGGGTCCGTGGATCGATGTTGCTCACACCAAAAGTTACTCCTCGGATAGATCTTTCTAACGAGGTGTGATGCGCGTCAAACGAAGATCGTATGCCAAAGTTACTTCCCTGGGAAGTTGAAACACCAATTTACCCAAACGGGGCCCATAGTTTTGGCGCTTCATCTCTTACAGTTAGGTTTTTCGATTTTTAGGGTTTTGCATTGTTTCTCAACAATAAATAGGCCTTCGAGCCTCATTGTAACACAGTTCAGAGGCATGTAGCCCCCACATCTCTTCTCAGAGATAAGCTACCAGCGCCCTAACTATTTGATTTCCATTATGTTTGTAAGCATATTTCTGTTATTTGATATTAATGAAATGAAGAATTATTTCTGCTGCATCTCTGTGTTTATATCTATTTTTGTATTTTATTTCGTTCTTGCATAAATCCGGATCAGTGGTATCAGAGCGAGTCTGCTCTTTCTTTGTTTTTCTTTGCATGTCCCCA
The DNA here is from genome assembly GCA_034641835.2 of Pinus albicaulis. Classification (NCBI taxonomy): domain Eukaryota; kingdom Viridiplantae; phylum Streptophyta; class Pinopsida; order Pinales; family Pinaceae; genus Pinus; species Pinus albicaulis. The sequence goes on from CM076570.1 coordinate 1,017,682,721, forward strand.
ACGCGGTTAGGGTATAAGGAGTTAGGGCTCGATTTGGTTGAACCCTTGCAAGATCAGCCTCGCAAACCTCGACGACCTCCCATGGCGGAAGAAAAGAAAGACGAGGGAGCAGGAGATCCTGTCAAAATATTGCTCGAGGAGGCCCTCGAGAAACAAAGGAACGCGATGATGGATAACTTTGCTCAGATCCTTCAACGACTGCCCACCTACGGCACATCTGCATCCAACAGCCACTCTGGAGGCGCCACTCCCTTCAAGGTACAAGTAAACTTTGACATTCCTATATTTGAAGGCCAGATAGATGTAGACGCCGTAGATAGATGGTTGAATTTGCTAGAAGGGTATTTCTCAGTCCATGATTTCTCCGACCGAGAAACGATTATTTTTGCACTCCTCAAAGCTGGCCCCCATGTCAAAGATTGGTGGGAAACCTATTGTGAGCAAAAGGACGGGACATAACCCTCTCTGTTCTAGGCCACACCCACTTGGAATTCGTTCCGAGACGGCATCAAGGAACAATATTACCCCATGGGGAGCTATGAGGACAAGTACATCCAATGGACCATGCTGCGGCAGCAAAGGGATCAAGATGTGCACGAATTGGCGAATTTGTTCCATACCCTGCGCACAAAGTTGGGTATTAAAGATTTGGAGAGACATTTGGTGCTCAAGTACCGCAACTGTCTGTATAGACACATTCAGGAGGAAATGGAGACGTATAGACACATTTAGGAGGAAATGGAGTTCCTCGACATTACCTCGCTTGGCACGGCATGTCGCTATGTCGCCAAGATTGAGCAGAAATTTAAGCAGAAGAAGAGATATTTTGGATCCACGAATCTGAAGGAAGGGAAAGGCGCCCCCGAACCACAGAACAAGGGGCAGAGCCAAAGGGGGGCGACTCAGAACTTCACCGCAAATCCAAAGAACACAACCCCACTCACAGCACAACAGAGTGTTGGGCCAAACAACCACTGGTGGCCGAACTGAAGGCACCCGAATCAGATGCATGTTCTGAACCCGAGCCAAAACCAGACCAGGGAGATGAAAAAGGGAAGCAGATCATTGATGCGAACCCAGTGCCATTGTTGCCACCACCAAGATCTAGAGGGAGGATCTCGAGGATCCAGAGGAGGGGGAGCGCCTCTTCCATTCGCAGATGTGGGTGAAGGGTTCTCCACTGCAATTTCTTGTCGATAGCGGAAGCCAAAAGAACCTCATTTCAGCAGAGGTCGTGAAGCGACTTGACCTACTGATCATAGCACACCCGCAGCCGTATAACATCGGGTGGCTTCACCCAGGGAGAGATATGTGCGTCCGCCAATAGTGCCTCCTTCTGTACAACATCAAGCCATTCACGGATGAGGTATGGTGTGATGTTGCTCCTCTTGATGTAGCTGATGTATTATTGGGCCAACCATACTTGTGGAGGTGACATGCTGTGTATGAATCTAGGCCTTGTGCTTTCATTATTACTTTGGGAAATAATTTGTACAGGATACCGGAGGTAATATCGCCTCCTGCCATCTCTTTGACTAGTGCAAAACAATGCAGTAAGATTGTTTCCCAAACAAGGAAATTTATTTGCATTACCATTCGCCCACAAGGAAAGAAGAAGATTGTGGCCACAACCTCAAAATAGGTCTCCCCTGCACAGCAATAGTAGATGGAGAAAGGCGTGGAGGAATACGAAGACATTTTCTCCTCACCCACAGAGGTTCCTCTACACTGCCCGGACAAGCACTCCATTGATCTGATCCCCGGCACACCATCACCTAATATTGCCATAAGTCATGCGATCACACAGATAGAATCCACACATTTACTGTCTGAGGAAACCAAATTTATTGAATGCATCCAACACGTCCGCCAGCAGGTCCACGACATCCTGGATAAATCCAATACCAAGTTTAACAGAATTTGCCTCTCATGGAGGAACTTAACGCAATGGGGACCATTTCTTCCTAAGGAGGGAGGAATGATCCAGGTGGATATTGGTGGCCACTCACCTATTCCATTTGGACCCGCACCATTAGTTCTTTCAGTTTTTCACTTTCAGCACAACTTACTATTTTTAGTAGGTTGTTGGTTCCTGAACTTTCGGTGTCGTTTGGAGGCCCTAATGAGCCACGTGGATATTGGTGGCCACCCACCTATTCCATTTGAACCCCCACCATTAGTTGTTTTAGTTTTTCAGTTTCGGCACAACTTACCATTTTTAGCAGTTTTTCGGGTCTTGAACTTTCGGAGCTGTTTTGAGGGCCTAAACGACGTTTTTTGAGAAAACTTTCTAACGAGGTATGATACACGTCAAACGAAGATCGAATGCCAAAGTTACGTCCCCGGGAAGTTTAAGCATCCTCCGGGTGGAATTTCCCAAAACGATTTCTAGATATTTTGGAATACATGTGTCTAAGCCTCCCTGCAAAGTTTGAGACTTAGAGCACATCCGATGCTATCAGAAATAAACACTCCCTCTTAGCGAGGTATGTGCTCTAATAATGCAACCTGCTGAAGCATCACCCTGAATATGTAACATCTCCCTCTGTGCTTCTGATGTTTGACATCAATTCTCACCAACTATTCGGCTGTTGCATCTGTGTTGTTGCTGCCAACTGCATCTGCACTGCAATTCTGCTGTTGTTGCAACAGAAAAACATCCAAAATACTGAACTAAGTGTTCAACATGATGCATCTGAAAATTGCAGATTTGACGTTTGTCAGTCTCGGCGCTGACCCTCTGAAGCCTTAGCGTTGCTGCTGACTTTGCATTGTTACAACTGCACTGCTGCCAACTAGGTGATATTTTCGAAATACTAGGTGACGAAATACCTAGTAACGTCAGAAATAAAGCATCTCTCGGGTGGAATTTCCCAAAACGATTTCTGGGTATTCTGGAATACATGTGTCCAAGCCTCCCTACAAAGTTTGAGAGTTAGAGCACATCCGATGCTACCAAAAATAAACACTCCCTCTTAGCGAGGAATGTTTTCTAATAATGCAACCTGCTGAAGCATCACCCTGACTCTGTAACATCTCCCTCTGCACTGCTGATGTCTGACATCACTTCTCACCAACTACTGCGCTGCTGCATCTGTGTTATTGCTGCCAGCTGCATCTGCACTGCAATTCTGTTGTTGTTGCAATGGAAAAACATTCAAAATACTGAACTAAGTGTTCAACATGTGCATCTGAAATTACAGATCTGACTTTTGTTAGTCTCGGCGTTGACTCTCTAAAGCCTCTGCGCTGCTGCTGACTTTGCATTGTTCCAACTGCACTGCTGCCAACTCTGCTCTACGTTGCTCAGTCTCTGGCGCTTCTAGCCATTGCACTGTCACTCCGACTCTCCTCTGCACCAACTGACACTGGTCCATCTTGGTACTTCTGTTATGGGCTCCTGTAGCAAGGTATTGATCCAAGAAGTGGACTCCTCAAGGATCCTACCCAATTGCATCTCTTCTGAACTACAGTTCTAGCTCATCCCAATTCGCCGTTGGAGATATGTGGGCAATCATCGCAAACTCTTCCTCCTCGATCCTCATGGTTGCAACTCGCGGATCATGTTTCTCATCCTTGTCCTTCTTCAGCGAACACTACGTAGCGTAGTGACCAAACTCACCACAACGGAAACACTTGATCTTTGAGACGTCCTTCTTTGCTCTTGCTACCCCTTTAATACAATAGTTGCATTCTTGTGCTCCTCCTTGGGCTTCGTCCCACTATTGCTGATGCCATCAAGCTTGCACTTGACTAAGTTTCTCCTCATCTCTTCCCATTGAAGACGAACCCACATTCCTTCCCAATCCCATAACTTCTCTCTGCCCAGGATACTCTGGACAAAGACTTTCCATTTTTATGAGACTGAATTCAGGGCCAATCTAACCATCTTCGTGGCCTGAGGTGCTAACCCTACAGTTGCTAGAAAATCTAGAACATCTTGAAGCTTCGACAGGAACAGATCTGTGTTCTCCCTCTGCACCCTCGTGGATCTCATCTTCTCCTCCAAGAACATCTTCCGCTGCTCGGAAGACCCCTGGTACAATGTAGCCAATGTGTCCCGCATCTCCTTGGTAGTCCCTTTGCCAGAAATGTGTGAGACAATGTGATCCCTCACTCCGTCGAGGATCAACCTCTTGGCTTTGGCGATATCTTTCTTGTAGGTTTTCAATGGATTCGGATCTGCGGGGACAACTACCACACTATCGATGAAGGTCTTGAGATCATGATCATCTAGAAGGAAGGAGATCCTTGCCTTCTAGATCACATAGTTGGAGGCACCCTCCAACTGATCCTGGTCTCGCAACCCGGTTGCTGCCATCTCACCCAACCAAATGTCAAATGTTGCCTCTAATCGTTTGCGCAATTGGCTCTATGCACTACCTACTGGAGTGAGCAAAATAAATCTCGGTTTCTGCTGCTTCTGCACGGAAAATCATAATTTGTTGGGCAAGAAATTCTCTCAGGTCAGAATTCCCTCAGTATGATCTTTCTTCCTTCTTTTTGAAATTTGCAACAAGAAACAGTGAAATTGGCATCCAAAAACAACACACACGCTGGTGTGGGATCGCAGGTCACACAGTGATGCATCCTAGCGACACATTAGTGTGCAACCAATCTTTAAATAAATTGGAAAATTATTTGCAATCTTATCTCATAACAACTTGTAATAGTTAACTAAGTGTGATAGACTTAGTTAGCTCAAGAATTTTGAGTTGAGGGTTAAAGAATAGACATGTAGAGTGATTCTATTATTAACATGGTCCAGTTGCAGTTGTAGCACTAGTGTGGTGTGAGTGGGATTCGTTAATTCACATTAATTGAGTTAAAATCAATTTAACTAATTCTAATTGTTTGATGAGCTAGTGGGAGATCATGTGAATTAAAATAGATTTAATTCACCAGTAGTGATCTACCAAGTAATTGATGATTCACTATTTATAGCTACATGCATGCTAATTCTGGTGGAGATCTAAGTGAGACAAAGGTTCAAGGCAAGTAAACTAGCAGTTGTATTTTTAGCAAACTACCCAGATGTAGTTATAAAACCACATGAAACCCATGATGAATTGCGCAATCAAGGAAGGTTGAATTTCCTATTTAATATGGGTTTAATTCTATAGAGATTGCATAAGCAGAGTAGGCTGATAATTAGCTATGTGTTTGTCCAATTTTGCCTAGATCAGTGTGAAGCAATTGGTAGAGTGTATGAGGTTGTGGTGAGCACAAATACATTGTATTGTTTCATGATTCCTTGGTTGATTATACAATAAACATGGAGGGGTTTTGAGCAGTTGCTTTCCCCAGGAAATATCTTGTGTTGTGCGATTGATTTACTTCTTTCTCTTACCTGCATGTGATTAAGCGATCGTGATTTATATTCCACAAATATTGTAGAAGGATTCAATATCTTGTTTTAGTACATTGCATGATCGTATTGAATCCATTGGTGTAATTTCTACATGGTATCAGAGTTGTGTTAGATATTTTCTACATTATATCAGAGTGCTAGGAATCACAATAGTGGAGAAGAAATTGAGTTTGTGTTGAATAATATTCAAATTTGCAGGTACTTTCTTTGGAGCTATAAGCTGATCAAGATGTCTTTCAATGGCTTGAGACTCGAATATGCACTCGAGGGCAGTTCAAATTATATTGCATGGAAGGACAAGATGGAAGCAGTGTTGGAGGATAATGGGTTGAAGGAATTCATAGATAATGTTATTCCCAAGCCCGCAACGGCAGATGCCCAAGTTCTTGATGCCTGGCTAAAGAAGGTAGCAAAGGCGAGGAGGATCTTGTTAGAGGGAGTTCGAGATCATATTGTC
>CM076570.1:1017688648-1017959682 GCA_034641835.2 Pinus albicaulis
CTCGAGTCTCCATGGAAAGGCAACTCCATATGCTATGTGAAAGGCCTTGAAAGATTTGTTTCAAAGCAGCAGTGACCACAAAAAATTGGCACTCAAGGACAAGCTTAGGAAAATCAAAATGGAGAAGGGCGACACAATCCAGAAATACTTGCCCAAGTTCACTCAATGTCGAGATGAGCTTGGAAGTGTTGGATTACTATAGCTGATGATGTCTTGGTGAGCCTATCACTTCTAGGCCTTCCCAAGAGCTGGCATAGTTACCAGGACTCTGTGAATGGGAGGGAGAAGTTACCAGATTTATAGCGACTATGGTCGGATTTGGTACAAGAAGAGTTTCAGCGGAATACCAGGGATGGATCCTCATCCAAGACTGATGATGAGGAAAATTGTGCCTTGGCTAGTAAGGCAAAGAAGGGGAACGGGAAGGAGTCCCATTCCAAATCTGAGACTTGCAAAAGAGGCAAGAAGCGTGACATGTCAAAGGTGAAATGTTTCCACTGTCATGATCATGGACACTATGCCACAAATTGTCCACAAAAGAAGAAGAACAAGAAGAAGCCTCTAGGAGCTGTAGCGGGTTAAGCTTTGGCCTCACAGTTTGAGTTGGATTTCTCTCTTATCATATGCATGGCATCAACTGTGATGGGATCTATGTGGTACTTGGATAGTGGAGCATCTTTCCACATGATGGGAAAGAATGAACTCTTTAGTAGCTTGGAGGAGAAGGATCTTCAGATGCACATCGAGATGGGTGATGACAGGAAGTATAGCGCTACCGGGATTGGTACAGTTACTTTCCAGAGATAGTCAGGTAAAACTTTCATATTAAAAGATGTCATGCATGTACCGGGCTTGAAAAATAATTTAGTTTCAGTTGCTATGTTGGAGGATCTTGGATATGATGTGGTTTTCATTGAAGGAAAGACGTTCCTTTGTCACAAAGCCACAACATAGGTAAAGAAGATTGGGGTTCGTGTGAAGAACCTCGACAAACTTGATGTAGATGGTTGTGCAACATTGTGCAGTAAAGCAGGGAAGGTGGTGAGCCGAGATATAGGTGAGTTATGGCACAGGAGATTGGGCCATCTACACCACAGTGCTTTGAGGATCATGCAACAGATTTCTACTGGTCTTCCAAAGGGTACTCTTGCGCAGATAGACACATGCAAGGGATGTACCATGGGGAAGTATACTAAAGCCACTTTTCATGAGAAGGAGAACCGAGCAACGACAATCCTTGAGAGAGTTCACTCAGACGTGTGTAGACCATTATCTACACCTTCCACAACAAAGCACAGGTATTATGTGATTTTTGTTGATGATTTTTCAAGGAAGTGTTGGATCTTCTTTCTGCAGAAGAAAGATTAGGTGTTCTCCAAGTTTTGTGAGTTCAAAGCACTGGTAGAGAAAGATACAGGGAAGAAGATGAAGGCTCTAAGGAGCGAAAATGGTGGTGAGTATATCTCTATTGAATTCAAGAACTTCTGTGCCAAAGGAGGAATTCAGAGAGAATTGATTGCACCTCATAACCTATAACAGAATGGGGTTGCAGAAAGAAAGAACAGAACAATTGTGGGAGCAACACGAGCTATGTTACATGATTAGGGCCTATCGCTGCATTTGTGTGCAGAGGCATGCAACACAGCGGTATTTGTGCAGAACCGTAGTCCTCGTCGGATACTTGGCATGAGTACACTAGAGGAGGCTTTTTCAGGTAAGAAACCAGATGTTTCATATTTTAAAATTTTTGGTTCATTTGTCTATTGCCATGTGACCAAAGATGCCAGGAAGAAGCTAGAACCAAAATCAGAGGTTGGGATATTTGTGGGGTACATTGATACTCCCCACAACTATCGGGTGTATTTGCCAGCTAACAAGATGATAGTTGTCAGGAGAGATGTTAAATTTGATGAGGAGAAAGCCATGCGATTGTCCCTTGAGAGGGAGTTGGACTTGCATGCAGATGAGGAACTCTTAGTTCCAAAGGATGAACCTCAGGATGTGGAGTAGCCACAAGCAGATGATCATGGCATGGTAGAAACCACTCATGCAGAGCCATCCACCAGAAATGGTAGGAAGCGCACCAGAGACGCTGACATATTGATGCTAGATGCGATAGAGCATGTAGGAGCACCTACATCACAGCGCAGGCAGAGAAGGTCCCTAGACAGGGATACTGGATACATGGCTCTTATGAGCGAGTGTATTGTGATAGAACCATCCTCTTTTGAGGAAGCAATGCAGCAGCCAACATGGGTTGATGCCATGGTTGAGGAGTATGACTCCATTATCAGAAACAGTGCATGGGAAGTGGTCCTAAGACCAGTGGGGAAGTCAGTGGTTGGATCCAGGTGGATCTACAAGGTGAAACAAACAAACACCTCTAGGAGGGGTAAATTTCGAGCCAGAGAGGCAGAGGGAGTACATGTAGCTATACCTCTAGATGAGAGGTGGGGCGATGTGCAAAATTAATCCCAAGAAGAAATTTGGGCAGGGCCCATTGAGATGGAGAGGTAAAGGAGGAGGAAGAGGAGGATGAGGTGACACTATCTAGGATGGGCAATAACAAAGGACTGAGGTGACCTTCTAGTTTTGCTTCTAGAGGACGAAAAAGTCCATTTGTAGCCACAGGGGCATGGCATTCTTTCTCTAGAGGAAAAGGCAAAACCATTCCCCATTCACGTAAAAGGGGTAGAGGAAACCATTCCCCATTCACGTAAAAGGGGTAGAGGAATTCAATCACTAATTAGTTTATGACATGTAGATGACTAATGATGACGAATCAAGATATACATATATGATATTTTTTGTTGATATTTTAACTCTTGACACTGAGTCGAGATTTAGGATTCAAGATTTGATTCACTATTGAGATGTGATGTAGCACTAAAATTCTTATACATCTTATATATTAGCTTTCTTTTCATATTAATTTGGCAATGCATTTATCTGATGTTATGAATACTTTAGCTGCTCAAAACATTTAAAAAAATGAATTTTTTTGTACGTTTTCAATTTTGCCGAGTTTTTCAAAAACCTCGTGACTTTAACGAATTTTTCAATTTTTAGACCCTTGCCGATTTATTCCCAAGGTTGACTTTTTCCACTTTGGTATATACCATCAATGTCCTTGCAAATTTCCCCTAAATATGTCTTTACCACCCATGTCGATGAGGGGCAATATGTTGGATATTTTTTTTGTTTGAAATTTTGATCTTGTTTTGTTACTTTGGGCAACTATTATAATTGCAAAAATTAGAAATCTCTAGTGTATTTCACTACATTTTGCACAAAAATTGGCTACATGGGATTTCTAAAAACTTGGGAGGGTAAGCCATATTTTAGAGAAAGGTCATGGTAGACAAGGCCACAACTCATCACCTTTATAGATGAAGTTGGGCCATCACCCCATCAAAATGAGGTTAACCTTATAACAATGCATCTAGCATTGTTGGGGGACAAAGTCATAAATAATCCATGTTATCAACATGATGTAAAGGGAGCACAAAATCAAAGCTCTTGCTTATAATATGTCGATGTGCCAATGCCATCTAGGAAAAAATGATGATGAATCTTTTTATCTACAATAAGATGAGTTGCAGTGTTTGCTTGAACAACAAATGAAAACCTTCTACCATTGCTCAGGGATTAAATAAGTACAAAGGTAATTCACATTGAACATAATTGTGATGCTTTAATCACTAAAGGTTGCCTTTAAGGGGAAATGGTATGTAGTTATTATTGCAACCACCACTATTAGCACAACCCATATTGAAGCCTATGCTTGGTCAAATGACACCCATACCAAAGTGCATGATGTCTATGACACGATGCCTACACCCTAGCCGTCTATTCAAAATGTTATTATCCATATTTTTTGGAAATCTATAACCTTGTAGGATTATACCAGTCATCAAAATTATTTATGGGAAATAAGAGGGTTTAGAAATTATGCAACTCAGAGCAATATAGAATCTCGAGACCACCTAAAACCTGTCGAGATTTTGGGGTAGCATCAGATGTGCTCTAGCTTCAAAATTTTGTGGAGCTGGAGTACATGAGATCTCCAAGACTCAGAAAGCGTTTGGAGAAATTCTATCTGGTTTGATAGTTATTCAAATAATTAATCTTTTTAATTAAGAACCCTAAGTCTAACTTAGGAAAATTAAAAGATTAAAGTGAATTAAATTAAACATGCGATGAAAATGTTCTAAATGACGTGGATCAAGCAACTTCTAATCTTAGTCGTTGATTGGAGATTAGACCATGACTGTTGGTTTTCCAACAAGAAAAGTATAAGAGAAGGACTTGGGGTCAGTTGGAGAACACACACATTAGCAGAGCATTGAAGCTAAGTAGAAATTCTAGGGCATGGTTTACTAAGAATTTAGAAGTGAGTTTGTAGTGCAGTGAGGGGCAGAGATTGGCAAGAGATTGTGATCCGAGGCCAAGAATACAATAGTGGCAGAGAGGCAACATACCAGGCAGCGCAGAGGCTGACCAAAGTCATGCAGAGGGCAGCGCAGAGGTAGCAGGAACCCTTCATGGGTGACGCAAGCCTAGTCAGGGCAACGCAGGGGCAGCGTAAGCCCAGAGAGGGTGACGAAAGCCCTTCTAGGGCAGTGCAGAGGCTAACACAGCCCAGAAAGGATGACGTAAAGGGCTGTGGAACAACGCTGGGGTTTCTGGTGGGCCAAAAAGGGTTCGAGTTCTGTAAATCCTGTTTGAGGGTGTGAATCAACCATATTTTCTGTCTCCGAGTGAAAGAGGTATTATTTCCGTGTATTTTCTCTGTAGGGCCAACCACGTCTGGTGCCCAGAGATTGTTGTATTCAGATTCTGCAAAATAATAAAACCCTCTAGAGCTAGCTGCACCGATTTTCTTGCTTTGGGTTTTTTCGGGGACATTTGTCCGAAAAATCTATGTCACTTTGTCATGTGTGTGTTATGTTCAGTAAATGATCTGTAAATGTGTAGGTTGTCGTTGTGTTTAATTTGCTGATTTTATTGAATAATTCAGAAAATTAACCTGTAATTTAATTCAAGTAGGAAAAGTAAATTGAGACACTACAATAGGATTTATATATTAAGAAATTTTCACATGGTATCAGGGCATTGCAGATCACGCTGAATAACCAGCCAAGCGACTGAAGAATTTTTTTGCTGCAATGAAGGCAGTTGAAGCAGCAGAGTTCTAGAGAGGGCAACACAACACCAGGAGGATGCAGTGCCAGCAGAGGCCACGCAGGGGCTGACGCAATCCTAGCTGAGTGATGCGGAGGCAGCGTAGAGCCTTCCAGAGTGACGCAGGAGCAGCCTGCGCTGCGTAGTCACTGCGCTGAGCCAGTCTGCTCATAGAGAGGCCAACCAGAGGGACACAGTCCAGTTCAGAGGTTGTTGTGCAAATTTACCACAGTTCAAAAGTAGAGCTGCAGATCTTTAGAGGTTGCTGGTGTGGTGGAGATTCTGTCGGTGCAGAATTGTGCTTAGCCAAGTTGACAGAGCGGGAGGAGAACAACCACTTGGTAGATTTTTGCCAAAGAAATCTAAGGATCGATCAAGAGGGTGATCGAAGAGGGCTGATTTAGAGGATTTGGAAGATTTCTAAGGAGAGAAATCAGTTGTCAGAGGGAGAAGTTACTATAGAGGGTGCCTTTTTTGCCAAGGACCCTAGATCCGGGCTTTTGTTGAGAGTAGCAACAACAATAGGGAGAGGAGTATCTGTTTCGATAGATTGTTTTGAGCTAGATGGCGTCGTACAGACTGCATGATCAGGATAGGTTGGACAGCTTGTCCAACTTTGCTATCTGGAAGGCCAGAATCTTGATGGTCCTGATGGCATACACACTACGAGAACATGCAAAGAATGTCTTGGGTACACCAACCGATGCTGCTCTTCTTGCGAAGCATAATGAAGCGGAGGCGCATGCTAAGCGCTTCATCATGGACGAGGTCAAGGATCATGTGGTCCCACACATACACGAGAAGAGACGGCTAATGCTATGTGGACAACGTTAACACAATGTATAAAGAGAAATCCATCCAGAAGAAGATGCTTGTGGAGAACTAGATGAGGTTGTTTGTGATGAATAAGGGAGAGGAAATCGATCCTTTCCTCTTCAGGTTGCAGTCGATCCGTGATCATGTGATTGCCATGGGATTTAAAGTGGAGGATGATGTCATGGTGAGGACTGCTCTAAATGTAGTCACAGATGAATGGGAAATGTTTGTCCAAAGCATCTTGGGCAGACAAGACCTTCCAAATTGGGATAACATGTGGGCTATCCTTCGACAGGAGGAAATTCGTCGAATGACCAAGAGATAAGCCAACACCGGATCCAGTAAAGTGAAGGAGGAGGAAGATGAAGATGCAGCCCTTGTATCGAAGAAGCAGTAAGGGGATAAGAAGAGGGATCTATCCAAGATTCGTTGCTTCAGGTGTGGTGAACTTGGACACTTCGCCACCACTTGTCCTCTAAGGAAGAAGGACAAGGAAGCTGACTCCAAGGCTGCGAAAGCTAAAGAAGATGATGGCTCTGATGATGATGTGTCCATGAGTGCTCATTTGCCTCGAGAGAAGAGGTGGGGAGATATTGATCTGTAGAGGAGCTATAGATAACAGGCAGGATCCTTGAGGTGCCCAACCCTTGGATCACATACGACCTACGGGAGCCTTAAGACAGTAGCAGGATGACTAGAGTAGTGGGTGCAGAAGATCACAGTGAACCAGAGGGCAAAGTTGGGACGTTGTAGAGGGAGCAACGCAGTGCAGAGGCATCAACAATGTCGAAGCAGCAAAACAGAGGGGCTGGTGGGACTTCAGCGACGCAGAGGCACTGGTGGGACTTCAACAGCGTAGAGGGGCTGATGGGATTTCAACGGTGCAGAGCTATAGCAACGCAGTGGCTTTAGGAGTACAACACAGAGAAACAGCCGAGGGAGCTTCAGTGATGAGATGTAGCCCGAATGACTTGTTTGTCAGTGATTGGGCAGGGGTCCTTCAGTGCCTTACTTCTCAACAACTAAGTTACAGTGCAACAGTTAGCAATGGCAGTGCTATGGGCAGCATGATGCAACAATTTGAGAGGGAGCTACAGTACAAATGTGGCAGAGTCATGGGCAGCAGTACAAAGAGCAGCAACAACGCAGTGATGGAGGGCAGTAGGCCAAGCATCAGCCCGGGGACTGATGCCAGAGATCATGGCAATGCTTCAGTGTGGAAGTATTGCTAGAGCACACTCCAAACTAAGAGGGAGTGTTGAGATTTTGGGGTAGCATCGGATGTGCTCTATCTCCGAAATTTTGTGGAGGCGCTGGAGTACATGAGATCTCCAAGACCCAGAAAGCGTTTGGAGAAATTCCATTTGGTTTGATAGTTATTCAAATAATTAATCTTTTTAATTAAGAACCCTAAGTCTAACTTAGGGAAGTTAAAAGATTACAATGAATTAAATTAAACATGTGATGAGAATGTTCTAAGTGACGTGGATCAAGCAACTTCTAATCTTAGCCATTGGTTAGAGATTAGATTACGACCGTTGGTTTTCCAACAAGAAAAGTATAAGAGAAGGGCTTCGGGGCAGTTGGAGAACACACACATTCGCAGAGCACTGAAGCTAAGTCAAAATTATAAGGCGTGGTTTGCTAAGAATTTCGAAGTGAGTTTGCAGTGTGGTGAGGGGCAGAGATTGGCAAGGGATTCTGATTTGAGGCTAAGAATACAACAACGACAGAGAGACAACATACCAAGCAACGCAATTCAACCAGAGCCATGCATAGGCAACAAGAACCATTCAGGGGTGACGCAGGCCCAGTGAGGGTAGCACAAGGGAAGCATAAGCCCAGAGAGGGTGACGCAGGCCCTTCTAAGGTAGCGCAGACGCTGACGCAGAGGGTTGAGGAACAACGCTGGGGTTTCAGGTGGGCCAAAAAGGGCTCGAGTTCTGTAAATCTCGTTTGAGGGTGTGAATCAACCATATTTTCTGTCTTTGAGTGAAAGAGGTATTATTTCCATGTATTTTCTCTGTAAGGCCAACCATGTCTGGTGCCCATATATTGTTGTATTCATATTTTGCATAATAATAAAACCCTCTAGAGCTAGCTGCAACAGTTTTCTCGCATTAGGTTTTTCCAGGGACATTTGTCCAAAAAATCTGTGTCACTTTGTCATGTGTGCGTTATGTTCACTAAATGATCTCTAAATGTGTAGGCTGCAGTTGTGTTTACTTGTCGATTTTACTGAATAATTCAGAAAATTAACTTGTTATTTAATTCAAGTAGGAAAAGTAAATCGAGACATTGTAGTAGGATTTTTATATTCAAAATTTTTCACAAAACCTTATATGTCTTAGTTCACTAATACCAATCTCATTGCATACAATCTTATATCCCATATGCACTTTATTTATAATCCTTGAAAACAAGAATACTTTAATTTTTTTTGAAATATACTAATTACGCCGAAAGGCATTTTCTTTGCTGGCTTGGGGTGGGCAAACACTGTTCACCCTAGCCAATGAGAGAGTTTGAATTTCACCCTTCCAACCAATGAAATTTTTCCATGTGTTTGTCCTCCAACCAATGGAAATGTACCAATCACCATTACCGTGATCAAATTTTTGTGTCAGAAACAATTATGCGATCGCTGGAACAGTTCAGAAGGAAGACAAAGAATTACGAGAAATTGAATATCTTGCTCACCACGCAACACTGCATGTGCAACTGGTGGACAATGACTTGAACCCGGGAAGTCTTTACTCTGTCGCTGCCCTTCTGTCCCTCGACGGAGTCGCTTTGCGCAACATTCCGACGCTCGGCTGCATTAAGTCCACAAAAAACCCAACTGTTACTTTCTCAAAAAGAGGATGAAGATTATGAAGATGACGAAGATTATGAAAGTGAAGGAGGAGATTATGATGAAGAAGATGATGAATTTAATGAAGAAAGCAGGGTGGTGGTATCTGTTAGGGAACAAAAACAAGCAATTAATTGGGCGAGAAGTATTTTTGAATTAACAGTGAAAGAGAAGAAAGAACTCAATGCTTATGCTCACAGTCTTGGCAAGAAATTCAAATGCCACTAGGTAAGCTCATTTTAGCTCAAGACAATGGCGAGGACAACTAAAATATTATTATATAAGATTGAATTCCCTTTTCCCTCATTGAAACATGCACCCAATATACACATACACCATTTATACAGATTTAAGTTATGTATTTTTTAGAGGGTATGATTATGTTATGAGTGGGTTTAGTGTTTTATTTAATTTATTTATATCAATTCCTTTGATTGTAAATTGTTGGTTTTGGTATATACTCCTATGGAACTAGTTCCATTATCACAGAGCTCATATATCTGAGAAGGGGATCTGGTTCTTGTTTCGTTCCCATCACCATTTCCATATTAACATTATTACTAGTAAATTAATAATTGATTTTATATGCATAATATACAATGGGTGGGGATGGGTTCCGATATTTTTAATCTCCAAAATTTTCTAGCCCCATTTCTTATTCTTTTCTGTTTCTTGTTTACAATTACTGATAACATAAATATATGGCCAATTCTCTTGGAAGGTGTCTAGATTTGGGTTTGGTTTAGGCCACCGATGCCCAAATGAAATCAAAGCTCGCTTTACTTTTTCAACAAGGATTTCCGATGTTTCCCGTGGGGAGATTTATGGGAGTAGTCTGAGTTCCGACCTTAATCCTGCATGGTTGGTTTCATCTTTAATTAGCAATACTGATCAACGACATACTCTTTCCATTGCTAACCTGGAGAGAAAAGAAGAGACCTATTGACCGCAGGTAAAGAAAATGTGTTTCCGTTGAACGCTAACACCATCCTTTTATGTAACAAATATAGTCAAATTTCTAATGAACAACACAGGGATGAGGGCTAGAAAATGCAGTTTGCTAGAATAAGATGAAGTCCACTATGCCCATTCCATAGTTTCCAATTATAATTCTTGTTTTATTATCAAAAAAATAAATGAAGCCGAGCATAAGCGCGTGTATTTGAGGCCATATGGACCACTGCGATGCTTCGTGAGTCCCGATCAAACCACAATTTTTGTCAGATGGATCCGACTTAGGGTTTGTCTCTTCCATGAAGGACGAGGACAATGCAAGCTAAATATAGAATCCGCATAACGTACGAAAGCAAGAAGCTGACCACGTGAGATGAAGTGGCAGATGATAGGGAAAAATTGACGGCTATTTACCTGTTTTTCCCCTTTTTAACCTCAAAGTATAGTTCATTCTGAAATAAGCATGTGAGTTTTAACTTGCAAATAATTTTGAAAAATGTCAAAATGACGGGCTTGTAAAACACTGATCGCATTCAAGAATGCAATCTAGGTGGAGAATTCAAAAACCCCGGTTTTGAGATACATGATTCATCCATTTACAAGATATGTTATGAACTTCCAAATTTCCAAACTCCTTTCAACATTCCTTTACACCTCTCAATACAATTGATAGGTTTTATTTATTTTTTACTCTATCAAATATTGATACATTAAAGAATACTCTCATCAATGAACTTTTCCACCCATCACAAAAAAGAGTTTATACATTAAAGGATACTTCCTTAATGCATTTTTCCACCGATCACAAAATCGAGTTTATACATTTATAATTTTTTTTATTATTATTAAATTTAAAAATATTACATTAATAATTATTTAAAGATAAACCATTTAAAAACTTAATTTTTTGGTTTTATATCATCCTAGAGGGTTAAAGTATTTTACTTTCTACCCGGTCATAATAATAATAAACTATAATAAAATAAAATAAGCTGATGATAATATTACAAATGCCTAAATTTCAAACGCAAGCGACTAATGGACTCATTTTTTTATTGCACGATCTTTGTCATTTCAAATTAAAAAACATTAGATAAAACCATTCATCTTGTCACATTCTCGAAGTCAATAGATGAAAAGCTTGCCCAACCATTCATCTTGTCATAGTCACATTTTTAAAAAATAAAAATAATGCCATCCCAACTTAACCCAAGTTAAATTCAACTTCAATATTACATAGTTAAGACTGGAGCGATGCTTAGAATGGCATTATCGACATTCCCTGGCATAACAGGAGGTGCGAGCCTGCGAGGGGGATCAACAAGTGTGTATAGACATCTTCAGTGCACTACTTTCTGCACTGCTGAATTCTCCATGGCGGGGCGAGTGAAAGTAGGAGCTGCCCAGATGACTTCTACCGACGATCTCAATGCCAATTTTCAGACCTGTTCTCGACTGGTGCAGGTGCATTATTAATTGCCCCAATTGGAATATGGGACTTCGTGGTTTTTATCTATATATGGCAGGTTAGTGGATGTTGCAGTCACAGTGTTGCAAACGAATTCTCTGATCATTTTACGGTAGGCAAAAAAGGCCCTTTTCCAAATTTGTGCATTAGTCTGGACAATACTAATGCCAATGGACATAATTAAACCCCGATAGAGATTGCGGATATAACAAATAATATCTCATTATAATATAGCATAACTTCATACAAGAGAAATAGTACATGGTGGAACGTTGATTCAGTAGAATGTTTCGAAAAAAAATAATAAATCCAATACCGATACTCATCTTCATTGTTGAACTTACTTTCTATAAGATTCCATTCAACTTTGCACCATATCTTCAATTTCTTGATGACAATAACTGCAACCAAAATGGGTTGCACTTTTGGGTGTTATCAGTCCAGTTCTCAAATACTCTAGAAGAGTGAACGCCAGACTCGTGTTGCAACTTTTTCTATCTTTTCTGTTCTTCACCGGTTCAAAGCATGAAAGCACGGGGTTGCAATTGTGATCCAACACAACTCTATAAAAATCAAGATCACAATAGTGAGCGCGTCCTTTCCTGTTACAATAATGCCCGTGCTCTTTCTCTGTATGCTTGGCGATTTTCCTCATCGACTAATATTTTTTCCATTATCACTTTCTGTGCATTAGTACATTCTATAGGCAGAGAGCGGTTAACGGTGCCTGCTTGGTTAGCATAACGGGGGTGGTGATATTCCCCAACAAACGTTCAAATCCCGAGCGACCGGTGCACCCATACAAGCAGTATATTAATTGCGGTTGGGGCCAGGTGCAAGTCCTGGGTGATTTTGGCAGCATACATACCCTCCACCCACAGGATTTTTTCTTTTAACCAGAACAAATTTTTTATATTAAGCGAAAATCTGCGGCCGGAACACACAGCTGAAGTACATCGGAATCAATACTACAGACAAAAGTTCTTTAGTGTTTCTGAAAAAGGCAAGAATCCATTCTCCTTTCAACAAAAGAAGGAGAGATCCAATACTAGAACCTATGAGACTTGAGCCTATCACTTCTTGAGAACAGGAGTAGATGCTTACAAATTGCTTGCACAAGATGGTACAAAAAATATTATAAGATTTAATTGAAACCAATCCCCCACAAGAACCACAGGAGGTTAAAGAATGATGGGCACCAGATTTTGAGGCTTTCTCTCCTCTATCTTTTATACTTCTTGTTAATGGAGGAGAAGATCTTTGACTGCTTTTTAGAATATCTGAATAAGAAAAAGAAGAAGAGGATGGGCACCAGATTTTAAGGCTCTCTCTCTTCTATCTTTTATACTTCTTGTTAATGGAGGAGAAGATCTTTGATTGCTTTTTAGAATATCTGAATAAGAACAAGAAGAAGAGGAGAGGTTGACCTCCTCCTCTTTCTTCGAACTTCCATCTTCTTCCTTCTTATCTGAAGGAGGGGTTTTGTCAATATCCTTAGAAGTAGACTTTTCCTTAGTGGCTGAATTCGTGTTTTCGGAAGGCACTTGATTTGGATCTGGCTGATCTTCTTCAACTTCTACTTGGACAGAGGATGCTGGTCAAATTCAGGCCTGTGGAATGAGACCTCTTAGACAGATGATTCTTGTGCTTTTCTTGAAACTAGTTTGAATGGTCCTTGCTCATGATTACTTTCAGAAGATGGCAGAGGGATAGAAGGAGACTGAGATGCTGAAGCTTTTGGGCAACTTTTTGCAAAGTGCCCATACTCATGGAAAAAATTGCATTTAAAAGGAACCTGCTCATAATCCACAGCTTGAAGATGGGACCAACCCTCGAAATCAAGCTGAATCGTCTTAGAGAGTCCTTTTGCAAAATCCATTTGAACACAAATTTTGGCACAAGAGAAGTTATTGCCCTTCCCCTGAGAACTAGTAATGTAGTGGCCCAATTTGTCACCTATGGCTGTGAAAATATTATCGTTGTAGCAAAAAAGGGGAAGATATTACATTCTAATCCATCTAGGCGCAGAAGATATCTCCATGGTAGGATTAAAATCTAGAGTCCAGTGGGTGAGAAACATTCCCTTGGAGTGTAATATTCCTAATTAGCACCGCTAATTGGAATATTTGATTTTTGTATAGTTTTGCCGACTATAGTTTATGAATAAATAAAAGTGAGAAAAGGGGTCTAACTCACTTAAATAAAATAAAGTGTTTCCCTAGTAGATGCAACGTTATAACTTAAGGGGGAGCCTTGGGGGTCCACACCACGTATGAGAGGAGGCTCACGTAGCCTCTAGGAGCTTCTGCACAGTCTTATGAGGAGCACGTGGGAGAGAGAGGGACCACGTTAGGGTTTTGAGGAGGGCCAGCGTTATAAAAGGTGGGAGAGCCATCTCATTTGGCATTCTTGTTGTTGATGATATTTGAGCTAGACTTTTGTTTTCTTGAGCACGCTGGCTGTTTAGCTTGTCTGCAGCACTGTTTAGTGCGTTGAGTGTCTCCGGTCGGAGATCTCGCCCTTAGCCCCGGGGGACTTCGAGTGCCTGCTCGGGTAAGGTTGTTTCTTCAGTCTTTTGCGGGAGATTTGGTTGTTGTTTTGTGGAGGAGCTGGGCTTCTTTTAGTGACTGCGCAGTCCCTGGGAGAGCGGACGCAGTTCCAGTTGGAGGTATTTCGTTGCGGGGGTTTTCTGCAGGAGTTTCAGTGGATATCCAGAGGAGAGGATCAGTATTGCCGAAAGGAGGTTTCTTGGGAAGTTTGTGGCCCCGTTTCAGCTATTATCTTTGGCATCTGCGCAGAGCCTGGCAGAGGCAGCGTAATTCCTTGAGGAGGGTTTCTGGGGTGATTTTCGGAGGCTGACCATTGTTGATATGGTTTCTGGGTTTTGTCCGGGGTGGTGAGAGTAGGTGATCTGCAGATTTTCAGCTCATTCCGGCAAGGGGATCAGCCCCTAGTTTCAGCCCATTCCAGCAGCAGCAGTTTACGGCAGCTTCCTAGCAGCTGGGATGCAGTTTCTTGTAGCAGCCATTTCCTATTCTTCTGAGAGAGCTCTTCACTTGCCTTGAGCAAGAATAGGTGCTATCATTCTGATTATCCATTGTATTTCATTATATTCTCAGATTAATAAAATGGCTTAGCATTCCCGGCATTTTTATGAGTATTTGCTTTATGTTCCATTCCTGGCATTTTCTATATTGTCGTATGCTTGTATTGCTGTCTATTTCCCTTTCGGGATATTACATGGAGCCCATGAAATAGGGCCTAGATTTGTAGATCAGATCCTTGTCCTCTTTGCTTTCAAAACCAAAAGAAAAATAATCATTTCCAGAATATAAAGTACCAATGGGCTCATTATTTGTTCAATTGTTAGAGATACATTCTAAAACAGAGCTATAACCGGGCTTAAGTACAATGAACTTACCAATCAACCCTCGTTTCTTAAGGGTATTAATGTTCTTCTTCGCAGATGCAACAAACCCCAATCAAGAGAAGGAATTGTATCCATCCTTTTTACAAATCTACCATGGGGTAGAGAACCATGACCATCCACGCGAGGGTTGGAGAGACCACTCATTGTATAAGCAAAGAATGCAACAAACTTGACTAAGAGAGTATATTAGCCAAGCTAATAACAAGTTGGGGCAGCAGAAAACCAAGTTTGAAACCCCGAATTAGCAGTAGAAACTCCTGATCTTCCACCAAAACCTCTGCATGCAACCACTGCAAACCTTGAATCTGCAAAAATATGTTGCACAAATCTCCAACGGGCACAGAGGAGTGGTAGTGGCTAGGAAACCCTATTCGTTCGCACCCTCAACAACTCATCCATTTCTATTTCTCAACATCTTTTTCTTTTTTTTAACGAGATTAGTTATCTGATTTCATTCCAAAAAAAGGGCTAAAGCTCGTGGTACAATGCTTCACACGAACATGAAATGACATCTAATCTAGGAATTTCTTGCTTCTTGTTTCTTCCTATTACATATAGAGGCCTAAAACCAACGTATCCTACTGCTCTAGAGTCTAATTGCATATATTCTAACAAATTGAAAGAACATAAAGCTATATTTTCATTTCATGAGATTTTTGTAGTGGAGGTGAATTGTTGGTGCGACATGCAACTGGCGTTGAGATTATCCTTGTTGGTCTTGGTTGATGGAATGCTCTTCTGCTTGTGGGAAGACATCGTTGCGGTTGATGGACCCTGAGTTCTCCACAACTTTCTTTTCCAAGAGTGAAGGGCGATATTCTAGCTTTCCGATAGCGTGTTCGATGTGGGAGCAACGTTGATTTGATTTACTGAGGGCATCTGAGTGATGCTGTTGCTGCAAACAAAAAACTATGTTCAGATTTACATTTCTCACTCCATTGGGTTTGGAGATTTTTATCTTGCTCCAACTCAGATTTGAGGGATGCACAATTCGAACAAGAGGCGCTTGAAGCCATAGCGGGATGGATAGAGGATAGGAAAATGGCACAAAGGATATAGGGCAAAGGAGAGGGTCACTCTGTGAGATTGTGAGGAATATGAGATGACCTAGGTGGGCTTTTAAAGAAGATTGAGATTTGAGAGGAAAGATGGCTATAGGATCGAAGCAGCTGCACTCAGTCACATGGATTAGTACGATATGAGCAAATCTACCTGCAGGGACGCTTAAATCCTTATTGGAGATTGTGGCTTGTCCTATGGAGATTTGATTTTTGTTATTCGGGTGGAGCACATTCTTGAATTTGAGGATCGATGTTACATTTTCTGAAAGAAATATTCCAGTTGCCATGATTGCGCATGATAGAGATCCTTTCAAGGGATATGTAGGACACTGATCTCCGCATTGACTCCGACTTGGCCTTGAGGGTGTTGACCGACACAGTTTGCTTGCAAATCGGTTTGGGCGTTGTTCTCCTTGAGGACGTGGAAAAAGGAGGCCTTCTCGAGATAATTCGGGTGGTGCTGAATTCAGATCACAATATGACTGAGGTCAACATTGTGGGGTCTGATACCCTTGATCATTTGCTTAATGACTAAAGTTGAGTCACCTATCACAACGAGGGACTTGAGGCTGAGATCGTAGAGAATTTTGGCACCCAGGAGGAGCTTGTATGCTTCAACTCTATTATTCGAATCACTGCCCAATCCCCATTCCTCGGAAGCCTACTTCTTTCCCTTCAAGATCAAATATGATCCCCCCTACTCCTGCTCTTCCCAGATTGTGTTTGGAGGCCCCATCGAAGAAGAGGCAGGGACGCCTTTGTTTCTTTAACCAATCTGCGAACTCGCTGTCCTTTAGTCTGACCTTTAAATTGGTGAGTGGGCCGACTTATCTGTGGGTTGAGAGTGTAGTGAGGAGTTTTATCCATCACAAATTTGAGCCACAATGCTTCTTCCACTTATAGCCTTTGCTGGTCAAATCCGTTGTTACCTTTGGAGAGGATTGGTTTTGTTAGGCGGCTCCAGGCTTTGGTTATAATCCTCCTTTGCAGTGGTTTTTTGTTTTGGAATATATATTTGTTCCAGGCTAACTAGATCTGCCAACATAAGGATGTAGGAAGATTGGTCCAAAAGCGCTTTATCAAGTTTTTCTTTTTGAGGGAGAAGGGGTAGGACGAATTCCATTGGGCAAAATAATTAGTTATATTCCTCTCAAAATCTACTTGAAAAGGTAGAGGCTGGTACATGGCTTTCCAACAAATTTAAGAGAATGGGCATGAAAGCAACAGGTGTTGGATGGTCTCTTCTACTTTTAGACATAGTGGACATATGGATGGCCCCTGAATGCTGTGTTTTTTTGAGGTTTTCAACAGTTAAGATCTTCTCCCCTAAGGAGGGTCCAATTGAAGAGCTTTACTTTGGGAAGACTTTTAGATTTCCAGACCAGTCTCCAATATGGCCATGGGGGCTGTGTCTCTTGGTCTTCTTGGAGAGCATTATATCCACTCTTAACTGTGTAGAACCCCTCTGTCAAGTTCCATTTAAAAGTATCCTGGTGGTTGAAATAGGTAGGCGCTGCACTTTTTAGGTGTTGGAGGAGGAGGTGCCATTGTTGTTGAAATTCTATTGGGATGGTGAAAGGTTTCCAACCTTTCCAAGAGCTGTCATTTTGATGCCATTCTGAGAGTTGATCCAATTTTGTAATGCCTTTTCCTACAAGCCAGTTCTTGAGATGTTGGATTTCAGGGATGGAAGAGAGCTTAGGCTTGCCCATGAAGCTTTCATCCCAAAGATTGATATCTTGTCCTCCCCCTGGAATTCTGAAGGTATAGGCTTGAATGAGGGGAAGGGTTTTTTTTGCACAATTTCCAGATTTGTGAACAGGGTCTATAAGGGATTTGGGCTTGTAAGAGTTGATGTGGATTGAAACTCATGTATTTCTCTTCTAAAACTTTCTTCCACCACGCTGGTCCTTCAGCTATTAGTCTCCAAGTTATTTTTTCCCACGTAGCTAAATTCATCAGTCCAGGATGTTTGATGGCTATTCCTCCTCTCTCATTTGATGCTATGACTTTTTTTTCCAACTGACAATACTTAATTTTTTGGTTTCTATTTTGCCTCCCTGCCATAGGAATTTCCTTATGGTGATCTGTATTTGCTTTTGGATGCCTGCTGGGGCTTGCACGATTGCAAATTGGTACAAGGGGAGAGCTAATAGAAAAAATTTGATTAGAATGACTCTACCTTCCAGATTTAACCAGTACATTCCCCATTGCTGAAGTTTCCTTTTCATTCTATTTATGACTTCGATCTAAATTTTAGTTTTGAGTGTTTGCTTGGAGACAGGCATACCTAGGTATTTGAAGTGAGTCCACTCCATTTTGTAGGGTACTCCAAATATCTGAGAGATGTGTTGAAGAGTTCGAGGGGAGGTGTTCCATACATATATGCAATTCTTAAGATTATTGAGAAGTCCTCCCGATGCCTCCAAGAATTGATCCAGGGTGGACACGAATCTTCTCACCACTCTGGGGGATGCTCCTCCTATAAGCAGGGTATCATCAACGAATTGGGAGTGGTTCATGCTTTTTGTTCCTTTGCTTTATTGAACTCCTGTGAGAATCCCTCTTTGCCTCTCATGCTCTAGCTTCCTACTGAGAGATTTTGTCGTAATGATGTAGAGGAATGGAGAGATTGGACATCCTTGTCTTAGCCCCCTGGCGCTCTGAAAAAATTCCCCTGGCCTTCCATTTGCCAGGGGAGCTATCCATGGCTTATGGATGCAAGCCTTGATGAAGTTAATGAATTCCCTCGCAAAACCAAATTTCTCCAAGACAACAAACAAGAATGAGTGTCTAACCCTATCGAAGGCATTGGCCATGTCGAGCTTGAGAATGAAACCTTGCTCAACTCAAGAAAGACTTGATTGGATGGCTTCCTGGACTGAGATAATATTATCCATGATCTACCTGTTTTTTATGAATCCACCTTGGTTTTTAGAAATCAGCGTGGGGAGAATAACTTTTAGACGATTTGCAAGGATCTTGGTTATGACTTTATAAGAGGAATTACATAAACAGATAGGGCGAGATTCTTTAGGTATTAGGGCAAGAAAGGTGGAATTGGTATTACCTCCAATTTTGCACTTGACTAGGCTCCATTGAATAATCTTGAGTAAATCTTTTTTATTAGCTCCTAGTATGTTCGATAGAAGTGTGAAAATTTCAAGTCTAAAATCCTATTGCAGCAACTAGAAATTATTCTTCTAATTGTTAATTAATTTAACAATTTATTTTCTACGACAAATACTGAATAAATCACACTACAACCAACCTTCACAAATAAAACTGCGGAAAATAATAGCACTGGAAACTGAGAAATATGCTAGCACACACACACATAAAAATTTACACAATTATTTTTGGACAAAAGTCCCTGGAAAAACCCAACTTGGGAAAACCAGTGCAGTAGCTGCATATTTCATGAAGGTATCTGAAATTAGAGACCAACTACAAGAACTTGGAGAAGTAATGTTTGATTGAGAGATGACCACCATTGTGCTCAATGCACTACTTGATGAATGGGGGAATTTTGTATCAATCATCTATGGGAAGAAGGAAACCACTCCATTCAACGATCTGTGGTCATTATGCAAAATTGACAAATCTAGATTAAATGCGAAGAACGATGTTGGGTCAAAAGAACAAACTCAAGCATATGCAACATCAACAAGGAAGAGAGGAAAATTTGGGAAGTTTGAGCCTCGAAAGAAGTTTCAAATAGAATTGATATGTCAAAGATCCAATGCTATGAGTGTAATGAATATGGGCATTTCAAAAGGAATTGTCCTAAACTCAAGGACAACAAGAAGAGAAAAGAAAGAAGTGAAGCTCATACCACTAAAGAATTAGAAGAACCAAACAATAAGAAGTCACAGAAGGATGATGTGATAGACCTCCATTGTTAGAAGGTCTCTTAAACACTTAAGCATATAGAAGTTAGTAGTCATGATGGAAAGCATCACAAGTATACATTGTAGCAAAGATTGTGATGACATCATCATAAAAGCATGGATAGCTGAAGTAGAAGTCTATATGGTTGAAGCAATCATCATGATAAGAAATGAAGTAACTCATGGCATCTTCATTGAAAGCATAGAAAGAAAACCGAAGTAAGCAATTTATATGGTGGGAGAAAGTCATCTAGAAAAATAGTAAGATAAAAGATAAAGAGATCATCATACATCATCTTCATTAGGAAGAAGCATTTGCAAAATAAGGATCATCAAGATCCTTCATTGGAATCCTTGTTAAAAAAGTTCATCATTATTTGCAATCATCTCGCAAAAAGCCTACATTCCACCATGTGTGGGATCCACAATTTAGAAGAATAATGGCATGATGACAAAGATGTGCAACATGTCACGTTGTTTGAAGTATTTTCATCTTGAAGCAACGAAAGGAAGTTGTTGGAAGGAAGTCTAGATGACCATGTGAAGGAAGAGGTATGTACATATTTGTAATAGATAGGTAAAGTCACGTCGTCGTATAATTATAGAACTAATGGGTAAAATGCTCTATCTCATGAGCATGATGAAAGAAGTAGAAACTTTTCCTTTAGAATGATGCATGAAGGCATGTAGACAATGTGCCTTGTGTGAAAATTTCAACTTCAAATCCTACTGCATTATTTGAGGTTATTTCTTCTACTTATTATTCAGAAATAAGTTATTTGCAGAAAGATCTTCAGTAAATATTGAAATAAATTCAAATGCAGACTTCATGTTAATTTTGGGCAACTAGGTCCAAACTCCATGTTGTGATGCTCAGATGACGATGCCAATATTTTTATTGGATTCCTCTTTTAGAGAGGTGCAAGATTGATCTAAATATCATCTTGATCGGATGAGCAAAACATGTATTTTGAATTTATTCCATATGTGCAAGGGCAACCTATTTTATCCCACATGCATAAGAGATGTGTCACACACCCACACAGATGCCTATATATTGGAGAGACTTGGAGTTCATTTCACACACATTTTTGTGGAGGCATTTTCTTCTCTCTTGGATATGACGATGGAGCATCGTTCTTGGTTCTGCGTTTAGGGCTTCTTGGTGCAGTGTCTTGGTGGAGTATTCTTGATTAAACGTTTTGGGGTTGTGTGACACATGTGGGTGGTTGACCTTATGAAGACTTTGTGTGTTGAAGCATTCTGCTGATCGCCGTAATGCCACCATTCTTTATCTCTATTTTTGGCTTGTCTTCCATTGATCTATTGGTATGTTCTATCTGCATCTTACTTTCATTGTGCCCTAGAAGGTTAAAGTATATTTGTATCTAAGTATAGAACATCTTCAGAATTCAACATGGTATCAGAGGTAGGAGAAGACAAAGCCCATCTAGTTGAGAATCTAGGGTAGCGAGATAAGGACTGTTTTCAGGTGACCAAGCTGCTGAAAGAAGGTCGAGTTAGGAGACCTATGTTTCAGGTCTGTTGAGGCATGGAAGAAACCCTAATCTTTAGCATGGAAGAAGCCCTAACCTTCAGCATGGAAGAAGACCTAATCTTTAGCGTGGAAGAAGCCTTATCCTTCAGCATGGAAGAAGCCTTATCCTTCAGCATGGAAGAAGCCCTAACCTTCAGCGTGGAAGAAGAGCCTAGCCGCAGCTAGAAGACAGTGTGGGCATTTTCTGTAGCGGAGGTCGAATGCTGTAGGAGATAGGGGCGGCTTGTATCGATGACTGTGTAAATAAATTTGGATCATATCACAATTTTGGTACCACTGCAGAAAGAAAAAGTTTCGGGATAATTACAGAGATGCAAGTTTGAATGAATTCAGTGATACAATCTCAATTTTATGCACTTCGAAGATGTTACAATGAACAATTTTTTTGTTATCACATAAATGATTTCGCATTACAGTGACCACAAACTTTC
Source organism: Pinus albicaulis (assembly GCA_034641835.2). Taxonomy (NCBI): domain Eukaryota; kingdom Viridiplantae; phylum Streptophyta; class Pinopsida; order Pinales; family Pinaceae; genus Pinus; species Pinus albicaulis. The sequence goes on from CM076570.1 coordinate 1,017,710,295, forward strand.
GTTAAACACATCAATTTCAGAGCTATCACAGTATCACAGTTTTTTAGTGTTATTGTAGAAGTGAGATCTCGGTGCCATGAATGTATTGAAGTCTCGACAACAAGGAGATCTCGTGACAACGATGAGATCTCGGTAGTATTACAGTGATTGTCGGGAGAATAAAGTGGAGTCGAATTTGCTGACCAAAATCAGAGGTTGAGCCCGGGAAATTGGCAAGGGAAATCTGCGTGATCATGAGTGTGGGATAGTCTTGGATGTCAATCTCGCCGGGGTTGTTGGATTCATGCGGTCGAGCTGCGTCTATGTGTCAATAAAGAGCACTGTCGGAATCGTTGAATTCAGTAGGCTGCGTAAAATATAAATAATCGAAGGAAGTCTATGTTTGAAATGTAGAGGGGCAACAATTGTTTGTCATCGAGCCCACATGTGCCTATGCGTGGTGCCTATGCATGACAGTATGAAGGTCGATCAGAAATGTCTACAGTGGACAAATTCCTCGTAAAATATATATTAATAATTCATGGCGGAAAAATTCTGTGTGCTGTGAGGCGGAGGAGTCATCGAAATCCATCTGTATGTTAAAATTTAAAAGTGTTTCGTATGTTGTTCGGTGTTGTTGTTTCCCGACTGTTCGGAATTACAACTCGGTGAAAGATTCAGAGAGAAGGCATATAAGAAGACAGAGGCAGAAAGGAGGCCGAGGTTTATTGTGTAGGCATATTTTTGTGTTGGGTTAAAGACCTCGAAACAACCACTTGTAGCAGCGCAACCTCGGATCTGTGGCAGCCAACGTGTGAACAGTCTCCATTGAAGCCGAGTATCAATTTCAGGGTTCGGATTTGTTGGAACAATCACCTATAGTAGCTCGGATTGCTGGCTAGGATTTGAAGTTTAATGTGTGAAAGTTCAAAATCTTGTATCTGCAAGTTTGTGAAGGGCTTGGACCTAAGACAGTTAACAAATTGAAGCTCAGTCAGTCACCATATGTCATGCTTTGTTACAGACTTTTTGAAGACTCAAACCTGTGGACAGCTACTTGGACAGACTAATAAAGAGGTCAAATTTGTTTAAGGGTCGGACACACTTCTGGAAAACTCTAAACTAAAGGGCAGTGAGCTCGTACTGAGGAAAAGTTAAGTTACATCAGACCTATGTATAGTCCTGTAGCTTACATTTGTAAAGGCTCGGTGCTCAAGCTTGGAGGACTCAGAACAAAGGACAGTCACCTTAGAACAGTGAATCCCAGACTTGTAGCTCGGTTTATTGAACTATTGTAGCTCGAAGTGCAAGCTTGGTCAATCCCACATTGGAGCTCGAACTGTGGACTGTTATCATTTCGCATAGTGTGTGAATAGAGGACCTGTAGGAGCTCGAAACCTTTGACATACCCCGTGGATAGTCGATTATAGGCCTCGGACTTGTTGTAGTCTACAAACCTGATCTGAGATTTGTGGATAGGGCGCGGTGCTTGGATTTGTGGGTGAACTTTGATCAGTCACATCTTGGACAGTGGACAGAAAATTGGTTGGGTTCTGCGGTCGTAACTTCGGACCTACAGTCCTGTAGCTTACCTTTGTTGTGGACAATGAATAAACTTGAAGACCTCAAATCTGTGGGCAAGTTACACTTGTACAAGCCTCGGTTCTGCAAGCTTGGAAGAGACTACAACTTGGAACAATCATCTTTGAAAAAAAGGATACCTTGAAGACATTTGGGAAGACTCGATTTCCAGATTCCTGAAGTTGAGCTTCCAAAACTAAGTGCTAAGAAGCAAAGGTGACCAGTTTGTCATTGTTGATGCTGGTTGGGTCTATTATTATCCTGGAGATTGTGTTGCTAATGTTATCCTCGGAATTACACTGCTCGAGTTAACTATCCATGGTGTATCGTAACTTCTTCCCCAACAAGAGAGTCTAAATTCTAGATTGCAACAGTCATATAGTAATGCAGCAGCTATAGGCAACCAAAGGAAAGTATAAAACAATTTTCATTCCAAGAGAAAGCATCTGTCATGTAGGCATATATCAAAATTGTGGCGTAGGAAAGCATAAAAAGGGGGACTTTCTTTTTCCCTCAAGTATCACAAAGACATATGATGTGTGGCAGTTGATACATTCTCATCTATCTGATACGCTACCCGTCTGGATATATTTCTTGAAGAAGAAGATCAAGATTCTAAGGACTGATAATGGCACCTTTGTAGAGGAGTTGGCATTAAGAGGGAGACCACAACCGTGTATGCTCCCGAGAAAATGACGTTGCTAGAGAAGACCCTCATGGCTCAGGGGTATTCTCGAGGATGCCGAGAGACATATGGCCCCAAAGGGGGACATTCCGGGAAAGCAAGAAGCCATATAGATACCAAGGGTATCTAGCAGCCATGAATACAATACGAGTCTGGATCATTTGAAGAAGTTGTAAAACATCAAGTCTGGAAGGATTTTATACACAAAGAGTACAAGTCCATTATGAAGGATGATGTCTGGGATATGGTCCCGAGACCGGAGGACAAAGCTGTTGTCACCTCGATATGGCTCTATAGGATCAAGCATGGATTTGAAGGGAGTGCTGAAAAGTACAAGGTAAGATGTGTTGCCTGAGACTTCTCTCTAGGAAGGCATTGATTATGATTGCACCTGTGATCTATTATTACCCTTGCTGCTACGCAAGGATGGAATCTTCAACAGATGGATGTGAAGACTGCTTCTCTGCATGGTGCGAAAAAGGAAGAGGTGTATGTGGAGCAACCTCTGGGGTTCGAAATCCAGGATCGAGACACCCATGTTTGCAGGCTGAAGAAATCCCTCTATGGGTTGAAGCTAGCTCCCAAGGCTTGGTACGAGAGGATAGATAGCTACTTGATGAAGTTGGGCTTCACTCATAGTAATGCTGATCCGAACCTTTACTTCAAGGTTGATAGAGAAAAGCCCCTCATTATGGTTCTCTATGTGGACAATCTCTTCCTGACAGGCGTTGACCCTCTCATTCATCGGTGGAAGAGGGAGCTCGCTTCTGAGTTCGAGATGAAGGACCTAGGACTGATGCATTATTTCCTAGGCCTGGAGGTTTGGCAGAGACCTGGAGGTTTGGCAGAGACCTGGCGAGATTTTCCTTTCTCAAGGAAAATATATTGTGAAGCTGCTGGAAAGATTTGGAATGGTGGAAGATAAGTCCGTGTCGACACTGATGGAGCTCAACTTTAAGAAGTTGAGTGCAATATTGCACGAAGTAGGGAGGTTTTTTGGAAGCAGATACGTGGAAGCGTCATTTCCCAAAAATCTAGGAAGCGAAGCGTCTCGGAACCGTCTACTATATTTTTTTGCATTTATATTAAAAAAACATCCAAAATACCAAACTAGTTGTAGAAGATATGAAAACATGCATATTTGTTTACAAATCAAGATAGATATGGCATCCATTGTACATCAATGTTTAATTATTCGAGCATCAACCATCTAGAATCTAGATTCTTCTCCTCTAGTCTTGCCTTTGCCTCTACCTCGATTGTCCAGGGATATTAGTCAACATATCCCAATTTTAATCAAACTACCTAATCCAAGCCTTAAAATATGGTGGAAAAAGCTTAACATGCTTGATCAATGATTTTGACTTGATTGAAAGGTAATTTTTTGCTAAGGCAATGACAAAGGAGTTCAACAATTAACACCACCAACATTAGAGTACATGAACACATAGAGGGCTTGGTGCTCTTGATTAAATTCCAATCACATACCCTCATACATGATATAATCTAATGAAAAACCACAATCTCATTGATCGTGAATTCCTTAAAATTGTTAAGTCTGTTGAATTTTGAATAGTATATGAAATTCCATTTTCTCCATATGAAGCCCGATGGGGTTGGAACCACTCTCAAACATCCTGAGTCATTTCATGGTAATGTTAATAATTTAAGTAAAAGGATGAAAATGAAAGATAAAGGAGAATGTCTCTTTTACTTTACAAATTTAACATTACCATGACGGAGCATCTAGGAAGCATCTAAGGAGCATCAAGGGAGCACCTTGGGAGTGTCCGGGAAGCTCCATCCCAACTTAAGTCAAAGAATTTTTTTAAAAACAATTTAGAACCCCACGTAACCGCCCATCTCCCTTTGGATCCACTGGCGATCCGCGCGGATCCGTGCCCAAACCTCCATGGATTCCCAACGGACCTTTTTCTGGATTTGCAGATTGGGCTTTTGTGGTTCCAGATTTCCAAGAATCGCCTCAAAACGGCGGAACCGCGGATCTGATTTTCGAATCTGCGGTTTTGTCGGAGGATCACCCAACGATCGGTACGGGACGCGGTTCCGACCTTGGATCCTTGGGGGGGGGGGGGGAATGATCGTGCAACACTGGTTGAGTGGCAGCGCTGCTGGGCCCATGCTTGCAAATCCTATTGAGTATCGTCAACTCATAGGGGCCCTGATGTTCTTAGTGAACACCCGTTTGGACGTATGTTGTGTAGTGAACACTTTGAGTCAACACATGGTTGATCCTCATAACATTCACTGGGTTGGTGCCAAGAAACTCTTGAGATATCTCTAGGGCATGATAGACCATGGGTTGAGATACACTGCCGAGAGTTTGAGACTCCGTGGATATACTGATGCCGATTGGGTTGGCAGTGTGGTGGATCGCAAGAGCACATCTGGATGCTACTTCGCACTTGGGTCTGCTTCGAGCATGAAGCAGAAGTCAGTAGCTTTGAGCACCGCTGAGGTCGAATACATTGCAGTGTGTATGGCCTGTTGTGAAGCCACTTGGTTGCGAAAGCTCTTCAGTGAGCCGTTTGAGCATGTGGTAGATGCCACCATTATCCTTTGTGAGAACCAGAGGGGGATTCGTTTGTCAGAGAATCCTATGTTCCACGATCGATCCAAGCATGTTGATGTCTGGTACCATTTTATCTGGGATATGGTACAACGAGGTGCCGTAAAGCTCGATCATATAGGAACTGATGAGTAGGTTGCAGATATTCTCACAAAGCCCTTGCGGAAGGTCATGTTCCTAACTTTCCGTGAGAATCTTGGAATTGTGGAACGACCCTATTCTGAGGGTCCTGTTGGACGATGAGCTCTTGGAGCTCCAGGGGGGCTTTGGGGATAACTTCTTGGAGCTATGAGCAACCACAGGGCTAGGCTTGCCAAACCTTGTTGGTGTACTTCTGCCCCACCGTGATGATATTGAGTTGGTTTACCTCTCTTTGATTTGTGCCCTGTATGCATCCTACCCATGGAGTTTCGGACTCATGGGAAGTACCTCTCATTTGGCCAATGAGGTGGGAAATGTGAATAGAGACAATAGCAAGACCGATGGACCCATCGGAGATTGCCGTACTCTCTATGTCTAGGATGGCATGTGTCCAACCACTTGATCTGAGATCAAGTCTAGTGAGGTTTTGAACCTCCAACTGACTTCGAGTCAGTGAAACTAACTTCGGGTTAGTATATGACTCTCTCGAGTCTAAGTGAGGTTTCGGACCTCTAACTGACTTCGGGTCAGTTAAACCAATTTCGGGTTGGTATGTGACTCCTTTGAGTCCTATAGAGGTTTCAGACCTCTGAGTTGATTTCGGGTTAGCCGTGAGTGAGGTCTTTGTGACTCACCTTTTGTTTTGAAATAAAGAAGCCAGCAAAGCAAGTTACGGCGGGATGACGCACAATGTTTGGATGGCACTGGTGGATGGAGTTCTCCCTAGTTGAGAGAGAGTGTTAATTTTGGGCAACTAGGTCCAAACTCCATGTTGTGATGCTCAGATGACGATACCAATATTTATATTGGATTCCTCTTTCGGAGAGGTGCAAGATCGATCTAAAGATCATCTTGATCGGATGAGCAGAACATGTATTTTGAATTTATTCCACATGTGCAAGGTCGGCATGTTTTATCCCACATGCATAAGAGATGTGTCACACACCCCCACATATGCCTATATATTGGAGAGACTTGGAGTTCATTTCACACACATTTTAGTAGAGGCATTTTCTTCTCTCTTGGATGATGATGGAGCAACATTCTTGGTTCTGCGTTTAGGGCTTCTTGGTGCAGTGTCTTGGTGGAGTATTCTTGATGAAACGTCTTGGGGTTGTGTGACACATGTGGGTGGTTGACCTTATGAAGACTTTGCTGGTTGAAGCATCCTGCTGATTGTCGTAACGCCACCATTCTTTATCTCTGTTTTTGGCTTGTCTTCCATCGATCTATTGGTATGTTCTATCTGCATCTTACTTTCATTGTGCCCTAGAAGGTTAAAGTATATTTGCATCTAAGCATAGAACATCTTCAGAATTCAACACTTCACCATATAATTACTGAGCAGAATAATAAGGAAAATACTAGCACATAAATGACATAGATATTTTGGACAATTGTCCCCAGAAAAACCCAACGTGGGAAAACCGGTGCAGCAAATGAGGGTTTCTATTTTTCAGCAGAATCTTCTTGTACAATTTACAGTCAGTAGTGACGAAGAGAAATTATGATAACACTGGAGCAATTCCTCACAAAATAGTCGGATGAGAAATGACCTCGGAAGGACCCTCCTGAGCCCCTTGCATCACCACTACACTGGCTCTGCGTGGGGACTGCGCATAACTGCGTCACCCCTCTGCGCTGCTCCCTCCCAGCCTCTGTGTTGTCTCTTCTTGTCACTGCGTCACCTGCTCCTGCACCCCGGATTGCTGTTGAACCCTCTCTGCTTCTCCTTCACCTGAAACTCTCCCTCTGGGTCGATTTTCTCTTGCCAAACTTCGACCACTAAGAAAATCGATTTACTCGGGCAACTAAATATCTGCACTGGTGTATCTTCCAAATGACCCTCAAGCCTTCCTTTATAGTCTTCTCATTGAGAAATCAACGACCCAGATTAGATCTCTAATCAACGGCTAAGATCATAATTTGACTTGATCCATGTTCTGTAGAATATTCACACTTTTTTTTATTAATACCCATTAATTATTTAATTTCCCTAAGTTTAGACTTAGGGTCCCCATTAAACAAACGGTTTCTGGGTTCTTTGGAATACTAGTGTCTAAGCCTCTCCACAAAATTTGAGACTTGGAGCACTTTCTGATGCTACAAAAATCAACACCCCCTCTTAGCGAGGAAAGTGCTCTAGCAATTATGCTTGCTACATACAGTTTTGACCCTTAAGCATCCTCTGCGCTGCTGATGTTGTCCACCAACACTGCGCTGCTGCTGCCATTGCCACTGCTGCCCATGACACTATCACTGCCACTATTGCATCTGTACTACAACTCCCTCTCAAGTACTACATTATCCGCTTCTACTGAAACAGATTCTCAACCATCCCCATCTTCTCCCTGAAATAAACAAACTTTGTTCTCCCTAGGGCCTTGGTGAGAATGTCTGCCACTTGTTCTCCTGTAGGAGTGTACTGTAATTGTATTGCTCCCTGCAGGCTGCTGGACATAGTCTTTGATAAAGTGACACGTGATGTCAATGTGCTTCGACCGATCATGAAAAACCGGATTCTCATAGACCTTGATGCAACTCTGATTATCACACAGAATACTGGTCGCTTCCATCTTTCTCTTGAATAGATTCACAAGCAACTTTCTAAGCCATATGGCTTCACACGATGCTGTGCTTGCTGCATATATTCAGCTTCGGCTGAGCTCAGTGTGACGGACTTCTGTTTCCTTCTGCACCAAGAGGTCATTCTTGATCCAATATTGAATTAGTACCTTGTGGTACTTTTCCGATCTACTGAACTTCCTGCCCAATCTGTGTCAGTCAATCCACTTAGTCTGATGTCATTGCCTTGTGTGTACTTTAATCCATGCTCAGCCGTTCGCCGTATATATTGAGAACGTGCTTGGCTACTGCCTAGTGTGCCCTCTTTGGTTCCACCATGAACTGATTGAGGGTGTTGACCGCATAACAGATGTCTGGCCTGGTGTTGACGAGATACATAAGAGATCCTATGAGCTATGGTTTTTAAACTTCTGTGGTTGTCATTAATTGCAGAATCTGGATTATCCACAGTATCATAAAACAATGGTCGACGTTTCGAATCCCAACGGGGATCCATCTTTAGGACAAGAAGTGAATGAAGAATGAAAGAAGGTCGCACAGGTCAAGGCATAAATAGTGAAGGATGATGAGAAGAGCTGACAAGAACAGATTTTATTAATTTATTTAAAAAAAATTATTTTTATTATTTTTATAAATTTTTTGCTTCAATTTAATTTAATTTGAATTAATTTTAATAAATTAATTTGAATTTAAATAATTTTTAATACTTATAATAGTAAGTAATATCACCTATTATATATATTAATTTTTAATTTTTCTTTAAAATTATTTATATAATATTACTTATTAATTTCATAATTTATTTTATTTTAAAATTTTTAAAATTTTAAAACATTTTATAAAATTTTTAAAATTTTTAAGAGCTACTAAATTCTAAAAAATTAATTTTAATAAATTAATTTAATAGTTTATAATATAATATCACCTAATTTAATTTTTTTTATTTAATTTCATAATTTTTTTTATTATTATAATTTGTTAATTATTTTTATAAAAAATAAAAATAATTTAAAAAAAAATAAATTAATAAAATCTGTTCTTGTCAGCTCTTCTCATCATCCTTCGCTATTTAAGCCTTGACCTCTACAACCTTATTTCATTTTTCATTCACTTCTTGTCCTAAAGATGGATCCTTGTTGGGATTCGAAACGTCGACCATTGTTTTATGATACTGTGGATAATCCGAATTCTGCAATCCTATGAGCTGTCTATACAAGGCGGGGTCTATTTCTTTATCGTCAGACGCATCAATATTTTTCCAGTTGGTGATCATTGGAGTAGCCATGGGTCTACAATCTTCCATCCTCAATCTCTTCAGAATTTTTGTAGCATATCTCCCTTGTCGAAGGAAGATTTCACTCTTCTGCTGCCAAACTTCCAACCCCAGGAAATAATGGATCAACCCCAAATCCTTCATGTCGAATTCTGCTGCCAGGTTCTCCTTGCAGTCCTTGAGCCTAGATGAACCTGTTAGAAATAAGTCATCTACATATAATACCAGAATTAGAGGCTCACTCTCTACTGCTCGATAGTAGAGATTGGGATCTGCGTCACTCTTGACAAATCCCATCTTCTGCAAGTAACCATCAATACGACCATACCAAGCTCTAGGTGCTTGTTTAAGCCCATACAAGGCTTTCTTCAGCTTGTATACATGAGTTTTCTTCTCATGTGTCTCAAAGCCCTCTGGTTGTTCAATGTATACCTCTTCTTCCATTCAAGAATGTAGTCTTGACGTCCATCTAGTGAATCTCCCATCACATCTGCGCTGCAAGGGATATCACGGATTTGATAGAAGTATACCTGCCTACAGGGGCGAAGGTCTCTTCATAGTCGATTCCTTCTGAGCATACCCCTTAGCCACGAACCTGGCCTTGTACTTTTCTGCGTTGCCATTTGGCGCATACTTAATCTTGTAGATCCATCTCGAACCTACAATTGATCTGTCCTGAGGTCTAAGTACAACTTCCCAGACATCATTAATCATTAGAGAGCTGTATTCGTCCACCATGGCATCCACCCAAACTTGATGCTATACAGCCTCTTGAAAGCTAGCTGGTTCCTCAACCTGAGCTACCAATTCTTGGTTCTTGTTTGGCTGTATACGCTGCCGTTTTTCGGTTCTAGGAGCACCAACAAACTCCTGTGCGTCCCTTAGCGTATGTCATACCTCTCTGTTGATCCTGCCACTGGTGGTAGGAGGCTCAATCATCTCCTCTTCCTGCTGTCCCATATGCTGCGAGCTATCTAGATTTTCTTCTCTTGAAGAAATACTAGTACTAGTCACAGTGCTAGATCCTGATGGCTATCCATCTATTGGATCCTCTCCTAGCTGCCGCTGGACAGGAGGCACATCCTCAGACTGTTCTTCGGTAGGTATTTCACGACATTTTCTGAAGGCTCGATCCTCCATGAATTTCACATCCCTCCTTACTACCACTTTCCTATTCCCTGGAATGTAGATTCTGTATGCTTTGGATGTCTCGCTATATCCTACAATATACCCTTTCTCAGCAGTGTGATGTAGTTTGCTCCGTTTCTCACTTGGAACATGACAATATGCCACGCTCCCAAAAATCCTGAAGTGGCTTACCTCCGGCTTCACCCCTTTGAATACACTCTCGATTGTTGTCTTGCCCAATGCTCTGTGAGGAGTCCTGTTCTGAATATATACTGCTGCGCTGCATGCTTCTGCCCATAGAAATCTAGGCAGATCCTAGTCATACAACATTGCCTTTGCTGCCCCAACAATAGTCCTGTTTTTCCGTTCTACAACTCCATTCGGCTGCGGATTGTAAGGAGATATCCTTTCTTTTCTGATGCCTTCCCTTGTACAGAAGTTTGTGAATTCCTTATCATTATATTCACCTCCGTTACCTGAGCGCAACACTTTGATTCTCTTCCTAGTTAGGTTTTCTTCCAGAGCTTTAAATTCTCTGAAGCGATCAAAGACCTCATCCTTGGTCTTTAAGAAGTAAATTCAAGTCTTCCTGGAATGGTCATCTATGAAAGTGACAAAATATTCACTTCCACCAAGAGCTCTAGTGGACATCAGTCCGCAAATATCTGTGTGTATTAGTCCCAATACACTTTTCGCCCTATTGTTGCTTCTGGAATATGCTGCTTTAGCGTACTTGCCTAGTACGCACCCTCTGCACATGTCATCATGTTTGGTACTAAGAACTGGAAATCTCATAACAGTTTCTCCGAGCATTCTCAAAGCTCCATGGTGTAGATGCCCCATTCATCTGTGCCATAGCTCATTCAGATCTGATTCTCCTCTTAGATTGCTGCCTACCATTGCCATTGGAGACTCGAGCTGTGTAGGAAGAAGACAGATAGAAATTGCAACTTTTGTAATCGTGATGGCCACGTAGAGTCAAAATTTTTTAAGAAGATGGAAGCCTTGGAAGCAACAATGAAGAAGCACAACATCCATTTGGAGAACTCTTCAACTTCATCTTCGAGAATGGCACTTTTTGCTTGTGGTTGTCAAGCATCAAGATCTCGTTATGCATTGAATGTATCTTCTTCTTCTCATTCTCATGAGTGGCTCATTGATTTTGGAGCCTCTTACCACACAGCCAAAAATAAATCCATGTTTTCTTCTTTAGATGATTGTAACACCAAAAACATTTATGTTGGTGATGATAGATCTCTTAGTGTTGTAGGGTCTGGAACCATTCATCTAGATAGTGGTTAGTTTAATGATGTATTATGTGTTCCTACCTTGTCCTGCAACCTTTTATCTGTTTATCAGATAACTCATTCAGGTGAAGGGAAAACAGTAGAATTCTGACCTCACGATGTTGTAATTAAGGACCTAAGAGATCCTAGACATATTTTAGCTACTAGCATTGCTGATGATTCTGCAAGGTTGTATAAGTTTGACAACTTTGGGTCATCATGTCTTCCCTCCGTTTTTGTTGCTCATAATGATGAAGTGAGCAAACTTTGGCATGAGCGATTTGGTCACTTAAACTATCGCTCTCTTCAAACTCTATGTAAAGAAAATATGGTGACAGGTCTTCCTATGCTATCTTGCCGAGATGGTGTTTGTTCCGGTTGTGTACTCGGACAACATCATCGAGATAGTTTTGACAAACGTGCCTCTTGGCATGCTTCACCCCCTTTGCAGCTTGTGCACATTGATTTTTGTGGTCCACTTCCAGTTGTTTCTTTATCTAGCTACAAGTACTTCTTAACTTTCATTGATGATTTTTCTAGATGCACATGTGTATACTTCTTAAAACTCAAGAGTGAAGCTTTTAACATGTTCTAACTTCTTGGCCTTTAAGGCCTTTGTTGAGAAACAATCTGGACATCACATTCTTAAGTTAAGATCTGACAATGGAGGAGAATATGTTAACAACAAACTTATCAACTTTTGCACTAAGCATGGCATTCAATTGCAACATACTGCTCTGTATACTCCACAACAAAATGGTGTAGCTGAAGGGAAGAATCACAGTCTAAAAGAAATGGCTAATTATATGCTTCAATCTAAAGGACTTAGTCTTAATTTTTGGGCAGAAGAAATTAATCGTGCAAATTACATAGTAAATCACACTCAGGTTTTGTTAAAATTGGACAACTAGGTCCAAACTCCATGTTGTGAAGCTCAGATGAAGATTCCGATATTTTTATTGGATTCCTCTTTCGGAGAGGTGTAAGATCCATATAAAATTTATCTTAATCCGATGAGCAGAACATTTGTTTTGAATTTATTATTTATAATAAATTATATGTGCAGGTCGGCCTTAAGGTTTTACACCCCCAGCAGATGTGTCACACACCTCAATGATGTATATAAATACAGTCAAAGTTGGAGAGCATTTCACACTCACTCATCACAAATCTTATTCTCTTCTTTGATTTAGTATGAGCTCCTTGGAGGACGAATTCAGCTCACACGTGGGAAAAATGACGAGTTTGTACAGCCAAGAAGAAGGACGCAGATTGCTGTAGCTAGGGTTTCCAAGGAAGTTTGACCAACGTTGACTTTGGTCAACGCATGGTCCAAAGAGGCTGAAATTTATTGGAGACTTCGATTTTGGGAGGCCGTACACATTGGCACAAGAACCGAGGTCAAAAGGTTGACCGAAGTTGGAGCTGCGTTGACTTTTCTGGACAGCGTTGACTATTCTGGAGTTGACTTGGGTTGACTGGGTGACTGATTTGAGGATTGTTGTGACACATTTTGGGTTGGTTGATCAAGGAGACTTTGCCGGTTGAAGCATCTTGTTGACCGCCGTAACGCACCATCACATTCTCCTGTTTCTGGTTTGTCTTCTATAGATCCACTGGTATGTTCTATCAGCATTTTACTTAACTGTTTGGGTGATTGCTGTAATAAAAGTAAAGTTGCATCAAGCATAGAACATCTACAAAAATTTACAGGTTTTAAGGAATATCACTCCAGAAGAAGCCTGGAGCTCAATCAAACTAGATGTAAGTCATTTTTGTGTTTTTTGAAGTGAAGCTTGGGCCCATATTCTCGATGAGATACATAAGGCCTTAGAACCTAAGAGTGAAAAATGCATTTTTGTTGGATATTTTGAAGATGTCAAAGGATACACTTATTCAACCTAAATCCAAAAATATAATCATCAGAAGAGATGTAAAATTTGATGAAAATATATCAGCCTGCGAGCCTAGTTTCGCGGGTGTGCCACCTTTGGCCTGCAAGCCTGATTCGACATATGTGCCACCTCTCTCTATCTCTTCTACTTCTGACAACATTCTTTCTACTTCGGATGATGACAGCGAGGATGCAAATCCTCCTCCACCTCCTCAGGATCTTCCTTCAGCATCGATACCATGTAGGAATTAACAGGGTAAGTTCCTTAGATCAAACACCAAAGGTCACTGTTCACAAACATATCACAAATCAGTCCACCAGTATTTGACGTGGTTAAAACGCTCGAAGTGGGAAACAATCCACGACCTAAGCCAACGTGGCCACTTCAGGCAATTTATTAATATAAAGAGAGAAAATTTACATAAGCTTATCTCATAAACAGTCACTGGACAAATGACCCTCCATGCTCTTTAAATAGAGATCATGGACCAATCGTGTGTTAAGCCACAGATCAGGTGTCGGTAATACCGAGGAGAGAGTGAATCGTCAGATCATTACATATCGTGACCGTCAGATTATAAGTTACAAAAGTATATAGCAAAGAAACACACTTTACCTAACTCTACGCTAGACCAAGTTATACTTAACTATTTCCTATGTGTCGGAATATCCTGACCAACTACAACTTGTGTAGTTTGTTGCTTCGAGCCCCAATATAAGCCTTGTTCTTCCAACTTGGATGCTTGACATATACTTTTCTCCTGATAAAGTATACATCATATCCCTTGTCCTGCAATTGAGACAGTGAAAGTAAATTCATTCCCATACCTGGCACATGCAACACATTTTTGGCTCAGAGACCATCTCCTGCTTATGATTGAAATGCTACGGTCCCTTTTCCTAGAGTGGTACACTTTGTCTTGTTTCCCACAGTAATATGGAAATCCATCCGTTCTTCTTGATAGCTGGAGAAATGATCTCTTTCTCTAGTCATATGGGCTGAAGCCCCGCTATCAATATACCAATCATCTGATGATGCAGTGCTTGATAAGCACGCACATTCCTTTTCCAGCCTAGAGGCTAGCTCTGACAAAACTTGATCTTCCATCTTCTTCGTGCTTTTCCTTTCCTAGACAATTTTTGCAGAAGGAATGCGTAAGCCCTTGGGTGTACGATTTTTTGCCAAGGTAGCACCATGAATCCCCTTTGGTGTTGACCCTCCTGATTCCTTACCTAGCCTTGCTCTGATACCATGTGAAAATTTCAACTTGAAATCCCACTTCATTATCTGATGTTATTTCTTCTACTTATTATTCAGAAATAAGCTATTTGCATAAACCTCTTCAGTAAATATTGAAATAAATTCAAATGCAGACTTCACCATATAATTACTGAGCAGAATAATAAGGAAAATACTAGCACATAAATGACATAGATATTTTGGACAATTTTCCCCGGAAAAAGGCAATGCCGGAAAACCGGTGCAACAAATGAGGGTTTCTATTATTCAGTAGAATCTTCTTGTACAATTTACAGTAAGTAGTGACGAGGAGAAATTATGATAACACTGGAGGAATTCCTCACAAAATAGTGGGATGAGAAATGACCCTGGAAGGACCCTCATGAGCCCCCTGCATCACCACTGCACTGGCTCTGCGTGGGGACTACACAAAACTGCGTCACCCCTCTGCACTGCTCCCTCCCAGCTTTTGCGCTGTCTCTTCTTGTCACTGCTTCACCTGCTCTTGCACCCTAGATTGTTGGTGAACCCCCTCTGCTTCTCCTTCATTTGCAACTCTCCCTCTGAGTTGATTTTCTCTTGTTGAACTTCGAACATTGAGAAAATCGATTTACTCGGGCAAGTGAGTATCTGCTTTGGTGTATTTTCCAAATGACCCTAAAGCCTTCCTTTATAGTCTTCTCGTTTAGAAATCAACGACCCAGATTATATCTCTAATCAACGACTAAGATCATAATTTGACTTGATCCATGTTCTCTAGAAGATTCACACTCTGTTTTATTAATACCCATTAATTATTTAATTTCCCTAAGTTTAGACTTAGGGAATAATAAAACATTAACCGAGTGGAATTTCCACAAACGGTTTTTGGGTTCTTTGGAATGCTAGTGTTTAAGCCTCTCCACAAGATTTGAGACTTAGAGCACTTTCTGATGCTACAAAAATCAAAACCTTGAAGTCTTCTACATATCAACAAGATGAAATCAACATAATATGACCTCATGAAGAATATGAGGTGATTAACAATCATGGTTCTATAATGAAGGAACTGTGTATAGACGATCCAAGGGAAGCAATATGAGAAATTAGGTGAAATAAGAGTTCGTGAGTAGATGCATCTATTGTCACATAAAGATAAGATAAGTGATCAACATCTGATAACTAGAAGGATTAGCTATGACATCTCCATAAAGAAGGTATGAAGATCCTAGTGTGTAGATTCAAGAAGGAGAACCTTGGTAATTTATGTCTTGGAGATAGATTCATATAGTATTCGAAAGGATGTTGATGTTGCAGGAAGCTGATGTCATGACGAAAGGCCATCATCAAGAGGTAACTTTGATTTAATGTTCATCTTCGATTTTTGTGAAATTATCTGTTTGGGTTGAAACAGGGCTACCGAAAGAAGGTTGTAGAAGTCACCTACAACTAGCTCTCATGAGATTGGATGGAAGATCCTAAAAGAAACATGACTTGAAAGATGTTTTTTTATGAAGTATAGCCAGATGTAGAGTAGAAGGTCACTCCTCGATGAAGAGAAGGATGACATGACTATTGGTTCAACACAATGTTTTGTTGAAGGGAAGTGATGAAGAGGATGCCATATGCCTTGCGAAGAAGATGGCTCTATGATGAAGAAGTTGAAGTTCATGACATGATGCGTAAAGAATGAGCTCTATAGGTAGCTGATAATGGCATGATCTTCACTGGAGAGAGCTGCTATTGATAGCAAGTCCCTTTTTAAGAGGGAGCTTGGGTATATTCCTTTTATAGGAATGAGTTGATCCTCCCTAGTTGAGAGGGAGAGATAGACACATCATTCTTGTCTTCATGTTGTGAAGAAAGAATGGAGGTTTGGGTAAGCATCTGAGATTGATTCTGATACTCTTTGAGGATGAGGTAGGGCATCTAATAGGTAAGAGTAGTCAAAGAGGAAATTCCATGAAGATGTGTTAAACCAAGATGGGACTAGTCCTAAAAGGACATACCTTGTGAACATCTGGATGGGGTATGTGTCTTGAGAGACAATGATGATGGTGTCTATTAGTCATTGCCCCCCTAGAATTGTGCTCTATTCTTGTGGAGAGATAAAGTTGTTAGTCAGGGCCTTGCTATATGACAATGCTGGTTGATATGATGAAATGCACTGATATAAGCTGAATAAATAGTTTATGAGATGGCTTACCAATCCTTTAATATTTCTTATGAGGAAATGGCTTATAAGAATTCTTTAGTATGAGAATGTCCAAGTACCTTGTATGGATTATGAATACCTCCCTAGTTAAGAGGGAGCATTGAAATGTGTAACTAGGTTTGGCCTTCATAATGTCTAATGTAATCACGATTTCATGTATTTGATATAAAGAGAAAAAAAATTATAATTGTTATTATTTTGAAGCATGGGTTTTATGCCCAAGGTTATTTTTTATATGGGTCAAGCACCCATTGAGTGCTTCTAGGGATTTGTCATAAAGTCTAGGAGTCAATTGAGTCATTGTCATATGTAAGACCCCTTTGGGCATCTTGTATTACGTGAAGGAAATTTGAGTCATAAAAGACCCTCCAAGACAAGTCAACCTAGATATAACAAGTCGGCCTACATGAAAGAACAAGTCGACCTCATGAAGAGCTATTCGACCACCATGTGAAGCCTATAAATAAGAAGAACACGACCTCACTTTGAGAGCATCATCAAGTTCGATTAAGGAAGAAGAAGTAGCCTAATACCTAGCAAAGAAAGTGGAGAAACTAGGAAGGAAGAGCAAAGCATTTAGAGACTGTTTTTGGGCCATCTCCATCTCACACATGCGAGAAAATTAGGGCAACTGTTGCAGCAACAAGACCGAAAATTGCAGTCATTTTGGAGGTCAAAATCAAGTGTCAAAAGAATCAAGATTGCAGGCCAAATTATCAAGGAATAAAGGACTGACCAAGCGAAGGAAAAAGGAGGCTAGATTCACCATTATTTTCTCACACGTGCCAACTAGGGTTTCTACAATAGTCATCGAAAAATGCAGTCCTGATGCAACAAACTGAAATTCTGAGAAGCCGAAATCTGAAGTATTGGAGCAAGTTTTGCTAGCATTTACTTTTTGGAAGAAGAGTTGATCAAAGAAGAGCTTTGACTTGGTATGGGAGTGATCTTTGTCAAGGGTCATAGGTCTTGGAATTCGTCATCTGAACATTCTATAAGAAAAGAAGAGTTCTTGTGGGTTTTCCTCTCAAGAGGAGAGGTTTTGGCCTTGGCTAACAACCTACATTTTGTGTCCTCTTGTCTCATTGATTTTTATTGTTTGATGATAAAGAACACAATAATAATCAAGTGAAAGAAGAAGCAAATAACAAGTACATCAAGTTAAGTAAAGGAACATCACAAGCAATTATCAAAGTAAGAGAAATCACCTTATCTAGCTGCCCCTAGATTTCTCAACATGCATCACTTGTACATACTACAAACATTCATATTATCTGCAGGCTGCAACACTTCAACAAACCACAATAATCATCATGACTCTTGCAACACCTATACAATCATTAAGCACATTCTCCATCCAAGATCTAGCTAGGCATGTCAGTTCTGCATTCTATCATAGTGTGACAAGTTGACATCAAGGACAACACATTAGCCATAATGCCAACAGAATTGGATCAGATTGATGTATGGTAACTTTTAGAAGACAAGGAATGTGAAAACGTTGTGGAGAACTGTTGAAGCTGTGAAGATAAATTCAGTCCAACAACAAGTGATGATGATGAGACTAGTAGCAATAATGCTACCAGTGACAAGACGCTTCCAAAGTCCAAGCAATTCAAGTGGTGACTGCAAACAATTATGGATACAAAGCTATAAGAATTACCTCAAACTAGTGAAGGCATGAAGTCAAGGAGGTTGTAATAATACCAGGATATTTTGTAGGAAAATTCTCATTAGAAGTTGGACAAATTCTCAACAGCAAATCTTCTTTCCTTCCTCTTGAAGCAAAAGTACTGATTAGATCAAGATTCTTACAACTTATAGGTGTGTGGCAGATTTGTCGTACTAATACTTTGCAACAGGTAAGGGTTCTTATATTTATAACACAGTTTTCTGTTACCATAAAGGACGATAGTAGAGAGTCTTGGTTCAGAGTCCCCATTGATTACTTTGAAGAAGTTACTTGAATGTTTGGAAAGGCCATGGTATGTTTTACGTTGCACTAGTCTTTCATGGATACTACTATATGAAGCTGAAGATGAAGTCCTTTCTATAGGTTTTTCTCATTTTGTTTTATCAACAAAATATGTTGCAATATATAAAATTCGTTTGGTTTCAAATCATATTTTGTGTATATGTATTTAACTAACTGTATTTTCCGTTTGGTGAGCCTATGAATTGCTTGCTTCAATTAGTTTATCTTATGGTCCCTCTTCATAGCATAGGGAATAATTGCCATCTTTTCATTTTCAAAATTAATAGTACTTGTGCATTATCTCTGAATTGATTTTATACTTATCAGAGAAAAGTAAAGGGTGTACTTTATGAGTTCAATAGAATTGCGTGCTGCATTATTGTGTTTTTTAAATGTCAGACAGAAAATGCTCCTTGTAGCTAGTTATTTTTGTTAACACATGCAAATTTGGTTGGACATGGATTTTTAGGAGGCAGCAGCAGGAGGACTAAAGTTTCTCAGCTTGCCAGAGAACTTCTCTTTTTTCGGTTCTAAGAATGGGGAGAGTCTCGGCATAGCAGATACCTTGGATGGGCCTATCATGCAACGCTACTGTTCTCTTGCAAGGCAAACTTTTACACCCACAAACTTTACACATGCTAGTTGTGTATTGCAGATGTCATATATGCATGCAAGATCCTTCTAAAAGTGCCATTTTTGTGGAAAGAATGAGTATATGGAGAAACAATGCTGTTTTTGTGACGAATGACTCTAAGCTGTAATTCGCTGACTAGATATTCTTTTGACATGATATAGTATACCAAGTGTTCTCAGGTCCATTAGAATTGCCTTTTTCTAAATGATGGATTTTGGTTGAAGCAAATGTATACCTCCTTGCTATTGGGCTCTTCCTTTATCCTTAAAACTTGGCACAGAGTTAATATAGACACAGGTCTCCTTCTAAAATGTAATTTTTGTCTTTCATTCTTATTTTCTTGCTTATTATTTTTGGTAAATAACGTGTTAATTAAAAACAAAAACCTATATATCTATATTTTTATTTTTATTTTTGTATCCCATATTTCTGCCATATAAATACCCTTTTTTTTGGGGGGGGGGGGGGGGGTTGGGGGTGGCGCATGTTTCCAGGTGTTCCCATTTCAAAAACCTGTACACATTTCCATGTTTGTGCAACTTAGGCTTAAAATAATGCTTATTTGACACCATCTTTTTGTTTAAGAATAAATTCTGCTAAGAGTGCTTTCTCAGTGTATGAATGACTTGAGCTATATTCTTATATGTTAAAATGCTACATTTAGAGACAAATATTTCATTGCTAATTAGTCATGTAAATTTCTTCTTGTTTTTTTTTTAAAATTTATTTTGAAAAGAAATAAGAAACTTACCTTTTGGTTGCCAATTATCATGTTACATCAAAATTTTATTTCATGTAATTACCAGATAGTGTAAGGTCACTTTGTTAGTGTTTGTTTGCTTCACTTATCCTGATATGTTTGTGGTTTTGGCTTTGTCTTGACTGGGCAGAGAATCTAGGATATGGCTATCACTGGGGGGTTTCCAAGAGAAAGGCCCAGATGAAAAGCATATTTGTAACACGCATGTATTGCTAGATGACCTGGGTAACATTCGGAGTAGCTATCGCAAAATTCACTTGTAAGTGCAAAGCATTGAGTGTATGGTTTTGGTAAAGATTGCACAGTTTTTAGTTCTTTGCACTTTTATTTGAACAAGCGGACATGTTTCCTTTGCTTTTGGTAAATTGACTATCAAATAGTTTGTCTATTAGATGCACTATGACTAATAGTTGTACATGTGCATTTGTCGTATCCTTCTTTACTTCATTTTATCCTAAGTTAAGCTTTGGAAATTTCTAGAATTGCATTTTCACTCCCACATTGCACTCTTACTGAATGTGTCCTTTAGTCCTACTTTTGTGGTCATTTGTTGGACATTGATAAAATTATCTTTAGATGTTCAGAGTGATGTACCTAAGTTGTTAACCTCCTTGGGTTTAGCAGAGTTAGTTAGAAGTTTGAAATTGAAAATACCTGTCTATTGTGGGTGCTAGGGACCATTACCTATGATTAGACAAGAATTGGGGCTTACATATGTTTGTTAGTTTATAGGAAGGCAAGAAGGTTACCTATTTAGTTTGGTTAAGGCTGTTTTTTCTTGTAGGTCTAACCATTTAACATCCTTGAATTTGAAACTTTTCTGATATGATTATCTTTTGCTTTAGACTTTGTTTGAGCTTGATCATGAAACTTCACTTTTGTGTTTACCTGTCCTTTAAACTTTGATTGAGCTTGATCATGGAACTTTACTGTTGCGGTTACCTTTCCTTTAAACTTTGATTGGAGGATCTAGACTTCGTATTGAAGATAGTGAAGTGTCTTAACAGAGAAGTGGTCTTGGTGTGTGAGTGGATGGGCATTGTAAGAATGGAGAAGTCCCTAGTGATGATTTGCAATTTAATCTTGTTCTATTTTGTAGGGATGCACATACAAATTTGAAGAAATACACAAAGGCGAAGAGAAAAAATAAAGATATCTTTATTGATGTTGTTGCTGCAAGTATACATCTCTCTCACCACGTATCATATCTCAAGTTACATATTTATAACACCCCGAAGTGGTTATGGTGGTTTAACCACCTAACCCCTAACAACATCTAACCTTACTTTGGTCACTTGTCATTAACATATAAAGTGACACAATCGACAACGACTCCCTAATGTAAGTATTGTTGGAGTGTTGATACTTCAACATCCACTCTTAAACATGAAAATAATATTTCTAATATTTTACCTCTCCAGTACTAAAGTTCAGAATTTTACAACTCGAACTTTACAAAGTAATATTCATGGTGATAAAATTTGTTGATGTGAATACCACATATGGGCCCGCCTCCATACACCAAGGCATATGGGGAAGCGATCATGAAGCTTTCTAATTCTCCAGGTAGGTTATCAGGGTACATGTTATGTCTATAATGCAACAACAACATGTATTGGTATCCTTTTCCCTTTTTGCCTGGGAGGGTCACCAAATAGTTCTTTTGATGAAAATGAAATATAATATTCAAATTATTGGGATTTTCCATGCCCTCTTGTTGACAGTGCTAGAAATTTTCTAACAAAGGGGGTCTCCCCGGTATGAAGTCCCAACTAGATCTCACACTGTTTGGAGTAGGAGCCCCATCCGGATAATAGGCTCGACCACCATTATTCTAAAGGATTTGCCTTGGCTGCAATTATCAATATAAGAGATTATGCAAACAATCTTTGAAACAAGCAAGTTCACTCTAGGAGGCATACAATTGCAATGCATATAAGGTACTTTCACGGAAGGGAAAAGAGAGAGTGAGCCTTTAGAAGAAAAGTAATAGTACTATCCTAAAAGAGACACACAAGAACATGGAAAGAATCGTTGATTAACCTGCAAAGTAGTTCGCAAGATAATAACGATCATAAAAGATTATGCAAACAATCTTTGAAACAAGCAAGTTCACTCTAGGAGGCATACAATTGCAATGCATATAAGGTACTTTCACGGAAGGGAAAAGAGAGAGTGAGCCTTTAGAAGAAAAGTAATAGTAGTATCCTAAAAGAGACACACAAGAACATGGAAAGAATCGTTGATTAACCTGCAAAGTAGTTTGCAAGATAACAACGATCATAAAAGCAAGTAATGACGCACGTTCAACAAGATGCATACCCAAGCCAATGAAATAGTTCATTTTCCTTAGTATGTGTTAACATAAACATACTCCGCAAACAATGAAATAATAGTCTCACAATCATTCACAACATATGCATGAAAGTGCGCCGACCCCAAGAGCTTCATATATTAAGTGAAAGTCCCAAGATACTGTTGGAAATACTGAGAGGGGGGTGAATCAGTATTTCTTTTCAATTGTTAATTTTACTCATTAGATCACTTATATTTAGAACACAAAATGAACAATGATGGAATAAATACTTTTATTAATTTCTTCTTTACAATAAGTAAAGTACAATAATGATATAGGGCTCCAACCCTAGATGAAGACTCCAATCTTCCAGGCTCCAACCTGTATTGTGCCAAGCATCGACTTGGTCTTTGCAAGGCTCCAACCTTGTCAATTCTGAGGCACCAACCCTATCTCTGGTACAGGCTCTGACTTGGTTTCTTGAGGACTCCAATCCTCTAGGGCGCCAACCCTATCTTCCAAGGCACCGGCCTTGTCTCTATGAGGCTCCAACCTCCTGCTTCATTTCGTCAAGATATATTTGGTTATACTTACGGCTCCCAATGTCTTCTTCAACGAGCCCTGACAATCTTCAGCTTACTCTTCACTGTAATCTACACATCACGTCATCAATGACAACCTTTTCTTCGTATGAAGGTGTCTCCACTGCTCTTCATCATACCCAAACAATTTCTCCAAGTTACCTCATGATGTCATCAACGATGCATCATGATAACAATATCTCCAAGTTCAATTTCAAAGTGTCTTCACAAGATGCTCCAAGATGTCGTCAAAGTGCTCCAAACAGATCTTCAAAACAACGTTCCTTCAAGAGTGCTTCAAAGTCAAACCCAAAGCTCAATCAAGAAATGCACAATGTATTTAATTGATCCAAGTATAATCTTCAAGTCTTCAATCTGCTGTACCAAGAATTCTTCAAGGGTGTCTTCAATAACCCTTGCCCAGGTAAGATATCTCTCCAAAAGTCTTCATAGGAAGTCTTCACAAGTTGCAAAGATAATCCTTCAATCTGCCCTAAATGCCAACCCAAAATGCTGCTTCAAAATCCTTTCAAGGGCTACTTTAATGACTACAATATCTGCTCCAAGACTCTTCAAATCTGCTCTAAGACATATCTGCCTTTGTGAGGATATCTGCCACTTGTTCACCTATAGGAGTGTATCGCAACTGTACTGCTCCCTTCTGGACATAGTCCCTGATAAAGTGACACCGAATGTCAATGTGCTTTGACCGGTCATGAAACACAGGATTTTCAGAGTGCTTGATGCAACTCTGATTATCGCACATAATCCTGGTCGGTTCTATCTACTTCTTGAGTAACTTCAAGAGCAATTTGTGGAGCTGTATGGCCTCGCACGAAGCTGTGCTTGCTGCCATGTACTCTGACTCGGTTAAGTTTAGTGCTACGAACTTCTGTTTCCTGCTGCACTAGGAGGTCATTCCTGATCGGAGACTGAAACAATACCCACTGGTACTTTTCCGATCTACTGTGCTTCCAGCCCAGTTTGCATCTGTGAACCCACTAAACTGGATCTCATTTCCCTTGGTGTACTTTTGCCCATACTCGACTGCCCCTCTCAAGTATCTAAGAATATGTTTGGCTGCTGCCCAGTGAGCCCTCCATGGTTCTACCATGAACTGACTGAGGGTATTCACTGCATAGCAGATGTCTGGTCTCGTGTTAACTAGATACATCAATGACCCGATGAGCTGCCTGTACAATGTGGGATTGGCCTCATCATCCTCTGATGTGTCTATTTTCTTCCAGTTAGTAATCATTGGCATGGCCATGGGTCTACAGTCTTCCATTTGAAATATCTTCAGAATTTCTGTCGTGTATCTTCCTTTTCCTAGGAAGATTTCCCCTTCTTGCTGCCAGACTTCTAAACCAAGAAAATAGTGCATCTGCCCCAGGTCCTTTATGTCGAATTCTGTTGCCAGATTCTCCTTGCAGTCTTTGATGAGTTTGGATGACCTGGTCAAAAACAGGTCATCCACATATAGAACAAGAATAAGCGGCTAATCTTCTACTCTTAAGTAGTATAAGTTGGGATCTGCATCACTCTTGACGAACCCATCTTCTGCAAGTATCCAACAATTCGACCACACCATGCCCTGGGGGCTTGTTTTAAGGCATACAAGGCTTTCTTAAGTCTACAAACATGAGTCTTCTGCTCATGTGTCTCGAAGCCCTCTAGCTACTCTATGTACACTTCCTCCTCTATCACACCGTTCAAGAATGCAGTATTAACATCCATCTGCTGAATCTCCCATCCCATCTGTGCTTCCATAGAGATGATGGATTTGATAGAAGTGTATCGTGCTACTGGAGCAAAGGTTTCTTCATAGTCAATGCCTTCTTTCTGGGCATACCCCTTTGCTACAAATCTTGCCTTGAACTTCTCTATGTTGTCATTTGCAACATATTTGATCTTGTAGATCCATTTGGATGCTACTACAGATCTGTCCTGTGGTCTAGGGACTTCTTCCCAGACATCATTTGTCATAATGGAACTATACTCCTCCACCATGGCATCTACCCATACTAATGCTGAGCTACTTCCCAAAAGGTAGAAGGCTCTCTAACCTGAGCTACCAGCGCCTGATATCTACCAGGTTGTTTCCTTATCCTCTTCCCTTCTCTAGGTACTCCAACAAATCCTTCTGCATCTCTAAGAATCTGTTGGAGTTCTCTATTAGGTCTCCCATTAGTGGTGGGCGGTCTCTCTTGTTCTTCCTCCTGTTCTTCATCGGAGGGGCTTCCCTTAGAAATATTGTGCCTTGGAGAGGCACTGGACCTCTCCTCCATGGGTCGTTGAGGCTGTACTAGTGGATCTTCCTCAATCTGCGTATCTGTGGCCATCTCTCGAGATTTCTTAAAGGCTTTCTCCTACAAGAATTTTACATCCCTTCTTACCACGACTTTCCTATTCTCTGGAATATAGACGTGGTATGCCTTTGCATTCTCACTGTAGCCCATCAGAAAACCCTTTTTTGCAGTTTGATCCAACTTCTTCCTCTTTTCCTCTGGAACGTGGAAGTATGCTATGCTGCCGAATATCCTGATGTGACTCACTTCTGGCTTGCTGCCTGTGAACACACTTTCGGGAGTAACCTTCCCCAAAGCCCTATTGGGAACTCTGTTCTAAATATAAACTGCTATGTTGCAGACCGTTGCCCATAAGAATTTGGGCATCTCCTAATCGTACAACATTGCCCTTCCAGCTTCTATTATGGTCTGATTCTTCAGTTCTGCAACTCCATTTTGTTCTAGATTGTAAGGAGCTATCCATTCTCTCTTGATGCCTTCTTGTGCACAAAAATTGGTGAAGTCTTTATCGATATATTCTCCACCGTTATCTGACCTCAACTTCTTGATCTTCTTTCCTGTAGAGTTCTCCACCAATGCTTTGAAATCTTTAAACCGATTAAAGACTTCATCTTTGGTCTTCAGAAAATAAATCCAAGTTTTCCTGGAATAATCATAAATGAAGGTGGCAAAATACTTCGTCCCACTGAGAGCTGTTGTGGACATCGGACCGCAAATGTCAGTGTGTATTAACTCTAATACACCTTTGGCTCTGCTGCTGCTTCTTGGAAATGCTGCCTTAGCATACTTCCCTAGTACGCATCCCCTGCAAACTTCGTCTTTCTTTGTGTTGAGTTCAGGAGCCCCTATGACAGTATTTTTGAGAATCCCCAAGGCTCCATGATGTAAATGCCACATCCTTCTGTGCCATAACTCATTCAGATCTCTGTTGTCTATACTGTTGATCAGGGCCACCGGAGATTCAAGCTGGAGCTTATATAGCTTGTGACTCCTTACTCCGTTTTGTGCCTTCTTGCTCAGTTAGGGTGTTTGACATACACCTTATCTTGAATAAAGTATACGACATATCCCTTGTTCTGAAGTTGAGACACTGAGAGTAAATTCATCCCCAAACTTGGTACATGCAGAACATTCGTGGCTCGAATCTTGTTGCCATCCTCCATCTGAAATGTCACAGTACCTCTCCCAATGGGGTACATTTTGCCTTATTTCCCATAGTTATTTGGAAATTCATCTGGTCTTCTTGATAGCTCGAAAAACATTCTCGAACCCCTGTCATATGAGCAGATGCTCCATTGTCATATACCAAACACCTAGAGGAGTTGTGCTTGACACACAGGCAAGATCCTCCTCTAGTCTGGAAGCCAGCACCTTCATGTCATGTTTTCTTTGCATTTCTGCATGCTTTGGAGGACTGATTGAGTCCCTTTGACTGCGTGAACCCTTCCTTTGGTCCATGGCAGATCCTCCAATCCTGTTTTTAGCCCTTTGCTTTGATACCATGTGAAATTTTCAAGAGGAAAATATTTCTGCCATACTTGGTTTATTTCTCCTACTTATGAGATAAGTTATTTACAGATGCTTTAGTAAATTCTGAAATAAACACGTTTGCAGATTTTCACTATCGTTAAGAGCATAAGAATAGAAAGATAATTTACACCAATAGCACAATAGAAATAACCACAAGAACAAAGATGTTTTTGGACAATTGTCCCCGGATAAACCCAATGTGGGAAAACCGGTGCAGCAGATGAGGGTTTTATATTTATCTTTAGAAATGGAAAGTACATTTACAGGAGTTTGATGAGCAGAGAAAAATTTGCAAACACCTAGCTGGATTTTCTGGACCTTCTAGGAAATGTTTGGACCCTCGGGGTGACCTCCTTCACCCTCTGCGTCATCCAGCATGAATGCTCTGCGCAGTCCCTCTCTGGACTGCGTGATTCTGCGTGGAGGGGTTCTTGCTGCTGATCAGCTCACCCTTCCCTTCACCCTCTTGATTTCTGCTTCCCGATAACTGACTCCTTCCTCCTCCTTCTGCTTCTGCAACCCAGCCTCTACAAACTCACCCACTGAAATCGATTTACCTTGCTTCAGAATCGATTTCCTTCGAGTACTGAGAGGGTCCTCGGCTTGATTTCCGAATGACCCTCAAGTCTCTTCTTATAGTCTTCTCGCTGATGAATCAATGACCAAGATTATTTCTTTAATCAATGGCTCAAATTAAAAGATGACTTGATCTTCATCTTCTTGAAGATTCACACTCTGCTTTATTAATACCATTTAATTATTTAATTTCCCTAAGTTTATACTTAGGGTCTGCATTAAAATAATTAATTATTTTAATAAAGTCATATCCGAGTGGAATTTCCACAAACGATTTCTGTGTTCTCTGGATAAGTGATGTCTAAGCCTCTCTATCAAAAATGAGACTTAGAACACTTCCCGATGCTATAGAAATCAACAGTCTACTCCAAATTTGAAGAAATTCCGACGACAGGACTGTGAGATATCCCAAGCCCTAGCCCTGAGACCGAACTTTGCCCTGTTGTTCCCTAGGTTAGTACCTCATAGGATCATTTTGGCACCTTTAAGTGGAAATTATTTCTTTGATCCTCTTCCCTTCCTGGTTTAGGTTAAGATCATCCTTGGTTGCTAAATTCCCTCCCCATAACTAAGGCTGGGTCCACTTGGCCCTTGGTCCCATTCTTATCAAAGAAAATTCTTCAAAGACATTTCGGGAATCCAAGTTTTGCAAGGATTTTAGGGATTGGGAAGGCATTTATAAGTTACATTCCCTCAACCTAGCCCTTAAATCCTCACCTCCTTCTCCTAGAAAACCTTGTACCTTGCTTAAAGCAAGCAAGCTCCATCCTTGACTTTCTTCTAGGAAAGGATCATTGAGGTCACTTCATATCCATTTGTTGATCTATCCTTCACAAGTGACATTCTATATACTGGGTCTCCTCCCATTGGTGAAAGTCCGTAAAGAGTAGGGATCCTTAGCTGAGGTGACAGTGGGCTAAGTCTCCATCATTGGCCTTGACCTAGCAGTTGTCCCTTTAGGAGCCCCTTTTAGGTCCCTGCTATTTTGAGTGGTAAAAGGTTGCATTTGGTAAACCTTGAATCTAAAGAAGAGCATTAATATTATTACTAACATGAGAGTTTGAAGCTTGAGCGAAGGAGCAATATCTCTCGGATCTTTTGTGTCTAGAATTTGTTTGGACTCGATCACTATCTTTTTGTTTGGGTTTGTTGGCTCGACCCTCATTAGGGCTTGAAAAGTATGGTCTTGAACTTAAACTATTTGGCCTCAGAGCACAAACTCTTGCAATCCTATTCATTGTAAATCCATCCTCAATTAAGCCATCAATTCAAGATCTATTGTGCAATTACAAGGTCTCTTGTCCAACATTGCGGACGTGTGAATTCAATAAGAGAATACTTGTTGTCAAGTAAAGAAGATTCACTGTTGTGGAGCATCAAGAAGAATGGAAGGGTGGCTTATTAATTATTTCTGAAATGGCACCATAATACTTCAGTGAACAACTTCAAGGAACAAGTGCACAAAGCCAATGATCGATTTCCAATTTTGTTGTGTAAAACAGTAACATTTCTTGTAACATTTGCCTGATGTATGAGCTTGATATTTGATTAACTACATAGTATACATAGCAGTGTTTTATACATATGCTGTTTGTAACAATATAACAGAGCTTTGGTAGGGAAGTATTCCTCTTATGTGTCAATGAACATAGTGATGTGATAGTGATCTCCTATACAGTGAATTTGTGACGGTATCAATGATATTGCCTTGATAACCTTTGAGAGAATTTTAACAAGTATTGTGTGAATAATCTGAAGATGTGACTGCAACTGAAACTCTATACAACAACTCCTTCTGAGGCATGATAGTACTCTTTATGATTTGTGAAAAGCGACTTTGTTGATAGAACCATTATGGTAGTGTGACCCTATGGCATGACAATACACTTGATGATCTGACCTTGGCAGAATTGTGGCATGACAGTGATCTACGTGAGAGTGCACTTGGTATTCGACCGTGTCTTTTGGTACTTGATAGTGTTTGTTGTACATGACAGTTTCTTAATGATAATAGTACATTGTGTGGCTTGATGTTATAACACAATGATACTTGGCAGAGTTGGGTTTGGTATATCAACAACTGTGACAGTGTGAGTATAGTAGTATTGTGCAGTAGTCAATTGATGTGGAAGCTAGGGTTTGATGTGCAGATTGTGCATTAGTGTGATTTGGCTTTGTGATTGAGCAAAGACAGGATTGTGTTTGAGGTACAATGGTCAAATTGAGCTGAGTTGATCTGTGAGGCTTCCAGGACTTGACAGTGATATACATACTGAGTAGGGCAACAAAAATTTCATTACAATTCTTTTATATTGATTGAGAGCACAGGGGGATCCAGTCTGAAAATTGTGAAACATGGTCCACCGACTCGTCAGGGTGGCAGGGTGGTGCAACGCAGGTGATTGGAGTTACCTTCAGGTTGGAGACTGAGAACACTTTAGGGCGATAGGGTGGCGCTAGGGCAACTTAGAGCCTTGCACAGGGCATTGGAGCACCCATCCAGTTGCTGCTGGTACACACGGTGTCAGAGCATCCATCAGGTTAGAGCCTAAGATCTAGGGCATTGGAGCATCCTCGCAGTTGCAATTGGTAAATAAGGTGTTGGAGCATGTCAATTAGGGGGTTGGAGCATCCTTTAGTTGGAGCTGAAAACTTGATGTAATTATTTTTGAAGACAAATATTAAGAAGTGTTAAATGGTTTTTGAACCAGATGGGGTTCTACACGTACCTGTCTTGATTATTGTGCATTGTTGAATGGTATTGTTTATTGTTTATGTTGATGAAATCTTAAAGATAATTAATGCTCGGAAAGATTAAAAATACTAATTGACAAGAAATACTGATTCACCCCCCTCAGTGTTTCCAACACTTAGCACACTAAATAATTGCCATAAACAATTAAACCGCTAATCAGTTAGGAGAATACATTCTGGTTGTTGTAGTTTCAAGGAAATTTCACATGGTATTAGAGCATTATTGATTAGATTAGAGGTTCAGAGGCCAAAGATCAATAGATCATGCAGTTTCAGAGGGAGATTTGAAGCACAGAGTTCAGATCTGCACAGGCCAGACCAGGGGTGCGAATTGATGGGCATAAATGATTTCCAGAGGGAGGCTGCAGGAAAAGTTTGATTTGCTCAGAAGCAAAATTTGCAGACAATGTGGTTGCCAGATAGAGGGTTTCGGTGAGTAGATCAATAATTTCCTTGAGTAGATATGGGTGCAAAAGATTTGCAGCAAGGGTTGAAGTTGTAGATCTGTGTTGGGCAGGAAGAGAAAAAACACACGAAATTATACCCAGGACATCTCCAATAAAATTCTCAGATCTCTCTAGTATGGCTGCAGAGAGATTCATTATTCAAGAGGCTACAGATTTGCGTTTTCAAGATTGGAGGATGAATTCGCTCAAATAGCTTGCCTCTCTAGCTCAACTTCATAGGGAGTCTGGTACAAAGACAATGGAGCGTTAGCTCATATACCAAGAGTTAGATAATACTTCTCCAGATATAAGGAAGAGAAAATGGACTTCCAGATTTAGATGGGAAACAAAAGTGAATGTACTCCAGTTGGAGTAGGTACCATCGAGATTAGGGGGAGTCAGGAGCAAGCACCAATGTGACAAATGTGCTGCATGTGCCCGACTTGGACATGAACCTAATTTCAGTTTCCAAACTACAGGATAAGGGATATGATGTCCACTTTTTAGGGAAGAAAGTGTTCGTCAAACACTGTAATTGGAAAAAGGTGAAGCGTATTGGAGTTCACAACAACTGATTGTACAAGTTACAGATTGACCCTCCGAAGGCAGTAGTTGGCAGCAACAACAGAGGATCGAATGCTGAGATGGAGGAGGAAGAAAACATTGCCCTTGCAAGTAAAGGGAAGGTGAAGAAGGGTCCCAACCAGGGACAAAACTCAAAAGTAGGCGAGAAGAAGAAAAAATACCTGTTGGAGGTAAAGTGCTTTAGATGTGGTGAATTTGGTTACTACATCACCCAACGTCCAAAGAGAAAGAAGGACAAGAAGGGGTAGGAGAAGACGACAACTTCGACAGAGATAGATGAGTTGACCTCCAAGTTGAGGAGTTTGCATTGATAGAAATGATACCTCCAGATGGAGGAGCGTGATGCTTCATTGTTGCAGGTTTGGGCAAGGGTCTGAGGAGGCATCGCATTGGACAAGTGTTTCCTTTTGGATCATTAGCTTAGCTACGGGGGTCCACAATATTTAGTAGCAGGGGGATTAGTGTCAATAGGTGTAGTCATATCTTGAAGGACAATGTAGAGCTAGTTGCAGTCAGATACTTTAGAGGCGTAGAGATAGTTGGGCGCAATCAAATGCTCAATAGACAAAGTACAACTAGTTGCAGTTAAAGTCTAAAGTGACAGTTGCAGAGCCAGTTCAGAAACACAATAGATCTGCTAAAATTGAGTTTCTAGTTGCAGTTACAGGAAATTTGTGTGATTGGAAAAGGCAGATCAAATTTCCTAGTTGCAGCTTGTAGGAGTAGTTCTAGCCAAAGCGAGACTCCTAGAAAGAGTTTCCATCTAGGAAAGATTTCCCTATTTTGTTTCAGAGGGAGATCAAACTCGCTATTGCAGTAATTGCAGCAACATTGCAGGAATAGTAGCAGAGTAGTGGCAGCTATAGTGTGAGGTGGATCAGAGTGTGCACAGTAGCTTGGTGGACAATGAGAGCTAGTTGTGTCACAGTTGTTAGACATCAACAATGTGGACAATCTAACTGCAAGTTGCAAAGGAGAGAGAGAGACGATGGGTATAGTGGAGAACACCTTCCTCGCTATGAGGGAGTGTTAGATTTTTGGTAGGCATTGGACAAGTGTTTTAGTCTCGATTTGTGTCTAAGAGGCTAAGGAACACCAGACCTCCAAAACCTAGTAAAGGTCTAGGGAGGAAACACTTAGAGACCACTCGATTAATTTAATTGATCAATAATTAAAAATGCCCAAGTCTAACTTAGTAAATAATTAATGGGAATTAATTAAGGAGATCGACTTATGCTGTAGAGACTTTTGGAAAGTGGCATGGATTAAGTCTAAGATGATCTTAGCCATCGATCACGATTAGGTATTGGTTGTTGATGCTCCAACGAGATGTTATAAGAGCAAGTTGATGGGATGGAAAAAGACATAAGAGGGAGAGCGAGTTAGCCAAGACGATGCGAGTTTCCCAATATACTATTCATTGAGGGAAGAATTCAAGCTAGAGATTAGCAGGGGTTGTAACAGGGAGAATTTCTAGAGAAATTCTCTAGTGGTTTTCCAATTTCCAACATCAAGGAGGGAGGCCAAATTACCTAGAATAGACGCCGAGTTTTGCCGAGTTCTATAGGGCGAGTTGCCCAGTTGCCAAAGCGAGTTGCCCAAAGAGGTTCGATTCAGTTGCTAGTGCTCTGATCTAGCACCGGGAGGCCTAGTGAATTTTTTCCAGAGGTAGAGACAAGCATGACGGCTCACCTGGAAGGGTTTCCAGGGCAGATCGATTTATCTAGAGGCAGTAGTGCATACTCCCAGTCTGGCAGTGCGAATTGCCAAGGAAGTGCGAGTTGCCCAGGGAAGGCCAGATTGAACTGGATTGAGGGAAAAATAATTTTCCCAATTGAGATAATTTTTTTGGAGCTGAGGCAGGGAGGCCAGCAGTTGTAATTCTCTATTTTGCTGCATAATAATAAATAAACCCTCATTTGCTACACCGATTTCCAGTTCAAAATAATTGTGTCAATTTTTATGTGTGTGCATCTATTTTCAGTTACTGATTTTACTTGCATAACATATTTATTTTTTGAAGAATTGCAATGTGCTTTATTCGTTAATTGCCGTAAACAATTAAACTGCTAATTAGTTAGGAGAATAAATTCCAGTTGTTGTAGTTTCAAGGAAATTTCACACCCAAAGAATGGAAGTGTATACAAAGGACTGGTGGAAGGTGATAAGTATGAATTACCTTGGGCATGCTATTTCAATCAATGCCTCCTATTTGTGTCCCTCTTGGACAAGTAGGGAAGAAAAGGCCTCAAAGGAGGTCACACTGGACTAGGGGCAAAGGGATAACTTCCCAGGTGAAGCATGGGAACAAGGATACAATCAAGAGCAGTGAATCATCCAACTCAACCTGAGATTCATAGTAGAGTGCCCATAACACTAAAGGAAAGCACATGATAACAGAATGGTTAATGTACCTTATAACGGATGACCTAGCTTCCCTCAAGAAGTATGCTAGGTGGGAGAAAGCACTGACCGGACATATTTGGACCGCTCTGAGACATAGCTATCTGTGGAACATCATAGGGCTGCTGGCTTCCAGTCTGATCAATTAGTAGAAAATTTACCCTCTAGGGATTACCCACTTGCATGGGTAACAAGGCCCTTCATGATATCTCCCCCTTTAATGTGTCAAAGGTGTTTGTGGATCTCCAGGTCTGTACATTTTCCAGAATTTAATATATCCAGTAAACTTGCAAGAATTATTTTTCCAACTCTTTAGGAGAACTTTGTGTTTAGTAAAAAGATAAATAATGGGAGTCTCAAAGAGAATGCATAGCTCTGTATTCTAATTAGCAAAAGATTGATTGAAGTGTCTGCACTCCCATGATTTCAATTTAATATTTAGTAAGTCTTGGATCCTAGATAGTCTTCTACTTTTTGTATATTCTTCTCTTTTTAAAAATTCCTTTAAATTTCAAAACGAAGGAAGAGGGAGTGTACTAATGTGGAAGTAAATCCCATCACAGGGATACACCATTGTAGTAAGATAGCTTGTAATTACGGAGATCACATAGATAGCAACTACAAGACAAAGAGGGCCCACAAGACATGATGCCGAAACTGCTAGCATTGTTTGTACTGTAGTGAGGGAGAAAGCTATTGCAAGGATTTGCTCACCATAGCCAAATAAATTTCAGTTTTACTTACAACAATAGTACTATCATCTATGTAAACTTAATGCGAAAAAGTGGTGCTCATGTGTTTCTGAAACATGGTTTTCTTACATAATTTCAAATCTCTTTGATGGTATTTTGCAGTAAAATCTCTACTTGATGGTATTTTGCAGTCTGAAATTTCCTGTGTTTGAATATACAGGTTTGATGTTGATGTTCCTGGTGGTCCAGTTCTTAAAGAAAGCAACTTTACAACACCTGGTATACATAATTTCTAACATATGCACTGTGTTCCTATTCGTTAGCTTTTTTACGACTTCAACTCTTACTTTTGATGCAGTATAGAATAGAGACTACTTATTTTCTTTTATTTGCAGGGTGAAGATCTTTCTCAAACTAAGGGTAAGGGTGGGCTGAACATGGCATGCTTTATTTCTTCATGTGTAATACAAATAAACAATTGAGACGATCTTCTTGGGTGCTAAAAAGAATCAGAAATCCGCTTCTTCATGTCATATTGCAATATGTATTAGCACTAGAGGCAGCATAATGACCAACATTAGAAACATTAATTCAATCACACAATGAATATAGATATTGGGAAAATGAACGAGACGAGTAATATTAAAATATTTTTTCCTGCACAGATAAAGGAATAAAAGGTGCCATTAGGGTGCATCTTGTCTCACCCTATTCCTTGTGTTTGAAAGCATCAACCTTCTCTTATGATTTCTCTATGCCTCTATAAGATAAGATGACTTTATTAATGTCCAATGAATGACCAGAAAAGTAGGTCAATGGGTCTGGAGAATACAACCAGTATGAATACAATGTGGGAGTGCAAGCATAGCTCCTAGAGAACTCGAAAAGTAACATAATGAAAGAAACTTGCAGTAGTATAGGCTCCAGAGTCCAAACACATGTATATAACCATGACAAAGGTACAGTGATGCAAAACACTAAGTGAGCTTGCCCAATTCTGGTTGTTGAGAAATCCAAAGGGTGACAGTTAATCGATTTCTCTTATTATGACATTATCTTGTGATGTTTTCATTATTAGTTCTATTGAATTATCTTTTCTTATCATCAAGACTAATGCCGAGCAACAAATAGAAGAAGAGACAAGATGTAGGCACGCGGCCAGGGATAAACCCCACTCTATGGGAAAACCCGGTCAAAATTCTTCCTTCAGTAGATTCAAAAGATGAGACGGCCAAAACCTTCACAACCTATACTAGAGACTTCCTCCATCATGTCAACCTTGCATTTTTCTTCTTCAGCTGAGCAGTAGCTTATTCTTCAACTACTTCCTTGCAACAATGAGATGCTTTGGTCCTTCAATAAAATTATGCTGTGGTCTTGAAGTTCTGAGGTAGCCTTCACTGTGGCAAAGGAGCCAGCTTCATATACTATCACTGTGACAACCTCATACACCGTCACTGTGACAACTTGTGATCCGAACTTCACTAATGCATACTGAAGTTTGTGGCAACTGAGCTCCTTATTGAGATTTTTGCATCACTGCGATACACCGAGACAGTGATAACACTGAGACTGTGGTACTGTGGTAGCACCGAAACTGTGGTCACTGTAATAGCATCGAAACTGTGGTCACTGTAATAGCATCGAAACTGTGGTAGCACTAAAATTTGTCCACTGTGATTTCCGAACTTGTCTAGTGAGATCATCTCTGTAATTAACCCGAGCTCATGTGGTGGTATTGATACGAAGACCTTAGCCTTGTATATATAGTTTATTCCAAGTGAAATAGGCCAACATGAGTCCATGAAGAGATGTGTCTCTATAGTTAGGTCGACTTGTAGGCCAACTTTGATGATGATTTATTTGAGACCGACTTGAAGATTTTGGTGAAGAGGCTGACTTGATGGAGAAGTCTTTGACCAAACAATAATTGACTTTGTCAACAATCTAAAGCCTACAATGGAGGCTTGACCTATAACAGTTGACCCAAACATGAAACCCATGCTTTAACAAGTCAATAATAATAAAATTTCTTTTTGCTTTCTTTTGAAAAATATATTACATCTTGACTCAAGTACAATTATGAAGACTGAACGTAGTTACATTCTTCAACACCCTCTCTTAACTAGGGAGGTATTCATATTTACATATAATCATAGAGGTACATGGAAGAACTCAAAACGCATAATCTACGAAGAAGTTTAGGCACTGCAATGCCATGGACTAGATTTCTGAGCAGGGCAATCTATCCAAGGTCTCTCAATAGTTTAGGCACTGCAATGCCATGGACTAGATTCTTGACCAGGGCAATCTATCCTAGTGAGACTAAAATGGACTAAAGCTTTCAACCTCTCTAGGTACCATCAGGCTTACTTACTAACAATCAACCCAGGGATCCAGGTGTGTATCTGTGGTCAGAGCTCTATGACCAACACCACCTTCCGTATTTCTGGACCTAGACATCAACACAAAGTGCTAGCCAGATGTCTCCTCCCAGACAATGCTTCACTCACAAAGCCTCAACAACAAATCTCTCCCGATGAAACTGATCGGTAACCAACATGCTATCAAAACTTCGAGAGATTTACCTGTACAAAACACAACCCCAATCAGTTATACACTTTCAAATGTACATAATTCAAATACAAACCTTCGGGGTCTTCCAGACAACTAGATGTTGCTTCTCAACTTATCACAGTAGGACTATCAACCGAATCTTTGACAGGAGATTCCTATTTTCTTTCCTACTCTTCATGCAACAATGCATTCTCCAATCAAGACTATGATATGCCCTCCCTCTCAACCAAGGAGATTTCTTCTATCTAGGCTCCCTCTTAACTTAGGGAGATCAACTTCTTCTTATGACATTGGAGAATCTTTCATGGCTTATATCATTCTCATCATGCTTATCATATCAACTTCTCTTACGAATATCTTCACCATCTTGAAGATGATGCACTTGCACAACTTAGATAGCAAGTACAACTAGATCTATAGAAGCATGAATTTATCCATAACAAAGTCTTATAATAACGAAAGCATTAGACTTTCCAAACATAATCAACAAGAGACTATACTTCAATACTTCAATTCTTTCCCTAAATCACATCAATAGCTCAAGCAAAATATCAAACTTATTATATCTAGGGTTTCAATATTCTTTTAACGACATGACAAGTTCTTTCATATAGCAAACCCTATAAATAATTCAAGCAAGTTATGTATCTAACAATTTTCAGAATTCAAATGTTAGACTCCTCCCTAGGATTTCATACAAATCCTAGATTTCATACATGAGCTGCAACAATCAATCAACATGAATATCTTCTACTAGGGTTTGATGTAAACCCTAGATTTTCCATATACAAATTCTCTACAATCACTATATAGATTCATAGATTCCAGATTGTTATACATACTAGAGAATTTAACTACTACTAGGGTTTAGTTGCAAAACCCTAGATTTTTCGAACAACATTATCCTAGAATATCAAACATTGGCTAGGGCTTGTTTCCAAACCCTAGGACTCATGACCAATATCAATTAGGTCAACACACATATCTAGGAATTCATCATCACACATTAGCACATCATATGACAAGCAATATTAAAACATATTAGACATATACCGACCTGGACCAAGCTAGGGTTTCTACCAAATGGACACATATGTAGGGTTTCATTCCTAGGAACTTACTTTAAAGACATAACAAAGGTTTCTCTTATAGATTCAACCAAACCCTAAAGATCTAGGGTTTCATAACATAGCAAAGAAAACCTTACTATACCAAAACTTCAAAGGTCTGGGATTTCAAACGACATCATTTAATCTTAACAAGTTAGGGTTTTCATGATCATACCAAAACCCCAAACATGACATCATCATTAAAAACTTCAAATAACATTTTCCAATAACCCTAAGCAGGCTAAGGTTTCACACATTAACATTGGCATTCCCTTAAGTTAGGGTTTTCCAGAGAACCTATCTAGGGTTCTTATACAAATAATCAAAGATATGAGGAGGGTAGATTTATCAGATGATGAATCTCCCTAAACAAGAATCTTTATGATTCAAGACAGCTATACATAACGATGTTAGCAAAGTAACACAATTTTCAAAATAAGATGAACACACTTCTAATATTAAGATAATTTTATAAGGTGTATAGTCTAAGACATACCTAGAGATGTTTTTTGACAAACCTTGTAGGAATTCCTTGAAGTGTTCTCTTTGTATTAAGCCATCATCTTTTATACTTGTGATTCATACTTCCAAGCAAAACATTTGATACCAAGAACATGATTTAATTTCTCAAATTAGGTCTCCTACATAAGCATGGAGGATGGAATCCTATGGAAAGTTATTCCTTTTTTCAATCAAGGATCTTTGCTTGAAATCCTAGATTACTTGTAAACCCTAGAAGATGGATTAAGGTTCTAATATGAGGTTTTTGGTATGTTATCTACGGAGTACAATCGTTATCCTAAACTATAGCTATAAACAAGGATTTTATGAACCATTTAGGATTAGATACATTAAAAATCTAATGTTTTATGAACATACGTACCTTGTGAATTACGTACCTCTGATTTTATTAGACTTGTTATACTTGTTGTATATTCATCTTGTTAAGTGACAATACTTACTTGATTTCCTTGAGCTGGTTCGGACTTTCAATTCAGATCCTCAAGGCTTGAATTTCTTTCTCCATAGGACAGACTTCAGATTCCTCAATTATGTGGAGATGGACTTGTCCTTGGTCTTGCAGCAGCCCTTCTTATATTTGTAGTCATAGATCTCCACGGGCAACTGTACCGAGTTCTTTTTCTTCAACAAGTTGTAGACCTTCTTCACTGCACTTGAATCGGTTCTGTGATAACTTGGTATTCAAAACATATCAATGATTTGACCTGAATACTTCTATGCTGTCTTGTAATCATAGTGATATATATTCACTAAACTTTATGAACCCATTCTTTGAGATGATTTGAACTATCTCACTATGATTTTGCATCGAACTTGATCCGAAATTATTTCTGAAATCACACGAACTCATCACTCGGAAATTGATCTGACTTGTTCACTGTGGTAGATCGAAATCCTCCTCCTTCAAGGTGTCTTGATATGGTGAATAAACACTGAACTATCTCACTGTAATCTTAGTTCTATTAGCCCAGAAATGTCTTTCTTAAGCTAGGATCTTGATCTAACTGACATGTTCTTCAACACAAATGCAAACATAACCTTTCACTGAGAATACTTCAAAGTTTTATAAGTGATCTTCAAACTGCCTTTGATCATGACCTTAGCTCTGATACCATGATGAGAAATCCAAAGAGTGGTAGTTAATCGATTGCTCTGATTATGACGTTATCTTGTGATGTTTTCATTATTAGTTCTTTCAAATTAACTTTTCTTATCATCAATACTAATGCCAAGCAACAAATAGAAGAAGACACAAGATGTAGGCACGACCAGGGCAAAACCCCACTCTAGGGGAAAACCGGGTCAAAATTCTTCCTTCAATAGATTCAAAAGATGAGATTTCCAGGACCTTCACAACCTATACTAGAGACTTCCTCCATCAAGTCATTCTCGCATTTTTCTTCTTCCACTGAGTAGTAGCTTATTCTTCAACTACTTCCTTGCAACAATGAGATGCTTTGGTATTTCAATAAGATTATGCTTTGGTCTTGAAGTTTTGAGGCAACCTTCACTGTGACAAAGAGCCATCTTCATATACTATCACTGTGACAACCTCATACACTATCACTGTGAGAACTTGTGATCCGAACTTCACTAATGCATACTGAAGTCTGTGACAACGGAGCTCCTTACTGAGATTTTTGCATCACTGTGATACACCGAGATGGTGATTACACTGAGACTGTGGTACTGTGGCAGCACCAAAACTGTGGTCACTGTGATAGCACCGAAACTGTGGTAGCACTGAAATTTGTCCACTGTGATTTCCGAACCTATCTAGCAAGATCATCTCTGTAATTAACCTGAGCTCATGTGGTGGTATTGATGCAAAGACCTTAGGCTTGTATATATAGTTGATTCCAAGTGAAATAGGCTGACATGAGTCCATGAAGAGATGTGTCTCTATAATTAGGTCGACTTGTAGGCCGACTTTGATGATGATTTATTTGAGGCTGACTTGAAGACTTTGGTGAAGAGGCTAACTTGATGGAGCAGTCTTTGACCAAACAATAATTGACTTTGTCAACAACCTAAAGCCTACAATGGAGGTTTGACTTATAATAATTGACCCAAGCATGAAACCCATGATTTAACAAGGACTTGATGGAGGAGTCTTTGACCAAACAATAATTGACTTTGTCAACAACCTAAAGCCTACAATGGAGGCTTGACCTATAATAATTGACCCAAGCATGAAACCCATGATTTAACAAGTCAATAATAATAAAATTTCTTTTTGCTTTCTTTTGACAAATATATTACATCTTGACTCAAGAACAATTATGAAGACCAAACCTAGTTAGATTCTTCAACACTAGTAAGGTGGACAACTCAAGATCTTGGAGAGAGAAAGAGAGAAGGTTTTTTGGGTTTGATGGTCAAGGGTGAGCAGGTGAACTGGGCACTAGTTCGCTGTTGGAGTCCTCTGGAACCATTGGGGGTGTTGATTGTTAGGGATCTTCTTATCTGATAATTACTTCGTAGGATTTTCTTAATTTAATCTTTCATTCATTCAATTTTGTCATAAAACAATTACATAGAATATCTTCAACCATAGACGTTGGGATCATAAAGAGACATTCAAATCGAGAACACAAAGATTTACCTTGTGAAAACCCACATGGGGGAAAAACCCAACAACCTTTTCCTTAGAGAAATTCTTCAGTTCAATAGAAATACATCTAGATCATTCTAGTCATTTACAAGGTCAAACTGACCAACATAATAAGCATGGTCAAACTTGGTCCAACACTTCTAGTCAAGTCAAACAACTTGCCCAAGAAACTCGCTTTGGTATGATCAACTAGGGTCAAATTTCGTCGTCTTGCATCCATAGAACTCGGTCCTACAACTCTTGTGGTACTTCTTCTGGTATATATTCGTCCTGCACTTCTTCTGGTACAAATTCGTCCTGCACTTCTTCGTCTTCACTGAGATTCCTTCCTCATGTTGATTTGTGGTATCATCAGATGTGCTCTAATTCTCAAAATTTGCAGGGAGGCTTAGGCACTTGTATTCCAAAGAACCCAGAAGGTGTTTTGGAAAATTCCACTTAGATAATGTTTTATGAAAATAATTAATTATTTTTAATGAGACCCTAAGTCTAAACTTAGGAAATTAAAATAATTAAAGGATATTAATTAAAACAGAGTGTGAGTCTTCTAGAGAAGACGAAGATCAAGTCAAGTTAATCTTAGTCGTTGATTTACGATTTAATCTCGACTGTTGAAGTCTCAACGAGAAGATTATAAGGACTTGATGGGGCATTTGGAAATTACACCGAGATAGAGAAAGAATTCAGAGATCGAAATTCTCTAGTGAGCAGTGCTCAGGGAGAAGATTGATCGAGAGGATTCTCGGAGAGAGGGGCAGAGATAATGTCTGGTTGGAGATTTCCTGAGCCGGGAATACACAACAGAGTAGATAGAGAGCAGTACGTAGAGAGGCAGTGTAGCAGCTACGCAGAGCCAGTAAAGGCAACGCAGTAGCCTTGAGGAAGTTCGTGATTTAGCAAAGGACCAGTCAGATCTAGTGCCAGAGAATTGGGGTGTGAGACCGAGAGAGGCCAGAAGGTCAGATCCAGCCAGCAG
Source organism: Pinus albicaulis (assembly GCA_034641835.2). NCBI lineage: Eukaryota > Viridiplantae > Streptophyta > Pinopsida > Pinales > Pinaceae > Pinus > Pinus albicaulis. The sequence continues at coordinate 1,017,752,211 of CM076570.1, forward strand.
AAGGGCTAACAAGTAGGAGTGACGCAATCCCCACGCAGAGTGACGCAGAGCTGCGTAGTGACTGTGCAGAGTCTGCACAGAGGCAGTGGAGGATTTGTCAGTTTCAGGGTTTGTCCAGTTTGGGTTTCCATTGTCAGTGTGAGGTAATCTCACTAACTCTTTGTCAGTGAAATTCTCTGTGTGGATATCTCGCAAGGCATCCCAGATTGTATTCAGAATGATTGCATAATAAATAAACCCTCAGCTGCTGCACTGGTTTTCCTGCATTGGGTTTTTCTGGGGACATTGGTCCAAAAATGATGGTGTAATATGTGTCTATGACTTACTCTTGCTCAGATCTTGTTTTCGCAGTTATATTTTACCGCATTTAATTTGTGAAGGCTGTAGTGTATGAGTTTTCGGTATTTACAGTAGAACACCGTAAATAAAATTTTCAAGGAATTAACAAATAGAAGAATTCTCATTAGTGCTGCAGTAGGATTCCGGGTGTAGGAATTTTCACATGGTTTCAGAGCTTGTTTAGCAGTGCAGGAGGAGTAAGAAAGCAGATCTAGTAGATCCAACGTTGAAGGAGAAGCCGAGGATCAAAGAGTTGCGTAAGCAACATGTCGATTTACCAGTGACTGCGTAGTCCAAGTCAGGAGGGCTAGATCTGCAAGGAAATCTCTCTCTAAGTGAGCCGACAGAGAGGTAGGATTTTCCAGTTTGCAGTTTGTTAGAGGCAAAGGGAGCAACTCAACAGTTTCAACGCAGATCAGTAGCTGGTGGATGCAGTTTCTGTGTAGCAGTGATTGCTGGCGCAGAAAGTGTCAGAAGAAGAGTAGTTGAAGACACATTGAGGGAATTTTCTTCCTCAGGGAATTCCTAGCCGGGGAATTCTAATTCTCGATAGCTGAGGAACAATGTTGAGTGGCAGATCTACTATCTCCAGCAAGGACTGTGTAGGCTAGGCCAACAACTGCACAGAGGAGATAGAGGGAGCTAGTTCGACATTTTTTAGTCGACAGAAATGGCAACAAACAGGCTAAGAGATCAAGATCGGTTGGAGCGAGCCTCTAACTATGTGATTTGGCAGGAAAGGATCAGATGCCTGTTAGATGAACATGATCTCAAAATTTCATCGATGGTGTGGTAGCTGTGTTGATTTGTGGTAGAATTGGATGTGCTCTAAGTCTCAAATATTGTGGAGAGGCTTAGACACATGTATTCTAGATAACCCAGAAATCGTTTGGGGAAATTCCACCCGGAGACAGTTTTATTTAATAAATTAATTATTTTTAATGGGACTCTAAGTCTAAACTTAGGAAATTAAAATAATTAATGGGCATTAATTTAAATTGTGGGTGTAACTTCTAGAAGAAGACGAGGATCAAGCTAAAATGATCTTAGCCTTTGATTAGCTTCTAATCTGGGCCGTTGAATGTCAACGAGAAGATTATTTAAGAAAGGCTTGAGGGCCATTTGGAAACACACCAAGAGTTGATCAGTCAGATCGAATTGCTGAAGCTAGAGCAGCATAGTGATTTCGTAGTGATCACACAGAGAGGGGCAGAGATAGTTTTTGGTTAGAGGATTTTCTCCGGAGCCAAGAATACTCCACAGAGAGGTAGAGAGATACGTAGAGGAGGCTGCGCAGTGCATTCAGAGTCGTAGTTTGAGATTTTGCTGGGATATCGAAGATTTGAGCCGGGAGGGCTAGAATTGAGGCTCTTGAGAGAAAATCGATCCAGCAGAGGAGGTGATGCAGTCTCCTAGAGCCATTGATACAAGGCCATGTAATTACTGCGCAGAGGCAACGCAGAGGGCGCTGGGAGGTCGTTTCAACCATCGAATCAACCGGAAGTTGCAGTGTAGAGTGAGGTAATCTCACTAATTTCTTCTGCGAAGTGATATTCGCTGTATTGGATATGCATCAAGGCATTTAGAGATTGTATTCATAAATAACTACTGCTTAATAATAAAACCCTCAAATCTGTTGCATCGGTTTTCCCGCATTGGGTTTTTGCGGGGATGTTTGTCCAAAAACAACGGTGTCCTGTTTGATGTTTTTATTTTGCTCAGTTTCTTGTTTCTGCATATTTAATTAATTAAAGTGAAGGTTGTAATAGTAATTTGCTTCAGTATTTACAGTAGAACACCTTAGATAACTTGTTCATTTAATGACAACTAGGTGAAGTAATTTCAATTGGCTGCAGTAGGATTCCAGACTTGGAATTTTCACATGGTATCAAAGCGTTGCACGTGAAACAAGAAGAGCATAGCCAACACTGGGCAGGAGGTCTAATAGCTACAGAAGGTAGCGATTCGAATCCCCAGAGGGATTGCGTAGTCTGGGCAAGGAGGGCTGAATTTTCGAGGAAAGTCTCTCTCTGAGTGAGTTGACAGAGAGGAAGGGCTTCCAAATCGAAGTTTTGTCGTGCCAGAGGGAGCAACGCAGAGCCTCTGCGCCGAAGAAAGTGCTGGTGGGACGCAGCTTTCTGCAGGCAATTTTTGCTGGGCAGAAAGTCGTCAGAAGAAAGAGAAGCAACACAATGAGGGAATTTTTCCTTAGTAGACTTCTCGCCGAGAAATCCGTTTTCTTATTGGCTGAGCAGCAACAGTAAGAAGCAGATAGGAGTAGTTCGACTTTTGTGGTAGAGATGACAGCTCGTGGGCTACGAGATCAGGATCGGTTGGAGGGAGCCTCCAACTACGTGATCTGGAAGGCGAGAATTAAATGCCTTCTAGATGAATGCGATCTCAAGGCTTCCGTGGAGAGTACGGTAGCTATGCCTGCAGATCTAGATCCGCTGAAGAAGTACAAGGCTGAGATGGCAAAGGCTAAGAGGCTACTCCTAGATGGAGTCAAGGATCACATAGTGTCCTACATAACCAAGGACACAACTAGGCAGATATGGGAAGCCTTAGTAGTGCTGTACGAAGGATCTTCTGAGCAGCGGAAGATGTACTTAGAGCAGAAACTGAGGCAGACACAAATGCAGAAGGGGGAGCGTATAGATCCGTTTCTCTCGAGGCTTCAGGGAACTCATGATCAACTGGCAGTTGTGGGGTCCACCCCTCAGCCTACCGCGATGGTAAGACTAGCCCTTAATGCAGTCACAGAGGAATGGCAGATCTTTGTCCAGAGTATTCTTGGTAGAGAAGGACTGTCGAACTGGGACGAGATGTGGGCTGCTCTTTAGCAAGAAGAGCCAAGGGGGGACCTAGTCAAGTGTAAACTTAATGGCAGTAGCGACAGTGAGTTGAAGTCAAAGGAGGAGGAGGAGAATGCAACCCTTGCATCTAAGGGGCAGCAGGAGCAACGGAGACGGATGAAGGACGTCTCGAAGATTAAATGCTTCAACGGTGGTGAATTTGGTCATTACGCAACATAGTGTGCTCTTAAGAAGAAGGACAAGGATGAGAACCATGATCCGAAGGCTGCGTCTGCAAAAAACGAAGAAGATGAGTATGCCATGAGCGCCCACACATCTCCAGGAGGGAGATGGGGTGATATTGAATTGTAAGTTCGCAAGAACTTCTTTTGGGCAAGATCCTTGAGGAGTCCACCTCTTGGATCACGACCTTGCTATGGGAGCCTAAGATCTATAGTAGTAGGCTGGAGGAGTTTTTCAGTTGGTGAAAAGGAGTGTTGGAGCGACAGAAGCAGTAGCTAGAGAGCTAAGTCTAAGTAGCATAGTGCATAGTTGCAGCAGTGTAGAGATACACAATGCTGTAGCAGCAGCATCGTAGTGGCTTCAAAGGGATAACATGGGATTAGCAGCAGTTAGAGCTTCAACATCGAGATGCATCTATACTGAACACTTGTTTATATTTTGGATGTTTTTTCAGTTGCTTCTCTTAGCGACTGAGTTGCAGTGCAGAGTTAGCAGTGGTAGTGCTAGCAGCAGCACAGATGCAACACTTGAGAGGGCGCTGTAGTACAGATGTAGTGTTGGCAGTGGTAGTGTCAGCAGTAGTACAGTTGCAACAACATCACAGTAGTTGGTGGACAGCCTGTGAGACATCTTCAGCGCAAAGGGAGATGCTTCAGAGTTAGAGCAGTACGCAGTAGGGTGTATTACTAAAGCACATTCCTCGCTAAGAGGGAGTGTTTATTTGGGGTAGCATCAAATGTGATCTAAGTCTCAAATTTTGCGGAGAGGCTTAGACACATGTATTCCAGATAACCCAAAAATCGTTTGGGGAAATTCCACCCGGAGCAGTTTTATTTAATAAATTAATTATTTTTAATGGGACTCTAGGTCTAAACTTAGGAAATTAAAATAATTAATGGGTATTAATCTAAATTGTGGGTGTAACTTCTAGAAGAAGACGAGGATCAAACCAAAATGATTTTAGCCATTGATTAGCTTCTAATCTGGGCTGTTGAATGTCAACGAGAAGATTATTTAAGGAAGCCTTGAGGGCCATTTGGAAACACGTTGAGAGTTGATCAGACAGATTGAATTGCTAAAGCTAGAGCAGCGCAGTGATTTCATAGTGATCATGCAGAGAGGGGCAGAGACAATTTTTGGTCGGAGGATCTTCTCTGGAGCTAATAATACGCACCAGAGAGGCAGATAGATATGCAGAGGACGCAACGCAGTGCCCGGTGAGGGTGATGCAAGGCCACACGTAGAGCAGCTCAGTGCATTTCGCGCAATAGTTCGAGATTTTGCTGGGAGATCGAAGATCTGAGCCGGGAGGGTTAGAATCGAGGCTCCTGAGAGCAAATCGATCCAACGGAGGAGGTGACGTAGTTTCCCAGAGCTATTGACGCATGCCCACGTAATTACAGCACAGAGGCAACGTAAAGGGTGCTGGGAGGTCGTTGTTTCAACTATCGAATCAGTGGTGTAGTGTGAGGTTATCTCACTAATTTCTTCTGCGAAGTGATATTCTCTGTACTGGATAGCCAACAAGGCATCTAGAGATTGTATTCAGAAATAACTGCTGCTTAATAATAAAACCCTCAGATCTGCTGCACCGGTTTTCCTGCATTGGGTTTTTTTGGGGATTTTTGTCCAAAAACAATGGTGTCCAGTGTGATGTTTTTCTTTTGCTCAGTTTTTTGTTTCGACATATTTAATTAGTTAAAGTGAAGGTTGCAGTAGTAATTTGCTTCGGTATTTATTGTAGAACATCGTAGATAACTTGTTCATCTAATAACAAATAGGTGAAGTAATTTCAATTCGCTGCAGTAGGATTCCAGACTTAATTTTTTAAAGCTATACCGGTAGATGGAGATCCACTGAAAGCATACAAGAAATATATGGCAAGGGCAAAGTGCCTAATCCTCGACGGAGTGAGGGATCAAGTGGTGTGTCACATTGCAAGCAAAGACACAGCTAGAGAGATGTGGCAGGCCTTTGAGACGCTATATCAGGGATCTTCCAAGCATCAGAAGATGTTTTTGGAGGAGAAGCCGCGTTTCACAAGGATGTAGAAGGGTGAGCGCATTGATCCGTTCCTGTCTAGACTTTAGGAGAACCGAGACCAGCTGGCAGCTATAGGAGTTGCGCCTCAGGCCACCGAGATGGTCAGATTTGCCCTGAACGCAAATTCAGATGTTCGTCCAGAGCATCCTGGGAAGAGAAAGACTACCAAATTGGGAAATGATGTGGGCTTCTCCTCAGTAGGAAGAGATGAGGCGAGACATGCTCAAGTGTAAGCTTGAGAGCAGTAGCAGCAGTGGGTTGAAGCCCAAGGAGGAGGAGGAAAACACATCCCTTGCATTAGAGGGACAACAGGAGTAGCGAAGGTGGAAGAAGGACATCTCTAAGTTCAAGTGTTTCCGGTGTGGCGAGATGGGACAGTACGCCTCACAATGTCCTCTTAAGAACAAGACAAAGACGAGAAGCACGATTTGCAGGCTTCAACTGCCAAGATCGAAGAAGAGGTGTTTGCGATTATTTCCCACATATCTCCTAGGGAGAATTGGGGTGATCTAGAGCTGTAGTTCAGCAGAGCTACAATGGGCAGGGTCCTTGAGGAGTCCACCTCTCGGATTATCACCTGGCTACGGGAGCCCAAATTTGAAGTAGCAGGATGGACTAGTTTCAGTTGGTGCATAGGAGTGTAGAAGCAACAATGCAGTGGCTAATAAGTGCCATAATCTGCGCAGGGTAAAGTAGAGTTGGCAGCAATGCAAGGAGGCACAGTGCAGAGTCAGCAACAACGCAACAACTTCAGAGGGACAACCAGAGGTTAGCAACAGTCAGATCTTCAACACTGAGATACATAATGCTGAACACTTAGTTCAGAATTGGATGCTTTTCAGTTGCAGTGCGGTGGTAGTTGGAAACGACATGGATGCAACAACGAAGTGTTGGTGGGTAGTAGTGTCAAACATCAGCAGCGTAGTGTTGGTGGGCAGCAATGTCCAACATCAACAGCATAGAGGGAGATGTTGCAGAATCACAGTAGTACTTCAGATGGTAGTGTTGATTTTTGGTAGCATCAGATGTGCTCTAAGTCTCAAAATTTGCAGGGAGGCTTAGGCACATGTATTCCAAAGAACCCAGGAAGTGTTTTGGGAAACTCCACTCAGATCATGTTTTATGAAAATAATTAATTATTTTTAATGGGACCCTAAGTCTAAACTTAGGAAATTAAAGTAATTAAAGGATATTAATAAAATAGAGTGTGAATCTTCTAGACAAGACAAAGATCAAGTCAAGTTAATCTTAGCTAATGATTAACTATTTAATCTTGGCCGTTGAAGTCTCAATGAGAAGATTATAAGAAGGACTTGATGGGGCATTTGGAAATTACACCGAGACGAAGAAAGAATCCAGAGATCGAAATTCTTTAGTGAGTAGCGTTTAGGGAGAAGATTGATCAAGAGGATTCTTGCAGAGAGGGGCAAAGATAATGTCGGGTTGGAGATTTTCCCGAGCTGGGAATACACAATAGAGAAGACAAAGAGCAGTACGCAGAGAGGCAGCGTAGCAGCTACGCAGAGCCTGCCTAGAGGCAACACAATAGCCTTCAGGAAGTCCGTGATTCAGCTGAGGATCAGTCAAATCCAGTGCCAGAGAAACAGTGTGAGACTAGGAGAGGCCAAAAGGTCAGATCCAGCCAGCAGAAGGGCCAACAAGTAGGAGTGATGCAGTCCCCACGCAAAATGAAGCAGAGGTAGTGGAGGGCTTGTCAGTTCGGGGTTTGGCCAGTTTGGGTTTCCAATGTTAGTGTGAGGTAATCGCACCAGCTATTTGTCAGTCAGATTCTCTGTGGATGGCCAACAAGGCAACCCAGATTGTATTCAGAATTACTGCATAATAAATAAACCCTCAGCTACTGCACCTGCTTTCCCGCATTGGGTTTTTCTTGGGACATTGGTCCAAAAGTAACGATGTCATATGTGTGTATGATTTACTCTTGCTCAGATCTTGTTTCCGCACTTATATTTTTCCGCATTTAATTTGTGAGGGCTATAGTGTATGAGTTTTCAATATTTACAGTAGAACACAATAAATAATTTGTTGAATGAATTAACAAATAGAAGAATTCTCATCAGTGTTGTAGTAGGATTTTGGGTGTAGGAATTTTCACACCTCAGAATTTCGACCTTTCGACATAATATTTTCGGTCCTCTAGTACAGAATGCTACCACAGAATTGGTCCTTCAACCCATAAATTTGTCCACTATTCTGCCTTCTCATGGCTCAATAAAAGATATGATGTCTTTAGGATCAAATCTGAATTGTCGCTTGAGAAGAGGTCGAATGCCTCATATATATATATTGATGCAATAGGTTGAATGGGTGCCTTTCATGACAAGTTCGACTTCACTAGGAGGAGGCAGACTTGGCTTCTTTTGGAGGCAAAAATTCTACTTTTTAAAAATTCAAATTTTATTCTTTTGAAGCGAGCATGAAGAACATCTTATATCAATTTTTTTTTTGACACAAGCATGAAAAACATGCTTTACAAAATATTGTTACAAGTACATCGACGAACAAAATATTAATTATGAAGATCGACCATAGTTACAAAATTCAACAGGGGGTCTAGTTGTTTGATCTCGAGGGAGGATGTAGGAGTGGGGGATACTCCTAGCATCTAAGGTCAAAAGAAAGAAAATTTGGATAGATCTTTGGTTGCTCCTCCGGATTTGTGAGGTAATTTGGTGGACCTGTCTAGAGTTGATGCCTCTAATGCTCTAGGGATCTATGCACTAATGTATGGATTGATACCTTTGAGTCGGTCTCAAATATATTAGTTGGTCTTCCAGAGGGGGAGGTTGAGGAGAGACTTGAGGTCTCACCAATTTATTGTTTGGTTCACTCTGAGACTCTACCTACTACTTGTTGCTTCAATCTGATGCATCGAAATGAAAATAGGAGGTGATTGTCTTGGTTATCTCAAGGTGGGGCGTGGCATGTATTAGCTAAGCTCTCTGGGTTTCCTTGATGATTTTGCATATAGATTTGTGTTTGCATATTGTTCATTGACTCCTCATTCTATGAATCTAGTTGTCTGCACTTCTTTTGTGGGTTGTTACACCTTGGAGGTCAAGTTCAAGGGACGTCTTAGCTATGGTGGCCTACACACACTTCCACTTTCCTTTTATTTTATCTTTTGATTTTCTTTAATTTTTTCGAAGTATTTGTTTTAAGATAAGCATTCTACTTTTAGGGCTTGAAAGGTGGGGGACCATAGAGAATTAACTTATTTTCTTTGCTTAATTTATTTTTCTCTTCACCTATTTAACCTCTTACTTGGCTTGATTTAGTTTAAGGTGTGCATTCCTTTTCTTTATTTTTCATCATGACCCTTTTTTGGATGATATTTTATAAGTCACCCATAAATTAGGAGAATGATTTTTTATTTATTTATTGATGGAATGGAAATGTAAGAGTGTTTAACGGAAAATATTAAGTATGGGGGGGAATATGATTACACTACCCACCTTGTTTTCCTAGTAGTACCTAGTGGCCTAGATTAAGACACATACATTCATAAGCAATTATGTATTGGAATGGTTAGACATAGTAATAAGATAACATTCTTATCAAGTTATTAGTGATAAAACATCAATCTAATGCTAACGCTTAACAAACAGGTTAATACCTTAGCACTATTTCTAAGAAAGGATACTATACATTGAAAAACTATACCAATTGAAACTAAGGCATTAGAGAGATCATCTAACACATTTGATATATAAGGCACATGAACTAATATACCACTATAACTAATTGTTGGACACCTAATCCTCAATGGGTAGGTGTAGAAGGTAAATGGACAAAAGGAGTCCAAGAGACCACTTGGAATGTGAAACCAAGGGTCACTCCAATGTATTATATATATGCATCTTTGTGAATGATAATGAAACTCATGCTTATCTTTCCCTATCTCTTCCTATTTGTGTGTGCTCACCATAGCTGAGTTTAACATGGTATCAGAGTGGGCAATTGCTGGCCCTGCTCCATTTTGAGCCACTTGTTTTGTGGCCTCTCTACATGTTAGTTCTTCCTTTCTCCTAATTAAAACTGCCACCTTATAGAGCGTTTTACTAAGACTGCAAAGAGGAACATCCTCTGATTGTCAGAACTGCGTTTTACCTGAGTGTTTTACTTGCTCCCTTTGCCATCTGCGCTCCCATACCTGGTAAACATAGCGCTGAACATAATTATAGTCTGGCTGTTCATACAACGTTCTTCCACTCCGCAGTTGGTGCGATGATGAGATGGGATATTTTCAGTGCTTAATTTCAATGCATTATCTTCTATCCTGAAAGGTTGGTCTGATGTGAATATATCAGTGCATCAGGATGTTATCTGTTCTCTGCAACATGAATGGTATTTGATGCTGCATATGAATGGTTTTATGGTGCGATTACTTTTGCATTCCTCAGTTAATACAACATAGTTTGGGTGATTGACCCTCTCGGCATCATGTTACTCCTCTTATTGCTCCTACCACTGCTACCAAATACCGCCTGTCCCAATTAAGCCATCCACGCTCACCTTGCTCCATTAGACTCAACCTTGGTGGTTTCTCCTCCCATATCATTGTTGGCTTGCTATGCTCCTTCATATAATACTGATTTCCTCCCATACGCTTCGATATATAACGCTGTCTCCCATACAATATATAACGCTTCTTCCCATCACACCTCTGACAGCTCTCTGCGTGGCCTCACACTTGCGTCGCCCTCCTACCCAAACCTCTCAGCCTTTGCTAATAGTTGGCCTTTCGGCCCCTCGACTCTTCCTCTGCCGCAGTCCCGCTCACTCCCCTCTGCGCTCATAGCCTTCCTCCTCCTCCCTCACCTTCCCGTCTCTTTCTTGCTGCCCCCCCCCCCCCGCCCCCCTCCTCCCACTCTCGCTGCCTCCTCACACTCCCACTCACCTCCGCTACCCTCCTCGCAAACCCCCTCCCTCTGCTCTCCCTGCTCACCTCTCCCGCAACCCTCCCAAGGTTTCTTCTGCTGCTTTCCTCCTGCGGCTTCATCCCTTCCCCCGTTTCCTCCTCCCTACGGGCTCACCTCCCCGCCCGCTCGCTCCCCCACTCCCACCTACTGTCTTCTCCCCCGCTGCCTCCTCCCGCAGCCCCGTTCCCCATTTCTGCAGCCCCGTCACCTCTCCCTCTCTCCGTTCCCACTCCCCAAAGCTCCTCTCCCCCGCTCCCCCTCCACCTACCCCATTCCCTGTTCTTGCAGCCTTGTCACCTCTCCCTCTCTCCCGTCCCCCTCACCTTTCCCTCTCTCTGTTCTCGCTCCCCGAAGCTACTCTCCCCCGCTCCCCCCTCCCCTCTGGAGCTCCCTGCCCTCGACTCCCTCCCCCTCACTCCCGCAGTCCCTCACTCCTGTCTCCTCCCGCTCACCAACACTCCTTCCACACTCTCGCTCCTATCCTGCATCGGGCCCGTCGACTCTCACTCTGTCGACCGTGCCACAGTACCAGACTTGCAACCTCTAGCCCATGCTGCCCACTCCTCACCATTGACCACGCTGCATACCACATCTACAACTGTAGTTTGACTATTTTTTATTCTTCCATTTCAACATCGCTTGAGAGAGCCGTAGGAACCATATGAAGCTATATTGTGATTGTTTCTTATGGATGTGAGCGTCTCAAAACCGTTGAACTTACGGGTTTCAAGGATGTCGACGTCAGGGTCATGGATACAATTGAAGTTAACAATATAATTTCAAATACATGGTAATTTCTATTTCGTAAATAGTAATTTCAGATTCAAGGGCATAGTTGCCTGCCTTTTTTTGTAGAACCTCAAAATGAATTTGAAGGCAGTGTACCTTTTGTGGGAAGCTCAAATATCTGTTATGAACTAGTCAATATATTTTACATTGACAGAATAACGAGTGTGCACCATGATATTTAGTAAAAAGACAACAATTTCAGATTGTTTGAGTGGGCGCTACACCCTATTTCTCTTAAGTGGCAAGCAGATCTTTCATTTACTGATTAGGCCCAGTTTATATTCTAATATATTCAAATATTTTTGCATTGGCCCATCATTAATACACAAAAAAAAAACATAGTTGAAACAACTACAGCAAGAATATAAAGTCGAAACTGGTTGAGGAGTTTCCGTCAGGAGTCAAGATCTGAATTGTTCTAGGCAGTGTCTTGATTACAAAGATTTTTGTTCACAAGCATCAGGGATTGTTTATATTTTTTAAAGTTGCAACGATTTTGCATTGTGTGAGATATTTGTTCATTTGTAGCTGAAACATTGTTATGAAATGGATGAAATTGATGATACATTAAAGTTATTGAATAGCCTAATTTGTTTCACTATTGATGGGATGGTAAAAGTTAGCAAGGAAGCTTTCTCTCACATTTAGACTTGTTTACATAATGCACAAGAAAAGATCGATTTTTTGCAGCTTGAATCTCAGCTACAACAAGAGGAGTTACAACAAAAGAGTGTCATTATGAACTTGTTTTTGTTCAGAACACAGATGCAAATTCCCATCAACAACAAGATATTGGTCAGATGACTGAGCCCAATACATGAGCAGATTTGTATGCAGATGCAGAAGCTCACGCTTCACCTCCCAAGCCCATCATCAGACCTTGGGAAGAGCTTGTCCACAACAAGTACAGAACAGGTCTTGGATATGAAAAGGAGTTGTCTTTTCATATTGTAGACTATTCCAAGCCCATTCAATTTCAGAGTGCCGGATTTCTTGATGATAGCTCACCTTTAGCTGTTCTAGATTCTGCTCCTCTTCCACAACAGATTGTAAAATGCCAACACTGTGATCGAGTTGGCCATATGAAAGATCACTGTTTCGATCTTCACCAATGCAAGCACTGTGGTCGGCACACCCATTCTTCACACAGATGCTTCAGAAACAAGCCTCCTGCAAGAACAAAGTTTCATCTTGGATGGATCGCTTCTTAGCAATGGGCATCGATAACAAAGAAGATGTTTCAGTCATATGACAAAATTTCTTCTAGAATATTAAAAGGTCTTGCAGTTGAGTTTTTGCGATCATCTCACCTTGTACCTGATAGGGGGGAAAATGATGGTCATCTACAAGCTTCAAAGCCACATCAAGCGAGCCTGAGCCACAACTTGTCATTCCAGATTCAGAGTTGTAGCCAGAGACATAACAATTCAAGCAAACTTGAGCCACAACCTGTCATTCCAGATTCAGAGTTGTAGCTAGAGACATAACAGTTCAAGCGAGCCTGAGCCACAACCTGTCATTCCAGATTCAGAGTTGTTTCCAGAGACACAGATGCCCATGAGCATGCCTTTGGTTGGTGGTCAGCCTTAAACCATCTATGTGAGGTTGATATTCTTCGTCTTCAAAGAATTCGAGACACTTCCTCTAGCAGAAGACTTCAACTTTTTGCCAGTTTTGGTAGAGTTCCAGGAAATGCATCAAGCATTCCAGAGTTGGTGGTCATCCTTAAACCATCACAAGTTGTAGACCTCCCTTCTTCCAGCTTGAAGGTCTCCCTCTTCAAAATATGAGGAGAACTTCCTTTAGCAGAAGACCTTAGTTTCTTGCCAGATTTGGAAGAGTTCCGAGAACTGCACTAAGCATTCCAGTGTTGGTGGTCATCCTTAAACCACCTCTTTATGCCAACCTTTAAGAGAGCTCATTCAACCTAAGTGCTGCCATGCATACTTTGCAGATTTGTATTACAACTCTCTTGTTGGACTCACACATACCCCTTCGGATTAAGGGGGGGAATGTTGGACACCTAATCCTCAATGGGTAGGTGTAGAAGGCGAATGGACAAAAGGAGTCCAAGAGACCACTTGGAATGTGAAACCAAGGGTCACTCCAATGTATTATATATATGCATCTTTGTGAATAATAATGCAGCTCATGCTTATCTTTCCCTATCTCTTCCTATTTGTGTGTGCTCACCACTCACCATAGCTGAGTTTAACACTAATGAGCACAAGAATGCAACTGTTGGATGGAGAATATAGGTTTACGGTGATGAGTAGTAATCTCATCAAAGAATCAACAAAATCCCACCCCAAATGAGTGTGTCTATAAGGGTGGTTGCCAGAAGGGCAACAACCTGTACATATGCCAGCTCCTATGAGTTGATATGGCTGCTCATGGTCTATGGATTGACTTGGTTGTTCATGAGACCAAAATTCTACAATATGACATCCCTTGGGGTTTGTGTCATATATAGCAGCACAAGTGAAGAAAAAGTATGTGAAATCCATTTATATTTGTCAACTTTGATGAATGCATTAATACTTACAATTTCTTTGTAGTTGCCAGCCTCTTCGAAAACATGCCTGATCACTGAATCGTCCTATTCCAGATCACTAGTGGATGTGTCATGAAGATCAATTGCTTGGAAAGGAGTGTAGCCTGTTGAACTTGTTTTTTCATCTAGAGGGTGGGTGGGTTCTTGAAAAATCATAACATCAAGGTCCTCCTCATATCCCTAATCCTCAATTATTTGTTGATTTTTAATGGGAAAACAAGGATATTCATTGTTCTCTGCTTCATAGTATTCATCTTCTTCATTTGTGAGAGTAGAAGCATCTTCTCCCAATTCACCACCTTGTTGTCCTCAATGAGGTGAGACTCTTTAATATTGTTCTCATCTTGAAGAGAGACACTCAACTTTGTTTTAGGGTTTTCTTTCTTGCTGTGTTCTTTAAGACCTTAAAGGTAAATGAGCCATTCCTTGTCCTAACATGGTTCCAGATGTGTTTGGTCATACTCTCTTCCTTGATTTCTTCATTTTGGGGATGGATACAAGCAATTTCTTGGTTTCCTTCTTCAACAACGTCTCCCTTACCACTTACCTTAACCCATTTCTTGGACCATTTTTAAATAAGCCATCCATTCACCATCATTCTTTGAATCATGCAACGACAATTCAGGAGAGGGAGGAAAAGGTTAAGCCTCTTCATGGAGATATTCTTTCACTTCACTTGCAAAATCTTTTTCAAACTCTAAGGACATCTATTGCATTGTGATCCGATTATTAGTTGTGATCATTTGTAATTCCTTTATCTATTGTCTTATGAAAGTGATGGGATCTGGAATAGCCTCTGTGATCATTGTTTCCTTGAGCTTCTGCACAACTCAACATATTTTTCTCTGAAATAGCTTGACAGGAAACTGAGTGCATTCTCTCTTTCTCTTTGATTCTCATACAAAGATCATAGGAGGGATACCTATCACATTCCACTATCAAGTCATTAATGTTTTCTTGTATGCTTTCTTGCATAGCAATGAAGACATTGATATCTTCGATCTCTTCATAATTGGAGACCCATCACCATTGAAAACTTTCAATGCATCGAGGGAATGACTTAGACTCTTTCGGCTCAAAATTGCAGTACCATATCCATGCTTCATATCTTTGCATTCCCCATGCGAAGGCTTTCATTAATTCACTTCAAAGAAAATGTCAGTATCTACAACATAATTCATAAAAGATTCAAAGAAATTTAGAGCTAACCATGGAATTCCATCAAATTTAGGATGTGTATAGGCAAATTAGCAATGGGAGAATGAGGAAATCTTGGAATGTATGATAAATCCAAAGGAACAAATATATCTTTAATAGACGACATCTCATGAAAATTCATGCCACAAATATTAGTATGATGATTTCTTAAATTGAAACAATTACCATAAATGTGGAGTCACAAGTATTTACTGTAATTATTACCTTGGAGAGTAGCTTCTTGTACTGTAGCCCTTTAGATTTTGTTCAAGTGGAGTGGCCAGATGGGATCCTGCAAGTTAGTCTTGTAACAAATATCTCATCAAGTACGAAAACAAAGTGAAAATATTACCAAGGGTGTTGTGTACAACCAAGGTTAAATGACCTTGTCTCCAACATCGACGCCAAAAAATGTTACTGATCAAATTAGCAAAGTTGATAAGGTCTTGGCAACACACTATGATTGGCACACACCGGATGAGGGCTCACTGTCACCTCGGTCCAAATCCCCACCCTTTAAGCCTAGATTTTTCCAAAAAGGTTATGGGAGGATTCCCTCTAAATACCTCACCCAACCAAATGAAGACTAGTGCCTTAAAAGGGGTCTGTGGATGAGGTAATTGTTTTCTGTCCCACTAGTTTTTTGTAGGGATCTAGAGAATATACTCCCAAGCAGAAAGATATAACACTCAAATGCGCAAGATATATCAATGTAAGTAGTCAAAATAAGTTACTAAAAATATACCAACCAAATATTAAATTATTTATGTCACTGGAGTGTTGGTCAGAAGGGTCATACTGTTATTTTGTTTGCTGTCTTGTGACTGTAGATTGCAAAATCTGCTAAAAATCAGAGACAACAACCAATTCCCATTGAAATGACCACCAAAGTAGTTTCAAAACACCCTAGATCCATGATCTAGGGGTGGTGAGGCTACGAGATGTAAGAGTAACCCTTTAGGATCAATCAATGATCCCAGTGGATATTCGTGGCCACCCATCTATTCCATTGGCTCACAACACAGTTTTCTATTTTGGTAGTTTTTCAACAATGTTTTTGGTCTTGAGCTTCCACAACCATTTTGAAGCCCTAAACACTGTTTTTTGGGGAAATAGGCACTTGGCAATCATAGACTTTGAGTGCAGTCGGAAAATGTACTCCTCGGATAGACCTTTCCAATGGGCTATCATGCGCACCAAAGTTACGACCTCGAGAAGTTGATGTTCCAAATTACCCCATCGAGGCCCACAAGCCTTTTGGTGCTTCATCTCCTTGGGTTAGGGTTTGGATGTTAAGGGTTTCTCCATGCTTCTTTATGATAAAAAGGCCTCCGAGCCTCATTGTAACACAATTCGACGAAGACACGTAATCGTCACATCTCTTCTCAGAGATAAACTACCACCATTCGAGCTAGTTTGTTTTCATTTTGCATTTATACAGTTTCAACATTTTCCATTTATTAATAGAAGTCAAGTTTCACTATATCTCTATGTTTTGGTTATAAATCTGTATATCATTTTGTTCCTTTTATAAATTTGGATCAGTGGTATCAGAGTGGTTTGCTCTTTATGTATTTTCTGTGCATGTCCCCAACGAGGCTGGGGTATAAGTATTAAGGAGTTGACACTTGAACTAGAGCCCTTGCAAGACCGCCCTTGTCGACCCTGACGACCTCCCATGGTAGAAGAAAAGGAAGACAAAGGAGTAGGAGATCCTATTAAATTGTTGCTGAAAGAAGCCCTTGAGTAACAAGGGAGCGAGATGATGGATAATTTTTCCTAGATCCTTTGGTGAATGCTAATATGCGACGCATTTTCATCGAGTGGCCACTTTGGAGACATTGCCCCATTTAAGGTACAAGTTAATTTTGATAATCATATATTTGAAGGCCAGATAGACGCGAATGCTCTAGATAAATGGTTAAATTTGCTAGAAGGGTATTTTTCGATCCACAATTTTTTGATAGAAAAAAAATTACTTTTGCATTCCTTAAGGCTACCTCCCATGTCAAAGATTGGTGGGAAAGTTACTCTGAGCAAAGGGCCACAGAGGAATCCACACTGTTTTTAATCGCACCCACTTGGTATTCTTTTAGGGATGATGTTAAAGAACAATATTACCCTGTTGGAAGTGATGAAGACCAGTAAATGTGGGTGAAGGGTGTTAGGATATTTCGACACATAGGAAATAGGCTCCTTTTGTGTCACCTTTGTAAATCCTTCAATCCTATCCCAAATTGTTCTTAAGGGGGGATGTTAGGATATTCCGACATTCTTGATCTACGGAAGTTACCTTGTAAATTCCTACAGGTTAAGTTGACTGAAAGCTTGACTCCAGACTGAAAGGGAGAAGGGGCAGGCTTATAGTCTTCCATGTGAAAGTGGTGTAGAACTATTTCCTATGTGTCGGAATATGCTAACATCCCCCCTTAAGAACAACTTGGGATAGGATTGAAGGATTTACAAAGGTGACACAAAAGGAGCCTATATCTTATGTGTCGAAATATCCTAACATCCCCCCTTAAGAACAAATTGGGATAGGATTGAAGGATTTACAAAAGTGACACAATAGAAGAAGGAATGAGGCATTAGAGCCTATCTCCCCTTAATGACAACTTTCCTGAACTCCAAGCATGGATCGAAGTTTGGTAAACTTCGCTTCTGTGAGAGCCTTCATAAAGATATCGGCTACTTGATCATTGGTCGGACAATACTTCACTTCAAGAACACGATCATGAATGAGCTTTCTGATGAAGTGTATGTGGAGTTCAATGTGTTTCATATGCTGATGCTGAACTGGATCTTTACATAGCCGAATGGCACTTTGATTATCACACCAAAGTGTAGTTGGATGCTGCTGATGAAGACCAAATTCAAACAAGATCTAACGAAGTCACATGGCTTCCTTGCTGGTCTTTACATAGCCGAATGGCACTCTGATTATCACACCAAAGTGTAGTTGGATGCTGCTGATGAAGACCAAATTCAGACAAGATCTAACGAAGTCACATGGCTTCCTTGCTGGCTTCAACTGCACCACGATACTCTGCTTCTGCTGAAGAAAGGGAGATGGCACTTTTTTTTCTTACAAGACCAATTAATAGGTCCTGAACCAAGAGTGAATACATAGCCTGCAGTGGACTTCCGATCATCAGGGTCACTAGCCCAATCAGAATCAGTGAAACCAATCAACAAGGGACATGCTCCTGCACTGTAATGAATCCCGAACTGAACTGTACCTCGAATATATCGAAGTATTCTTTTAGCTGCTTTCCAGTGACTTTCATGAGGTTGGTGCATAAACCGAGCGACAGGACCAACGACAAAGGAAAGGTCAGGACAGGTATGGGTTAGATACAAAAGTTTACCAACAAGTTGACGGTATAAGGTAGCATCAACTTCAAGGGTAGTACAAGTGACTGAAAGCTTGACTCCAGACTGAAAGGGAGAAGGATCTGGCTTAAAATCTTCCATGTGAAAGTGGTGTAGAAGATCACAGGCATACTTGGACTGAGAGAGGGTAATGCCTTCCTTGGATTGCAAGACTTGAAGACAAAGGAAATAATGCAAGTGTCCTAAGTCTGTCATTTCAAACTTCTTTTTGAGGCTAGACTTCACATGGTGTATATGGTTTGGATCACTACCAATAAGGATAAGATCATCAACATAAAGAACAAGGATGGTGAAGGAATTACCCACCTTCTTGGTGTAGACAGTGTTGTCAGAATGACACCTAGAAAAGCCATTATCTAAGAGAAATCTATCCATTTTGGCATACCAAGCTCGAGGAGCTTGTTTGAGACCATAGATAGACTTCCTAAGGTGACAAACAAGGCTGGAGTCTTTTTGGATAAAGCCAGGGGGCTGTTCCATGTAGATTTCTTCATGCAAATTTCCATGTAAGAAGGTGTATTTAACATCCATCTGATGGACTTCCCATTTAAAGGAGGCAGCAAGGGGAAGAACAAGGCGGATAGAATTCATTTTGGCAACAGGGGAGAAGGTTTCAGTATAGTCAATGCCTTCAACTTGTGAAAAACCTTTAGCGACAAGACGAGCTTTATGTCTATCCACTTTTCCATCTGGTCCAAACTTTGTTTTGTAAACCCATCTGCATCTGACAAGTTTTCTTTCTTTTGGAAGAGGAACAAGATCCCAAGTATTGTTTGCCAATAAGGAACGATACTCTTCATTCATAGCTTCATCCCAATCTGGATGACCGGAGGCTTCTTCAAAGGTTTCTGGATCAAGTTTTTCTAGAACTTGAGCCAATAAGGAAGAGGCTCTTTTGAACTGAGAACGTGTACGTCGTCGATCGGCAGGGTCACCTGCAAGAGAACCTGCTGCATCTCGAGTAGAGCGGACCCATCTTGGAAGCAGTGGAGTATAAGGAATAATTCCACGAGCTGGAGGAGGATTGTCATCCTCGCTGTCATCATCTGAACTAGAAGGAATGCTATTAAAAATAGAAGAGAGAGAGAGGGTGGCACATATGCCGAATCAGGCTCGCAGGCCAAAGGTGGCACACCCGCCGAACTAGGCTCGCAGGCCGATGTATTTTCATCAATCTTTACATCTCTTCTAATGATTATATTTTTGGATTTGGGTTGAAGAAGTCTATATCCTTTGACATCTTCAGAATATCCAGCAAAAATATATTTTTCACTCTCAGGTTTTAAGGCTTTATGTTTCGATTCTGGAATATGGGCCCAAGCATCACTTCCAAAAGCACGAAAGTGACTTACATCTGGTTTGATTGAGCTCCAAGCTTCTTCTGGAGTTATATTCTTTAAAACCTTAGTAGGAGTGCGATTTACTATGTAATTTGCATAGTTAATGGCTTCTGCCCAAAAATTGAGACCAAGTCCTTTAGATTGAAGCATATAATTAGCCATTTCTTTTAAGGTGCGATTCTTCCTTTCAGCTACACCATTTTGTTATGGAGTATATGGAATAGTATGTTGCAATTGAATGCCATGCTTAGTGCAGAAGTTGATAAATTTGTTGTTAACATATTCTTCGCCATTGTCTGATCTTAACTTAAGAATTTGATGTCCAGATTGTTTCTCAACAAAGGCCTTAAAGGCCAAGAACATGTTAAAAACTTCACTCTTGAGTTTTAAGAAATATACCCAAGTGCGTCTGGAAAAATCATCAATGAAGGTTAAGAAGTACTTGCAACCAGAGAAAGAAACAACAGGAAGTGGACCACATAAATCACTGTGCACAAGTTGCAAAGGGGCTGAAGCGTGCCAAGAGGCACGTTTGTCAAAACTGTCCCGATGATGTTTTCCGAGTACACATCCGAAGCAAACACCATCTTGGCAAGATACCATAGGAAGACCCGTCACCATATTTTCCTTACATAGAGTTTGAAGAGAGCGATAGTTTAAGTGACCAAATCGCTCATGCCAAAGTTTGCTCACTTCATCATTATGAGCAACAAAAACGAAGGGAAGACATGATGACCCAAAGTTGTCAAACTTATACAACCTTGTGGAATCATCAGCAATGCCAGTAGCTAAAATATGTTTAGGATCTTTGAGGTCCTTGATTACAACATCATGAGGTGAGAATTCTACTATTTTACCTTCACCTGAATGAGTTATCTGATAAACAGATAGAAGGTTGCATGACAAGGTAGGAACACATAGTACATCATTAAACTGACCATTATCTAGATGAATGGTTCCAGATCCTACAACACTAAGAGATCTATCATCACCAACATAAATGTGTTTGGTGTTACAATCATTTAAAGAAGAAAACATGGATTTATTTTTAGCCATGTGGTAAGAAGCTCCAGAATCAATGAGCCACTCATGAGAAGGAGAAGAAGAAGATACATTTAATGCATAATCAGATCTTGATGCTTGACAACCACAAGCAGAAAGTGCCATGCCCGAAGATGAAGGTGAAGAGTGCTCCAAATTGATGTTGTGCTTCTTCATTGCTGCTTCTAAGGCTTCCATCTTCTTAAAACATTTGGACTCTAAATGGCCATCACGATTGCAAAAGTTGCAATGTCTATTTGTCTTCTTTCCTTTGTTTTGATATGCCTTATCATTTTGGTGAGTTGCTTTTTTAGTTTGTGGCTGAAATTGCTTAGGACCCTTGTTTGTTTTCGGACCATACTTTTTAGGATACTGCGTCTTGGGATTCTTTTGATATGATTGATGTTGGGCAGCTAAGGCTTTCTTATAACCATTTCCAGCAGTGATAAGACCAAGGTGTAAAAGTTTTTCTTGTTCTCTTATCAAAGAATCACAAAAGGCATCAAAAGAGGGATTCTTGTAGGTGGTTCCTGAAGAAATGCTGGCTTCTCTAGTGGAATGGAAGGTGGAAACAAATACAGAGTATGCAGGGCCAAGCTTAGTAAGAATGCAATAGATGAGGCTACCATCTTCCTTTTTGACCGTACAACCTTCTAAAAGACTCTGAGTGTCTTGAATTTGGACAAAAAATCTTCAATAGAGGAGAAATTATTGGAGTCCAAAGTAAGCAACTCATTTTCAAGCTGATGGGCCCTGATTTGATTTTGAATGCCAAAGACAATATTTAGCTTGTCCAGGGCTTCTTGAAGGGTGTCAATGTCAAGGATATGAAATCGAAGATCTTGAGCAATGGACATTCCTATCAACCCTCGTGCTTGATCTTGTTTATTTTCCCATTTAGCAACTTTATCATCATCAGAAGGTTTAGTTTCTAGCCCTGTGGCTATTCTATAAAGCCCTTTACTTCCAAGTATATCTACCATGTGAGGTAGCCATTGGAAATAATTGGTGCTGTTAAGAATAACCGGGCATGCACTTTCCATTTAAAAAAAAAAAACTGAAGCTGAGAAAAGTTGAAACTAACTGCTCTAATGGAAAGATCTCGAAAAATTAGGCCGTTTAAAAAAAAAACGGCTCAGCTTCCGGATGAAGAAGTTATGCCTTTTGAAAAAAACTGAGTTGTAGATGCTGAATAGTTATGGGAACGGGATGAAGTGCGGCTCTTGAAAAAAAATTCCGCCCCTTTGAACAAAAACTTTTTACAAAAAAAGCTTGAGGACACTTGAACCCAAGACCTCTATTCTCATAAACTAACCCCTCACCAAGTGAGATAGTAAAAGGATTATGTTATTTTAGAAAGGAGGAAGGGGGCATTATTATTATTATTATTATTATTATGGGAGGTGTGCGTGCCTTTTCCTGCACAAAAAACGAGCAAAAGAAACGAAATGCAAAGCCTTACGGCAGAATGTTTGATTTTCGGTTAGCCTTACTGGCAACTATCACTTTTTTCACTATTTCTGATTTCCTGAGATCGCACAAAGACGCGGGGAAAGAGCATACGTAGCAAAAAAAAAATCCCTTTTTCCTGTTTCTGATTTGCCGAGATCGCACGGGGCGCACAACAAAGAGCATACACAGAGAAGAGGGTATATATCTTGCAAATAAATAAAACCTTAATACAGGAAAAAAATCCGAAATAAGCAGAACTATTAACAAATATAACTGCAAAATAGATGCTTTATACCTCCAGATCTAAACTGACATAACTTTTGCAGCCGGAAACCTTTTCGCATGAAACGAAAGGCATTTCTCACTGTAACAGACGCACCAGACACAA
The DNA here is from genome assembly GCA_034641835.2 of Pinus albicaulis. Classification (NCBI taxonomy): domain Eukaryota; kingdom Viridiplantae; phylum Streptophyta; class Pinopsida; order Pinales; family Pinaceae; genus Pinus; species Pinus albicaulis. The sequence continues at coordinate 1,017,774,728 of CM076570.1, forward strand.
CCGAGCAGTTATCCAAGCCCAAAAATGTTTAGAAATAGTAGATCTACAAAACGACATTCGCATGCAGTCAAACCGGCTTTGGATTTTGATCAACAACGGACGCGGCCCTCAAAATAGCTCTGATACCATGTAGGAATTTACAGGGTAAGTTCCATAGATCAAGAACCAAAGGTCACCGCTCACAAACAGATCACAAATCAGTACACCAGTATAATCACATGGTTAAAACCCTCAAAGAGGGAAACAGTCCATGCCCTGAGCCAACGCGGCCACTTCAGGGAATTTATTAATATAAAAGAAAAGTTACATATGTTTCTCTCATAAACGGTTACCGGACAAATGACCCTCCATGATCTTTAAATAGAGATCATGAACCAATCGGGTGTTAAGCCACGAATCAAGTGCCGTTAATACCGAGGTGAGAGATAACCGTCGGATCACTACAAATCGTGACCGTCGGATTATAAGTTACAAATGTACATGGTAAAGAAACACACTTTACCTAACTCTACACTAGACTAAGTTATTCTTAACTGTTTCCTATGTGTTGGAATATCCTAACAAAGGGTGCTCCACTGCGTTTCATTGTCGAGAATGAGAGTCAAAAGAACCTCATCTTAGTAGAGGCTGTTAAGTGGTTGGGCCTACTGACAACATCACACCTGTAGCCATACATGATACACCATTGTGTGGCTCCACCAAGGGCGAGATCTTCGTGTCAGCCAACAGTGCCCCTTCCCCTACAACATCAAGGCTTCCAAGGGCGAGGTATCGTGTGAGGTTGCTCCCCTGGAAGTTTGTGATGTTCTTTTTGGCCAACCATACTTGTGGAAGCGTCATGCTGTATGGGAGTCTACACCTCATAGTGTTATTATTACTTTGGGCAAGCAACTATATAAGATACCCGAGGTAGCCTCGCCTACTGCCATTTCTTTGATCTTTGCTAAGCAATGCGATAATGTCATCTGCTAGATTGGGAAATTTGTCTTCTACCTGATTCGATCTCAAAGTAAGGAGAATATTGTGGCCACATCCATGGCCTCCACGCAGTAGAGGAAAGTGGATAAGGTTTTCAAAGAATACAGAGACATATTCTCCTCACCCACTGGGGTAACTTTGCACTATCAGGTCAAGCATTCAATCGATTTGACCCCCAGTGCAACTTTACACATTAGGCCAATCTACCATTACTTTCTTATGGAAAATGAGAAAATCAAGTGACAGATCCAAGAGCTACTCCAAAAAGTGCACATCCGACCAACTTTCTCACACTGTGGAAGCTCAATTGTGCTCATGCAGAAGAAATATAGGAATTGGCTACTTTGCATTGATTATCAGACCTTGAACAAAATCATAGATAGGAACCGACACCCGATTCCTTGGATTGGCGAATTTTTTGACTATCTTAAGGGGGCCAAGTTCTTCAGTAAGATTGATTTGAAGTTCGACTACCACCATGTTGCTATAGAACCAACTGATATATGGAAGACTGGTGTCAAGTCCAAGGAGGGTCTTTTTAGATGGTTGGTCATGCCCAATGGTTTGATGAATGCCTCAACAAATTTCATGAGGCTGATAGATGATACCTTGCGGCCTTTCACCAACTCTTTTGTGGTTGTATATCTAGATGATATCCTTACCTTCAACAACAGTTGGGTAGAATAGTTGCAACATATTCAAAAGGTCCTTCACACTCTATGACAACACAAGTTATGTGCTATCTTTGGAAAAATGCTCCTTTGACATGGACAATATCCAATACCTATGCTACATTATTGATGAGCAAGGTGTGCATGTTGTTCCAGCCAAGATCCAAGTCATTCGAGATTGGTCGGCCTTGATTACTTTAACAAAATTTCGCAGCTTCTTGGGCATTGCTAACTTCTACCAAAGATTCATGTTCAATTTCTCTTATATCGCTCGACACTTAAGTCATGTGACCAAGGGTAGAGCAAAAACAATTTTATTTTGGTTCGAGTCACAACAAAAGACTTTCAATGAACTAAAACACTGCCTTTGCTCTGTACCAGTCCTCACCCTCCCAGACTTGCAACAACCATTTGAGATTGAGACAGATGCATCTGACTATGCTATTGGTACAATGTTCATGCAACAAGGACATTCGGTGGCCTATCACAGTGAAATGCTCTCTAAAACTGCTCGAAGGTATTCTACCTATGATAATGAGATGTATTCCATTATGTAGGCCTGCCGACAATGCAAACATTACATTTTAGGGAAGGAGATGATCATCCACACTTATCATAGGCCTCTACATTTTATGTAGACACAAGGGAAGTTATAGAATGACCGCCATCAAAAATGGTCCACATACCAGCAACAATTACGTTTGAACATCAAATACAAGAAGTGTAGCACCAATCATGTCACAGACTGCCCTAATTGGCATTTGGTTGTGGTGTTGACCATAGTTTTCAAATCTTGTGGGCACAAGACCTTTGGGTGGCCACAATTATACAATAGTGGCTCAAAATTCGTTGCCTTTTATAAAATAATCTCTAATGGCTAGTTAACGGTTAGTGAGATGCTTATCAAGAAAAATATTGCTATTCTTCCACAATTCGGGTCTTAGCAATTTTTTAGTTTCATGAAATATTACAAAATAAACTTAATTACTCCCCAAGGGGGTCGAATTGACTAAAGATTCCTGACAGAGGCCGCGACTTCCCTTTGAAAATGGTTTTCAATGGTCGATGGTCAAGATAACACCCTATTCTCCTTAAAGTCTAACTTCCTTGGTCCATTTCCAACACAACTTGCCCACGTAAGGGGTATGCAAATTGTCCTTGAGAGGTTGACTTGGTCTCTTGGTTGATATTTGTTTCAAATGGCTAGTTTTGACCCAATGGCTAATTTTGGATTAATTCCATGTTGACTTCCTCTTGTGCAATTCGACTTGGGAACTATAGGCTAGATCTCCAATCCCTTTGCCCTCCTGGCAAATCCAGAATATGTGTTTTTCTACTTTTTTCTTGATCTGTACTGGGTCTGTCTCTATTTCGCCTCATCCTTTAAGACATTTCCGCATCATCTCTTGATTGCCATGCCATCCTGCCCCTGTGCCTGATCTTCAACGCTTTGCATGATCTCAAAATTCTGACACTTGGGGTTTCTTTCGTCTTGTTGTGCTAATCAATTTTGACGTGATGCATGCAAGATTCTACCCAATGCTTTGCCTTAAAATCCACTTGGAATATTCCCTGTGCTGCTGACTGTAGGTTTTAACCCTGTACATAAATTACCTGCAAACGAATTGTTAAAACAAAAAAATAAACAATGGCGAGAACATAAAACAAATATACACAGATATTTTCTCTTGGATTCCAGAACCGGGACTACCAGATTGATTTTTCATTATATTCCTTTCAATGTTACAATACATATATATACATGTTGAAGCATTCATAAACCTCAATCCATTAACCTTGAATTAGAACATAATCATGGTTCCCTTGACCAGATCTACAAAATACCATGGGAAAAAACCATCATGCCTAAAACTGTGTGCAAAACTCATACACAAAACAATGGGTAGGTCCGGCCACCATCCTTGGGTCTGCATATAAAAAAATTTCCTAGGGCACTGCCTCGGACCCCATGCAGGGGGGGGCTACCAACCCCCTGCAAGCCCCCTAACAAGTGGGGCCTGCTGCCCCCCCTATGACCCTCCCTATGATCCCCTCTTGTTTCTCTCGGTGCAACGTACAATGCATGGGACTGGTCGTGTGGAAAGAATATAACACACACCCAACACTGACAAAGTCTGACCAAGCCATAACTTTTCAACAAATGCTCTGATTGAGAAATTTCCACGTGACATGAAATTCTCTTGTTCAGCTTTGCAATTTGAGCTTGGGTTTACTTTTTGACCGCCTAGACTATTTTGCATTGGGAAGCATGATCCGCCTCATAAAACATGAATGTTGTCACAAGAGACTGTTATGCTGTAAGAGTTGTTATGAGTAATACTGCACCAAGGCCAAGGTCACCTACAAACTCTATAAATGCTAACCATATGGAATGACATAGTTGAACCTTGATGTGGGCTGGACTAGCCCATACACCAATGATCACCCCTACAAAATGTAGTTATTAGTCCTCATGAGAACCCTACCAAGGTCCTCCAATCCAATCAGGGATGAGATTGCTTAGGTGAAGCCTTCAAGGGACATGGCATGGTCTGACCAAACAAAATAGATACGTACTCAAATTGACAAGACACAGGCCTAGGAGAATTGATATAGGACTCACATGGTTTTAACATGGCTTTGACTTGTGACCTTGGCCTTACAATGGTTGTGAATGATGCAGCGAAAAAATCTACGTATCCCCACTAGCATAGGGGTAACAAGGCACTTGAGAGTTCTTCCTTGGACAAGGGAACTATTCTTTCGAGTTCTTGGAGATATTTTAGATGTAGGATTTCGAACCCTTAGTTACACTCATGACATCAAATTTGAAGCTTACTTGTGATGAGGATGGTGATTTGGATGACACAAGTAGAGGAAAAATTGTTGATTGGATCCTTGATGTATCTTATTAATAGGAAGACACATATTTTCTATGGTATGAACACATTGAGTCAATTTATGGTTGCTTTGTGGGAGACATGTTGGGTGGATGCAAAACATGTGCTAGTTATCTGAGAGGTACATTTCATCATGGCATCAGGTATACAAGAGATGGTGGTCTATTACTCCATGGATTTTGTGAGTCAGATTGCGATGGAGGTGTTGATTCTTGGAAGAGCACTTCCAAATTTAGTTTCATCTTGGTTCATGGTTGATATCCTAGTCTAGAGGGAAACATGTAGGAGTTGCACATAACTTAGTAGAGTTAGAGACTATATGAACATGTTCAATGAGCTCTGAAATAATATGGCTTCAGAAATTGGTGGTTGAGCTTGGAGATATGTAGTTGGAGCTAGTAGTTGTGTATTGGGTACCCTTGATTATCTTCCTACATAGTTACAAGTCACAGACATTCTGATAAAGCCCTTAGCCAAAGAGAAGCTTGAGATGCTAAGGGAGAATATAGGTGTTTGTAGAAACACTTTCCTCAAAAAGAGGATGTGTTAGCTTTCAGGATTACTATGAAATTGTATACACCAGGCTTGTAAGGTTTCACATGATGTCAAACGCATGGTGTATAGATGACCCTTGAATGTTTTATGATGGGCATGCAAATGTGAAGGTGGCTTTCTCTTGGATTGATAGAGCTTGTATGGATGCTCATCTGTCTTTCTTCCTTGGAGTGTTGGAGACTTTTAGAGAACTTGATGATCTCTTCATGATGACTAGATGGAGGTTGAGTTGCTTGATTGGAGGTTGCCTTGCTTTGGAGTAGTGCTTGACATTTTGGAGGGTAGTGAGCCCTAGTTGTCATGGTCACATTGTGATTGCTTGCATGGAGGCTTGTACTTGACTTATGCTAGCTTGGGTTGGGGGTTTGGTCATATTAGTGTGGTGGAACTGGGCTAGTACATTTCTTTGGAGGAGCATTGGAGCCTTGGAGCCCTTGGAGAGTGTTGGACTTTGCTTAAGGAGTGTTCATGCCTTGTAGCCTAGCTTTTTGATGACATTTCCTTAGAACTTGACATGTGTCTTCTTGCAGTGGATCATTTCACATCTGTGGACCTACTTGCTAAAGATAGTTTCTTGTAATAGTTTAGAGCCACTTAATATTGGTGGCTTCCCTTATATTTCATATAAATAGAGTAAGGAGAGAACCCTTTCATTGACTATTCATTTATCATCTTGTGTTAGAGATTTGAGGAGAGTAGCACACTAGTCTCACTCTTTCTCTCTCTCGTGTATTCTTCGTTGTATCATCTCTCTATGTCTTGAACGCTAAGGTTCTTGGAGAAGTTCAAGATATTTCTAAGGTTAGGATTTCAACCTAAGGAGGCAAAGAAGCTAGAGTTTCCCAGGGAAATATTGATTGACGAGGAGAGAAAGAGACGCCATGGACATTTGCAGGTACGAGTGTTGAAGCCAAGGAGGACTAGCTTGTGTTGATGCTTACTTGTTGGATATCTTTGGTGGAGGCTAAAGGATTTGGAGAGCTAGAGATTGTATTGTTGAAAATTGTAACTTGGTTCGGTCTTCATAATTATTTTTTATACTTGTATCAATGTATATTTCATGAAAAAGAAAAAAGGAAGAAAAAGGAAAACCAATTATTATTATTTTTCTAGTCAAGCATGTTCTTCATGCTTCTAGGCCTTATTGAGTCAAGAGGAAATTTTGTCGTGTGTCGAAGACTAAAGTCCCATTTGGAAAATTTGTAACAGAAGAAATATATTATTTTTGAGTCTAGAAAAGTCTTTCTGACCCCAAGGACCAAGTCGGCCTTGCCAAGAAGAAGTCGACCTAGAAGAGGCCTAATTCGACCACTTGGATGGCTATATAAAGGAAGAGACTTCGTCCTCATTTGCACACTTGACACACAAGTTCAATCTCTAAGCAAGAGAAGAAGAAAATAAGTGCGAAGGTTGAGGAAGAGAGAGAAAGCCAAGCTAGAAAGGAAAATTTGAATTTTTGTTTGTTTCTGCTCACACATGCGAGTTTCTAGGGTAACTATACGAACTGCAGGTCTGAAAATTGCAGGGCCGAATTTTGGATCTAAGTTGCAAGGCCGAATATTCTTAATTGGACCAGATATGGTGATGTTTAACTATCGTTGACTTTGTGGACTTTGACTTGTTTGAGGAAGGTTTTGTTGTAGGGCTGACTTAGTGCTTGAGGAGGTCTAGGTCTTGGTATCTGGGTCTTGGATGTCTCATTTTGATCTGATTCTATAAGAACAGAATAATTTTACTGGGTTTTCCCCTTGGAGGGGGTTTTCCCTGGCTTGGAGCCTATATCTTGTGTTCTTTGTGTTCCTGTGATCTTCATACATTTTATGCTTTTGTAATTGCTTGATGAAGAAGATATAATAAAGTAATAAAAGACCAACAAAATCTCAAAAGTAATTATCAAGTAAGAGGAATCAACTCTAATCTACAACTACATTGATTTCTCAACATGGTATCAGAAGTCAGAAGATCACATCTTTGTTGGCACTCTTGTTGAGCACCCTTGTTGGAAAGCATTCTTGGAGCAGTTATCTATTCTCTCTCTACCTCTTCAAATGTCAAGCTATATAAAGAAAGGTCTCAAGACTCTTAGGAGTCTCCTTGAAATTGTCAAGGTTGCATCATCAAGTTCATCTCCAAGCCATCTAAAGAAGTCATGGATGCAAGTCTCTTTTCTACTCTCGCAGGTACTTTTGAAGATGATCGAATATGGGTAATCGACAATGGAGCCTCTAGACATATGACAGGGGAATTTGGCCAACTCCGGACCTTATCAAAAGGAATCTCTTCTCATTCAGTTGAACTTGGAGACAAGAAGAGCTACTCAATCAAAGGAATTGGATCTACTTCTTTGGAGCTAGAAAATGGTGGAAGCATTCATCTGAACAATATACTTTGTGTTTCAGGTTTGAAAAAAAACTTGCTTTCTATTTCTTGTCTAGAAGATAAAGGTGATAGGGTTGCTTTTGTTGATGGAAAAGTTATTATATGGGCTAAGGGATTTAATATTAAAAATGCTAAGACTATTGGGATTTGTGAGGGGAGTTTGTATAGACTTCTAACACCTCTTCCTCAAGATTTAGTACACCTAGATATTAGCCCTTGTGAACTATGGCATAGAAGGTATGGCCACCTTCACAATAAGATATTGCCATCATTGAATCATATGGTTATTGGTATCCCCTTAAAGGAAGAGCATGAAGGAATTTGTAAGGGGTGTGCTCTAGGAAAAAATGTGAAGTAACCTTTTGCAAGCAGTGATACAACATCCAAGGAGATATTGGATCTCATACATTCCGATGTTTGTGGACACATGGCAGAGAAGTCTCTTGGAGGTCATCAATACTATGTGACATTCATTGATGATCACTATAGAAAGACACGGATATATCTTCTCAAGTCTAAGGATGAAGTATTTGAGAAATTCAAGAGTTCAAGGTTGAAGTGGAGAATTTAACAGAGAGGAAGATAAAACCCTAAGATCTGATAAGGGTGGAGAATATACTTCCAAGGAACTTGTAGCTTTTTGCAAAGAAGCAATAATTAAGAGGGAGCTAATTGTTCCCTAAAATCCTCAACAAAATGGTGTGGCTGAAAGGAAGAACCAATCAATCGAAGAATGTGTTAGAGCCATGCTACATGACCAAGACCTATCCATGTTCTTATGGGAGAAGCGTTTGTAAAAGCGGTCTATATACAAAATCAAAGCCCTCATAGAATTCTTAATGTTATAACTCCGAAAGAAGCGTTTACGAGAAATAAGCTATATATTGATCATCTTTGAATATTTGGATGTCCCATATATATTCATATTCCCAAGGACAAAAGGAAGAAATTGGACCCTACAAGTACAAAAGGCATCTTTGTTGGATATAGTACTTCATCAAAAGCATATAAAGTCTACATCAAGGAAGACCGTCGTATTGAAGTAAGCCAAGATGTCATCTTCAATGAGAATATTGTATACAAGAAGTCTAAAGACATTCCTATTGATTCTGATGAGGAAGAAGTACACATCTTTGAAGGAATCTCAGGACATGACAATAATCAAGAACCTACAACGAATCATGAAGATGTTGAAGGAACCTACAACATTCTAATTTAGATACGTCAATCTTCTTCTTTGGCCCTTTAAGCTTCTTATTTCCTCCCTTTTTCTTGTAGCATGCAGATTCTAGAATATTCATTTGAAGTGTTGTCCTCATAGTTTTCCTTCTTATTACTTGCTAATGAGACGCAGGCTTCTTCTTGACTGCATGCATTCCACATTTCTTCAAACGATGGTGTCCCTTTCCAATTGCTAATGCTAGATGTAAAGGAGCTCCATGATTTTGGTAGACCTAGTAGAGCAACAATCACAAGTTTTGTATCTGGTATGATTTCATCAATAGCTTGGAGCTCATCTCTTATTCGGGAGATTCTCACAAAATATGAAGATACAATGTCATCTTTTGTCATCATTATTGTTCTTAGTTCATTCTTGAGACTAGCAATTTGTCCAATGTCTTGAGTTTGACATAAAATTCTAGGGCATAATATTGAATACCTAGATGTAATGATTGCTGACTTGATTTAGTCGCTGATATCTAAAGCTTTAAAAGTCTCGTTGATGGAATCTAGGGTTTGTAACAAACCCTAGCAAATTGTTGAAATCTAATATGTAAAAGATGTAACCCTTGTTGACTATGAACCTAACTAGGTATGGGTATTGGATGTCTAAAGCTTGATTTTTTTGATGCTTCCATTATAATGACATGGTTTTGATATAGCTAACTTCATGTTTTTGTATATTTGTACTTGGTTGTACTTGTTGTTGAAGATTTGTAGGTACATAATCTTCAAGATGTTGAAGATGCTCATAATTGAAGATGATTTGATAATAATGATGATAATGATAGATAAAGGAAGTTGCAAGAATGTTGTATAGATGACCTTGTTGCCATAAGAAAGAAAGAATGATGTCCCTGAAGAAATGAAACTTTAAAAGGTTGAAGTTTCTTTGAAGCTATTGGTCTCCTCAAGTTGAGAGGGAGCATGGATATAAAGAAAGGGTATATCTCCTCAGTTAAGAGGGAGTGCATATCATGACAGTTATAGTGAATACCTTGGAGAAAGAATGAGATCATAGAGTGAATGAAAGTAATAAAGTTGCAAACAAAAGACTTGATTGAGTTAAAAGTACTGAGGCTGTTTTTGGTGCTACTGAAGAAATTAAAGAAGAAAGCTTCCAATGAAGATCTGTTTAGATAATATGATGATGACCTAAGCAACATCAGAATAGTTGAGGACCCCGAAGGTTTGTGCTTACTTGTATATATTTGAAAGTTTATTACTAACTGGGGTTGTGATTTTGTAGGATCTCTCCTTTCGTAGGTTGAATGTTTTTGAAGCATGCTTGGACTAGTGAATATATCTGATTTAATTGATAATGAGAGATGAAGTTTCTCGGGGCGACAAGATGCTTGGGAGAACATATGGCTAGCTTGTGATGATGTCTAGATCCTAAAGTGGGGAGGGTGGCATTGGTCTTGGAGCTCTGACCTTGGATACACACCTAGATCCCTGGGTTGGTGCCAGAGCTAAACCCTGATGGTACCTAGAGTGGCTAAAGCTTGGAATGCACCTTAGTCCCACCCGGTTAGATGCCTCTGTCAAGTATCTAATCTGTAGCACTGCGTGTGTTGTGACTCTTCATAGATCATATAATTTTAAGATCTCCCATGTACCTATTGTATATATGTAATTATGAATACCTCCCTAGTTAAGAGGGAGTGTTGAAGAATGTAACTAGTGTCGGTCTTCATAATTGTATTTGAGTCATGATGTAATATATTTATCAAAAGAAGGAAAAATAAATTTTATTATGAAAGAAAATTTATTTATTAGCATGGGTTTTATGCTTTATTATTTTATTTTTAGGTCAAAGCCTCCATTGAAGGTCTTAGTCCTTGTCATTATGTAATGGACCCTTCCTAGGCTCTATATGTCAAGAAAGAAAATTATTTTTATGTAAAATGAGTCAAAGGTGCCTCTTCCACCAAGTCGGCCTCAAGGAAGACGAGTCAGCCTAATTGGGAGCCAAAAACCACTATATATAGGCAGCAACAACTCGACCTCATTTGGAACACAAGACAAGAAAGTTCGATCTGTAGTAACTGGAGAAGAAACGATAGAGTGAAATACCTAAGTAGAAGGAGAAAACCCTAGCAAAGAAGAAGGAAACTTTTGTCAAAAAAGAAGCCAAATTTCTCTATTTTCTGACACACTTGTGAGTTTCTGGGTCGCTGTAGGAGGGCCAAAATTTCAGAGCTTCAGTAGGGCCGAATTTTCAGATCTTCTGTAGGGCCAAAATTCTGGACGCCGGAAGGTTGAAATTCTATGTTGTCGCTGGGTTGAAGTTGTTTGACTGGAAGAGACTATTGACGTTTGGATAATCATTTTGGAAGGCTGACTTGGTGGAGTGAGGGAAGTCTTTGGGTTGTGTCTAAGGTCTTGGATTGTCTCAATTTGATTTGAATCTGTTAGTGGAAGAGTTTGATTAGGTTTTCCCCTTCATAGAGGTTTTAGCCTTGGTTGAGTGCCTACTTTGTTGAAAAGTGTAACTAGTTTCTATCTTCATAATGACTTGTAATTATGAATTTATGTAATGAAGAAGACAAAGATAATAAAATGTATTTTGTAAAGCTTGCCTCATGGGTTTCATAAGCAAGGGAGTTTTTATTATAGGTCAAAGAATTCTTCTTGATGTCTATAGGGGTTTGTCATCTTGTCATAAATGTATAATTTAAAGTCATGTATATGAAGTGATGTTACACTTGTAAAGACAAATTATTGATGTAATTTGTATGCTCCAAGACCTTGCTAAATATGCTCCTTGAAGTCGGCCTAGAATATGCTAGAAGTCTCCTTGATAAAGTCGGCTCACACTCATGAGACCATGTCGGCTTAGAGATGGGAAACAATCCCTATATATAAAGGGACTGCGGGGTTACTTGAAACCAAGCAATTTAGAATTCGGTCTGCAATAAAAGTGCATAAGGGTGACTGCAGTTTGTGTGTAGATGCAAGGATAAGCTGCGAAGAAAGGAAGGGCTGATCTAGCCCTGTCTAGGGTATATCTTACCTCGAACTCCTCACATAAGTCAAGAGCAATCACAACAAGGTCAACGACTACAGTAGGTGTGAAGGAAGGGTCTCCTAGTGGTGCGAAGAACAAAGACTAGACAACAAAGAAAAGGAGATTACAAGGAGTGCAAGAAAGAGGCAATACAAGCCTCGGTCCTGGGTAACTATATCTGTGATATCTCAGTAAAGGGCCGAAGGATACACAACGTAAAGAAAGGGTGCTACAACAAGACAAAGATCTCGAGTCAAGTCATCAAATGGTGCAGAAAAGAAGGCTGATTGTTGGAACTAGGGTTCCTAGCCTTATTTTTGTCCAGTTTTGCAATATTTTTGTAATATTTGGTCTAACGAAGGGGGTTTAGGGTGGATCAAACCCCCAATGGATTGTAATGGGTCAAAAGGGTAGACCTAGGGTCCGCAAACCATGGTTTGCAGACCATAGGATAGCATAGGCTAAGGTGCTATGAATAGATGGATAGATCAAGTCTAGGAAGAGGCTAAGATTGATTAATGCTAATTGCGAACTGTTGAGATCTGTTTTGGGTTGTGTTTGGGTAAGGACTCCGACTGGCTGTGTGCGCGAAGATGCTCAGTCCTGCTGTGTGCGGACCCCGTTGGCTGTGTGCGCGGGTGGTGACTTGGGTTGGTAACTGGGTTTTCGACTGTTAATGAATGCAGAATCTGTCGGAGTATCTCTGTGTTATTTGAACTATTTGCATTTACTATTGAAGTATCTCTGTTATCTGAAATAGCTGCGTTTGTGTCATTATGACCATTCTGTTATGATAATTATTGATGCGCACGTGGATGCGAAGGTGTTGATGATATCTACTTAATAATAGTTGCTTTGCTTATGTTTAGATGCTGTCTATGGTGTATGAGCTTCGCTTTCTATACTGTTAAAGCTCTGCAATAAGGCTGCTTCTGTGCGAACCTGATAGATCTCAAACTGAGCTACCTCAATTAACCCTTTTTCTCCCAGGGTGCGGAAACCTGGTTCCAGCACCCACCCATACTACGTCGGGTGAGACCTTGGTCTGCGCAAGTAGGTCATTGCCGAAAGGGCCAGTAGTATAGGGGTTTGTTGGCAAACCTTAGATCCAAACTTGGGTCAAGGCCCCTCAAGCCAACAAATGGTTCTGTTGCTTGGACCCGGAGCATTTTGAGAGAAATAGGGTAATGCCACGAGGTCATTGGCGGCCTGAGAAGTCTGAGCTTGAAGACTGGTTCGATAAACAGATCTAGGAATTTTCCTTAAAAGAGAATCAAAGTACAAGGCTAACTACCGAAGAGTGGAAAAACAAGTATATCTTTATCGAAATATATGAGATTTTCTTTGTAACCTTCGCACATGAACTACATGAGTGGTTAGCAAGGTTAGCGGAGTTCTAGACCTGCGGAAAGGACGATAAGATTACGCAGTGGACTCTTGAATTAATCCGACAGTTGGAAACGACTGATAACAAAATCACCCAGACTGTGGACCACTGGGTGGATAGTGTCTTGGGAGGATTTGTAATAGAATTCGCAGTTGATCAGTTCGTATCTTATTCTGAAGCTGAGTAGAGGTTCTTCAAAGGGTTTCGAGGTAAGTTTTTACAAACACTGCCGCTACTAATTAAGATACTATTGTGCGAAAAAGGTGTGTTGTGCAGACACGCCACGTGAATGACCTACGATCAGAACGAAAGTACAACATGAAGCGGTAAATATTACAGGGTTAACCAAGAAAGGGACAGATTGGTATATAGTCCCCTAAGAGAGGCACCTACGCACGCAGGAAGTTTTTACAAACACTGCCGCTACTAATTAAGATACTATTGTGCGAAAAAGGTGTGTTGTGCAGACACGCCACGTGAATGACCTACGATCAGAACGAAAGTACAACATGAAGTGGTAAATATTACAGGGTTAACCAAGAAAGGGACAAATCGGTATATAGTCCCCTAAGAGAGGCACCTACGCATGCAAGAACTAGTTCGCCGGTTACCCCACTGTCAAATCCGTGCAAGGGCAAGAATTGTCCTACCCCACCACCGCCACCAGAAGACAACATGGCCACGCACATGAAGCTACCTACCTTCAAGGGTGTGGGGGATGAGGACATGGAACGATTTTGGTTCGTAGCAGAATCAGTATGGACAGCGCAAAATGTTGCTAGCGATGCTGTAAAAAGGGCGTAGCTATCCCTAGCCTTTGAGGGAAGAGCCTTGGATTGGTTCATGGGGTACATCGACCAGCACACGGATCCGTTAATCCAGGAAATTAAGGACGCCTTAAAACAACAGTTTCGGAAGCTGTAGTCCTACTCTCAACTGGTGATCGACTTGAAAGATTTCCCACAAGGACCTATAGAATCTGTATGGGAGGCTGATCAACGGCTAAAGAAAGTTATCAGGGATGGGGATTTTAAGTACGAAGATAGGCAACACAAAGAATGTTTCATTGCTATGTTATTACCGCACCTGCACGGACCTATGGGCCAGCAAACGATTGATACACAAGAAAAGGCCCTGGAAATTGCCATGAAGCTAAACGCTGCGCCAAGGGACGATGCCCAGTTTGGGGTGCAGCAAATCCAGGGCCAGTTGGAGGCGATGCACCTGGAAATCTAGAATCCACGGAAAGAACGGGGAAAAGAAGCCAACACAGAAATTTGGTGGATACGGTGCAGAGTGTCAGGCCATAGCAAGGATCAGTGCCCCCTGCTACTCGAATACATGCAGGCTGGGGGGCTGAACCAATTACGCCCCAAAGAGGTTGCGAGACCAAGCAACCCCACGTTATGGTGTGCTGATTGTCGAGTAGCCGGATTGCATGATACAAACCACTATCCCCGACTTGGTGCTTATGTCCCGGAGTTGAAGCAGCAATGGTGCAAATTCTGCTCGTTTGTAGGACATGATGAGCACAACTGTCGGACATATGATTTGATGATAGATAGAGGAAACCTGTACAGGGTACAGGTTGACCCGTCCACACCACTATCTCCCTTCGGACGAGGAGGCTCCCCGCCCAGAGGCCGGGTGGGGGGGGGGGAAAGAGGTGGAAGCACAGGACTGGGAAGAGGACAACTGATCTGTTATAACTGTGGAGAGGCGGGACACTTCGCAAGGGACTGTCCGAACCTTGCACAACAGTCTTGCAGGTATTGCAGGCAGTTGGATCATGTGATTGAAGATTGTCCAGTATTGATAGCAAAGATGCAGGAAAAACAACAAACACCGACGTAGAATGTGCATAGAGTTAAGGCGAAACCGCGCGATGAGGGGCCCAATATTAACATAATTACGCGTAGCGGCATGGCCACGAGAGGAGTTGAGGAGAAAGTTGCAGCCGAACCACTTATTAGAAAAGCCGTTGACAAAAGGGAGGGCTTGGACTTATAGAAAGAAAAAGAAAACTTCCTCGAAGCTGGAAAACAATTTACCAAAAATGAGGCATCTACCTCCAAGACCCCAATGGACCCAAACATAGACAAAGAAGTGAAGCCGTTCATACAAGCATGTATGAAGTTACTACGTAACCAGAGGGCGGTTGAGAACCTCCAAGCATTGATAGACAGCTGCGCCGAGAAGATTGCCCCACCAACAGAGGTGAGAGATGTCAACAAACTTTATAAGCATAAGAAGAGAACTAGTCGGGAAATGCGGCTAACTGCGCAAATTGGAGATTATGAAATGGACCAGGTCATCCTTGATTTAGGATCTGATGTGAATGTCCTGCCTAAACAGACTTGGTGGAGGATGGGAGCCCAAACTAGAATGGTCCACTATACAACTATGCATGGCAAACCAACAAAAGATCATACCGCTGCGCAGGCTATCAAAGGTTATGGTAGTCATCGTGGGAGTCAAGGTATATGCAGATTTCGAAGTAATTCAAATTGTAGATGACGCAGACCCTTACCCTGCGCTGTTAGGACTGGATTGGGCTATAGACATGGGGTGTATTATTAACTTAAAAAGGAGAACTATGATTTTTGAAAACGAAGGTACGTGAGTAATAGTTCCTCTAGATCTAACAGAAGGAGAACGGTATACAGAACCGGTGCACGAAGGGGATGATATTGATCAAATTTACAAGTTGACTGCTCGGAACGAGGATTGGATCAACCCTACTGCTGATGGCGTGCTCTGCTGGGAGAAGGACAACGATTGTCTCTCTGACTCGGACGAGGAGATAGAAAATTGGCAGAACCAGTTGCATGATGTATCTGTGCTACGATGTTTGAAGATCACAAAGAGCTTCTGCTGCATCTCCTCAGAGGTAAGAGAGTTGCCCTATTTTGATAATTCTGGTAGTGTTACGGATTTTCTTAAAGCATTTGAAGCAGAAGTCCCAAGGGAATGGAGGATGTGGGCGCTTAACCTAGCTATGCATGCGGCCCCTGCGCGGTGGTGGGAAACTCATAAGGGGACTTTCCAGGAGGAGGAATGTCACAGAATGCTGATTCTAAGATTCAAACCTCCGGTCAACCTAACTATGGAGATTTTCCTCGGCCACGGGGACCCTCGCTAACACTTGTCGGTATGGATGGAAGTATGGTGTGAAAGGACTTGGGATGAATGGGTCCACATGTTTATTCACGCCTTGGGACTTATCCCCACCACGTGGTATTTGGATGCAGAGCTACACCAGCGTACTCGCCATTGGTATACCATGAGGGAAGATTTTTTGGGGACGTTTGACTTGATAGGCGTGACTGAGATATTAGACGAAGCCTTGCAGGACATCGATGCTCTAGTGTTTGATGACTCGCGCCCTTGCATATGGGGACCTAGCTTGGGATGCGCAGATGCAGGATATTGCCAACTGTCGGAATCTATCAGTGGAAGAGTGTGATGAGGACCCGCGAAATATCACTATCCCTGAGTCTGAGGGTGATCGCGCAGTCGTTGGACCCCTAGTGAAAGTAGTCGATGTGACTAAGCCTCTCAGATTAAAGGAAGTTAACATTGGAACGGACGAACAATCCAAGATGGCTAGAATTGGGGATTACGGGGATGATGATACTGTTGGAAAAATCATGGAACTGCTCACTGAATACAAGGATCTGTTCCCTACAAAATTTTCAGAGCTCAAAGGTATTGTAGGGGACCTGGGTGTCCTGCTGATCACCTTAAACCCAGATGCGCGTCCTGTCAAGCAACGACCTTATCGATTGAACCTCAAATATAATCAGAAGGTCTGAGACGGAACCAATAAAATGATAGTCGCCGACATGATCGAACCGGTAGAACAATCTGATTGGGTAAGCCCTATGGTGGTCCAAGAAAAGAAGACGAAAGGGGAAATAAGAATCTGCGTAGACCTGCGCAAGTTGAATGATGCTTGTGTACATGATCCCTTCCCTACACCATTCTCTGATGAAATTCTTGACAGTGTGGGAGGTCAGGAAGCATACTCGTTCACTGATGGGTTTTTGGGTTACCATCAGATCATAATCACCCCCGAAGATCGCATCAAAACGACTTTCACAACCGAATGGGGATCCTTCCAATACACCGTCATGCCCTTTGGGCTCAAGAATGCCCCTGCCATCTTCTCGCAAGTAGTGGTGACAATATTCAAGGAATTCATTCACAAGTTCCTGGAAGTGTACTTTGATGATTGGACAGTGTTTGGATTGGTGAAGAAACACGTATCAAACCTGCGCATGATGCTGGATGCCTGCAGAATGCACCAAATCTCCCTAAACATTAAGAAGTTCATATTCTGTGTACCTTTCGGGATCTTGTTAGGACATGTGGTCTGTCGGCAAGGATTGATGGTTGACCCAGCCAAGGTGGCAGTGATCATCAATTTAGCAGTCCCCACAACTGAGAAGCAGCTGCGCTCCATCCTTGGGCACACTGGCTACTATAGGAAATTTATTCAAGGGTACGCACTGATCACGACACTAATGGAAAAACTGCTAAAGAAGGACGTATCTTTTTTCTGGGACGAGGATTGTCAGAAGAGTTTTGAGCTACTCAAGGAAAAGATGGTCTTTGCACCTATTCTCATATTTCCTGACTGGGCGAAGATTTTTCATGTCCATTTGGATGTCTCAGGGATTTCCCTAGGCGCAGTCCTCATGCAGCCCAGGGAGGGGGACATTGACCACCCGGTTGCGTTTGCTATTAGGAAAATTTCTAGCGCAAAACGTAATTACTCTACTATTGAACGCGAGGAACTAGCCATGGTGTATGCGTTGCAGAAATACCGACACTATCTACTAGGAGGGCACTTCAAGATGTTCACGGATCATTCGGCTCTAAAGTACCTAGTCAATAAACCTGTGTTGGGGGGGAAGATTTGCCGATGGTTACTACTGTTTTAGGAGTATGATTTTGAGATAATTGTAAAACCTGGGAGACTCAATGCTGGACTGGACCACTTGTCCCAAATCGAGAGTGGTGAAGAGCCAACTAACCTAGACGAAGGCTTGCCCGATGCGCAGCTATTTTCTATTAAGGTGATTGACGAGCACTTGCAGATATTATTCAGCTCTAAACTACGGGGATGGCGCCTACAGACTACTTGGTACAACGGAAAAAAGAATTGGTCACTTGCGCAGCTGATTTTACCATCATTGCAGGCCAATTATACAAGCTGGGAGTTGATGAGTTGTTGCGAAGATATGTACTGGAGCATGAAAGACAAGCCATTTTAGCAGAAGCGCACGACAGAGTGGCAGGAGGTCACTATGCTGGAAAAGCAACCGCGCAGAAGATACTAAGAGCTGGGTTGTGGTGGCCCACACTGGATAGCGACTCCCATGCTTATTGTAAAGCCTGTGACGCGTGCCAATGGACAGGTAGACCTTCGCGCCGGGACGAGATGCCTTTGTGACCACAGACGGCCCTACAGGCGTTTGATAAGTGTGCCATTGACTTCGTAGGCCCCATTAACCTTACTAGGTGGGTCGAAGCTGCAACTGTCAAGGACTGCACTGCGGACACGATGACACACTTCCTTTTTGAGAATATCTTAACCAGGTTTGGGTGCCCCAAGGTCCTGATGAGCGACAGAGGCACACATTTCATTAACGAAACAATTAAGGCCCTGACTGAGGAATTCCAAATCCACCATGCCAAAAGTACCTCATACCATTCGCAGGCAAATGGAACCGTAGAGGCCTTCAACAAAATTTTGGAACAAGCGCTCACCAAGGTTTGTAACGCGCAACGAAGTGATTGGGACGTGCGCATCCCCTTTGTCCTCTGGGCCTACAGAACCACATGTAAGAAGCTCACGGGAAAAACACCCTTCCACCTAGTCTACGAAAAGGAAGCTGTTATGCCTATGGAATACATTGTTCCTAGCTTGCGCATCTCGACCTTCACAAATATGGCCGATCCCGACATTATGGAGGAATGCTTGGCGCAGCTGGTAGCGTTGGAAGAAGACCGGCTCACTGCCCATTTTCACCAACAGGTTCAGAAGGCACGGGAGAAAGCGTGGCACGATCGCCATATCCGGCAGAAAGACTTTTCGGAGGAAGCATTGGTCCTGCTATACGATAGCTAGTTCGCGAAAAACCCCGGGAAATTTCGACAACACTGGCTAGGTCCGTATGTGGTCAAAGAAATTATCAACAACGGAGTAGTTAGACTAGCGACACTACGCGGAGAGTCCCTACCAGGATATGTTAATGGAAGTCGGTTAAAGCCCTACTGGGACTCCATGGTGCCGATCAAATGACTATATGGCCAGAGTAGCTATATCGTGAACCTCGCACGAAGGAAGGATGCATAGGCATGGCTGTGCAGGGGTGATGCGTAGGACTGGCAGCGCAGACAGGTGCGTGGTCAGCATAGGTGCTGCGTGCAAGAGACAAAACTAGCCATTGGAACGAAGCAGGAGCGTGGAAAATTGCGCTCCCTGCTTAATGACATAAGTAACTGGTAATTAATGAGGCGACTTACGAGGACTTTTTAGTGTTTCCGTAATGATGGAAGGCAATGAAGGGTTCGACGACCTTTTCTCTCTCACAGACGCTATAAGGCTTGGATTGTTTGTTCTACGGGATTCAACTGTTGCTCATGTTTGCCACACCTCGACCTCTTTGGTATATCCCATTGTTTCTATCTATCTGGCGGCCGCATGACTGAACAAGCTCCGCTGTTCGACAGTAGCCACGCTGAATTCATCTTTCAAGCAAGGATGACCGCTACCGACTCAAATGCGCCTCTGCTTGACACAACATCTGAAGAGATAGGCTCTGATGAGGTCCGAGAAGTCACTGCTGCTGCAGAAGAAATTGGCTCGACTTCAGCACCTCGGAAGGGAAAGGGAAAGGCTAAATAGACAAAATGGGTTGGTGGGAAGCTTCGTACTTCCCCTCGAATTCGGCGATCCCCCCAGAAGGTGCCTCAGAAGTGATTGCGCGGCGCACATCCGCACCCACTGGCACTCACAGCAGAAGGACTGCGGGCGACCCTGCTGACCTGGTTACCCCTGTACGTTCGGCCACGCAGAATAGCAGCCCGTCTGCCCAACATAGATGTCGTCTGTTCCTATTTGCAGATGCCTCTAGTCCCCGAAGAAGTGCCCCAGCAGGGAGATATGTTCGGACAGCTTCCTAACATAAAGTTCGACGACCATGACCTAGGGAACTTGGATGCTTTTGCTTCATTGAATCAACAATTTTACTTGGAGCAGGTGATCGAAGATGGTGTGCCCAAAGTCAACCCAATGCTTTGGGTCACGGGATTAGCTGGGGCAGGCATCTTGAACTTGCTGCGCCTTCCCCATTTTGGACGCTATAACATAATCGGCCTCATCGTTCGCCAATTGCTGGCACTTGTCCATGATGGCTGCTTGTGGCTCCAAGGCCGCATACCGATTGATACTGCCCTCATTCACCGCATCACAGGCCTCCCGATGAATGGGCCCGACCCTCGGGACAAAACGGGCAAGAAATTTGAGCACCATACTGTTGACTATGTCCGGAAGAAGTACGGGGTCGACCGCAACAAGTGGGGCTTCCTGATTAACAACATCCAAGACTCGGGGATGCACATGGGCACCTTACTGCTTGCTTGCAAATTGATGCGAAAATGTCAGGCCGCAATTGTCCCTGCTCACGTAATTCAGATCGCTGGCCAGTGCGAAAAAGGAGTCTGCTACAATTGGTCCCAGTACCTGGTGGAAGAATTTCTCGACAATGTGCGCGAGGCTCAGGAGCAGGGGAAAGCGTTCTAATACTCATGGCTGCTTCTGCTAATCATCTTAGTTGCCTAGGAGACCCCGAAAGAAGCGGCCTTCCTCCCTCTAGAGGCTGGCATGTGTGAAGGGGCACGGTTTGCCAATCTATGGGACTCAAAGGACCCCAAGCGGGTGGAGGAGAACAAGTTCTTCTGGATACTCTACGATGGGGCTATTTATGCGACCATTGATTCCCAACCGCCCCTGTCCCCAGCCGTATATGACAAGTATAAGCAGATAGTGTCTTTTCAAATAACCATGCACAACGTGCAAATTCGAGCCCGGAAAGATCACACTTGGCATAATCTTCCATATATGATTACTGAGGTTGAAATCAAAGAGGTAATCGCAACTTGGCCGCCAGAGTGGAAGGTCGCTGCCCCGCCAACTGACCTAGACGCAGCAGGTGCATCTGGCCCCAACACAGTGTCCAAGCCTACCGTTCCGCTTGGTCCAAATGCAGAGTCCGTGCCCCCAGCATCCACGCCACAGGCGACCCCCAGGAGCACCACCACGCAGCCAAAAGCAGACTCCCCACTTGATCACCATATGACTGATGCTGATGATGTTGGCACATATGTCCTGCACACCCTTAAGCGGCCCCGCGAATTGTCTCAAGGGTCTAGAAAGAAGTGTAAGGCCACTAAGACTGGGATCAACACGGAAGTTACCCTCACAGAAGACGACCTTAATTAAATTGCTGAAGCTGTCACTACTGCATCTGTTGAACGTTGGGTCACTTGGGAAGAACAACACAAAGATGCTATAGACAGTTTACAAGCCGAGCTGCAGGCTCTCCAACTCAAGGCAGACACACTTCAAGCGAGCGTGGATCAAGCGAGGCAAAATCAGGTGAGCGTAGATCAAGCGAGGTAGACCCCTGTGGGCTCACTGGCCCCCGTTATAGCCCTAACCACCATTGTAGATAGCCGGATCTGCCCCCTCCCTGGTGCAACCCTTGTCCTGGAAATTGCCGACATGTGCGCCCAAGTCTAGTTATGTTCCTCCATCAACCTTGAGGTTGGCTGATTGGCCGGTGCGCAGCTACAAGAATTGTTGACTGATGTCACCAGCGAAATCCAGCACCGCGGACTCCGAGTACAGCAGCAGCTCAGCACAGCCGAGCAGACTATTCTGATCCAGGCCGCCGAAGTTGCTCAAATCCAGGTCACGCACGTCGCCACCATCGCGCAGCATATTGCCGTCGAACAACTAATCAACATGCTCTGGGAGGACCTGCCCGAAGTCATTCCTGCTTCCGCTGAACCCCAAGTTAAGGTTGAAGGTTTGGTCGCTGCGCTGAAGGTTGAGTTCAAACTTCAGTTCGCATCTTTATAGGCCAAGCTGCAGCCAGAGACCTCTCCGGAGGTACGCGCCCAACATGCCGCATTGGTTATGGAAGCCATGAACACCATCACAATGCAAATTAGCCAAGGTGTCACTCTGCTTGAGAAGGCTATGGAATTATGGTCTCGACTCTCAGGTATAGCACGACCCTCTCCTCCGAGAGATCGATTAGGAGTTAACTCAGAAGGAGCAAGACTTTGAGAAGCTGGAAGCTACGATGTCCACCCTTGTTCCTGCCCAGTGCTTAGCCCGTCTTCACACTGAAATTATGGGGCTGCAGCGCAAGAAACAGGTACTCAGTGACCATCTCACACCATGGTCGGATGACGCCCTCAAGCTATCACAGGACTTAGACAGGACAGTGAAACAATTGAACTAGACTCTTGACAGCGTCACTGTTGCCACAGAAGGACCAACCTCGTAGAAGCTGGTGGACATTGCACAGAGTACCGCTGCGCAGAGCCTCGATATTTTACCTCTGCTTGCTGTTGCGCTGGAGCAGATCAAGGACAGGATGAAGACCTCACCGGCACTGTTACTCGGGACGAGTCACAAGATTGTGTTGGGGAACTGTTGGAACGAGGGTTCCTAGCCCAATTTTTGTCTAGTTTTGCAATATTTTTGTAATATTTGGTCTAGCAAAGGGGGTTTAGGGTGGGTCAAACCCCCAATGGATTGTGATGGGTCAAAAGGGTAGACCTAGGGTCTGCAAACCATGGTTTGCAGACCATAGGATAGCGCAGGCTAAGGTGCTATAAATAGATGGATAGATCAAGTCTAGGAAGAGGCTAAGATTGATTATAGCTAATTGCGAATTGTTGAGATTGTTTTGGGTTGTGTTTGGGTAAGGACTCCGGCTGGCTGTGTGCGCAGAGATTCTCAGTCCTGTTCTGTGCGGATCCGGTTGGCTTTGTGCGCGGGTGTTGACTTGGGTTGGTAACTGGGTTTTGACTGTTAATGAATGCAGAATCTGTCGGAGTATCTCTGTGTTATCTGAACCATCTGCGTTTAGTATTGAAGTATCTATGTTATCTGAAATAGCTGCGTTTGTGTTATTATGGCCATTCTGTTATGATAATTATTGATGCACATGTGGATGCGAAGGTGTTGATGATATCTGCTTAATAATAGTTGCTTTGCTTATGTTTACATGCTGTTTATGGGTGTATGAGCTTCGCTTTCTATACTATTAAAACTCTGCAATAAGGCCACTTCTGTGCGAACTTGATAGATCTCAAACTGAGTTGGCTCAATTAACCCTCTTTCTCCCAGGGTGCGGAAACTTGGTTCCAGCACCCATCCATACTACTTCGGGTGAGACCTTGGTCTGTGCAAGTAGGTCATTGCCGAAAGGGCCAGTAGTATAGGGGTTTGCTGGCAAACCTTAAATCCTGTAATATTCCGAATAGGAAATAGACAGCAATACAAGCATACAACTATGAAAAAATACGAAATAGAGATATAAAGCAAGTACATAAAATACCCGGGAATGCTAAGCCATTTTATTAATCTGAGAATATAAATGGGTACAATGGATAATCAGAATAAGAGCACCTATCCTTGCACAAGGCAAGTGAAGAACCCTCTCGGAAACAGGAAATGGATGTAAACGAGCACGTCAATTTCTTTGGAATAAAGCTGATAATCGCTGTTTGGAATGAGCTGAGTTACGGGAGGCTGATCCCCTCGCCAGAATGAGCTGAAAATCTGTAGATCACCTGTACTCGTTGATCCGGACAAAACCCAGAAACCATAAACAAAATGGACCACCTCCGAAAATCACCCCAGAAACCCTCCTCAAGGAAAAACGCTGTCCCTCCAGGCCTAGCGCAAATGCCAAACGAAATATGCTGAGATGGAGCCACAAACTCCTCAGGAAACCCTCCAACTGATAAATATTGAACCTCCACACCGAATAACACTGAATCTCCTGCAGAAAACCCCGCAACAGCACCCTCCACCAAGAACTGCGTCCTCTCCTAGGGACGCGGGTCATCCCAAGCTTCGACTCTGCTCAACAACAACCAAACCCTCGACGAAAGACGCCAAGAAAATACCAACCGCACGACGGTGCTCGGAAATCCCCGGGGAATGAGCGAGATCTCCGACCGGAGACACTCAATCGCACTAAACAGTGCTGCAGACAGGCTAAACAGCCAGCGTGCTCAAGAAGACAACAGTCTAGCTCAAATATCATCAACATCAATAATGCCCCAAATGAGGAGGCTCCTCCACCTTTTATAGCGTTGGTTTCCCTCCAAAACCAACGTAATCTCTCTCTCCTCCACGTGGTGTGTGGCCCCCCCTTGGCTCCCCCCTTAAGTTACAACGTTGTGCTACTAGGAAGGTGTTTTATTCCACTAAAGTGAGTTAGACCCCCTTTTACTCACTTTTTATTTATCTACAAACCACATACGGCAAAACAATACAAAGTCAAATATTCCAATTAGCTGTCGCTAATTAGGAATATTACAGTCCCCCCCGGCAAAATGTTGCTTGCCCTCAAGCAACTGAAGTGATGGATGCTGCAAAATCTGCTCGCTCTCCCAAGTGGCATCCTCATCCGGCAAAAATTGCTTGTCCTCAAGCAACGCTTGAACAAGCCTCCTCTTTAGCTGATGCTCCCTACCGATACTGCAAAATGTGCCTGGGTCCCACTGAAACCTCTCTGACCTCTGCATCACCCTGATACGAAGGGATATCTCAATGCCAGGATCCCAAAGTGACCTCTCATAGTACCAGCCAACCAATAATCCTCCCGGATCCCATCGCCACCATGGCCAATAATCGCACCAATCCCACGGCTCTGACTGTGCACTGCCTCTAGCTATGACCAATGCTCTAAGAGGTGAAGACCACCAACAAGCATCAATGCTCCCGGGCTCCTGCTGCGCTGTACCTGTAGCTGCATATGCTACCCCTCCAACTGCATACCAACTCGTCACCTCTCTCCAATCCAAGTTGTGACTCAATCCCATGCTGATCCTGCTCTCCTGAAATCGGGATGGGGTGCTGAAGAAATGATGACTTGTGTCCCCCTGCCAGCTGGAATCTAGAACATGTGCTATGTCCATGGGCCCCTGCTCCGCTGTGCTCCCTCCGAAGAATACCATAACATCAAGAGGGTACCAACTCATGATCTCCCGCCAGTCCATCATGGAAGAAGAATCTGATGTAGCGATAACAACTGCATATGGAACATGCCGGGAGTGCTGTCGCCAACTCGTAATCATCTCCCACTGCACTGCCCTGTCTGCCAGTGAAAGCTGCATGTAGAAGGAAGCCCCTCTCTCTATAATGGGCCAAAGTGGGCAAGATATGCTGCAAGCTCCATCGATGTACTCCTGGAGAGTGCTACACACTAAAAACACTGCAGCTCTGTTGACTGTGTGTGCACCTATCTGCGTCTCATCCCTGTGTCGACCCACAGATGGATGCTCCACCATATCCAACAACTCCTCCCACTCCTGATCAGGAATGTCATGCTCCCGCTGTCTACTGGTCCCCTGCAGAACAATGCCATCGACCTCCAAAACCTCTAGAGAATATGGATCTGCAGCTGCTATCACCGTACTCGATGTCAGTGCATATGACTGTCCCACCTCGATGGCTGACCCCAATGTTAGCCGCATATCCCTCATCGACTCAATGTGGGCACCCATCTGGCTCTCTCTCAAAGGAATATCATGCCTGATGTAAGTAGTGTCCTCCTCTGTCAACTCAGGCTCCATCACCTGCTGCTCTAGCTGAATTGTCACAAGTGACTCTTCACCCAGAGTATCTCCCGCAGAGTCCCGTGACTGCTCACCCTGGACACTAGAATGTAGCTCCAGTCTACTGTCACCATCTATGCATGACTGCTCTCGCTCCCCAGAAGCATCCTCAACTGATCCTATGGACTCATATGAAAAAGAGTTCTCACCCTGGTATACAGAAGGAATGCCCTCCTATTCTACCTTCGCCATCTCATCTACATCTAACATGCCACCCATCCTCTCGATAAAGTGTCGATACAGTGTCTGGAGCCCAAACACATACTGGGATGCTACCTCTGTTGTACCCAGTATCCTCTGCCCATGCATGTTCTTGACATGCCGTGAGGGAAAAGTGATGCATGTCTCCCTCATGACCTGCTCCCCAAGCGTAGGCTCAGTGATGACTGATGCACCACCTCTGCAAAGGATCATCTCATCCCCCAACCTGTCGCTGTCAACTAGCACACCAACCCAGTGCCACTGCTGAGAAGTCTCTCGCCTAGTGTACTGAGTGTCATCCAAATATCTAGGGTGAACCTCGCGTACCCTGCTGCTCACGCCCAAAGTGCCAAAGGTCAAAAACATAATCAGCTGTACCTGTGAGTGACGTCGAAGCGAGTCAGGTGTGTGAGTCCCCACAGATACCGCCAAGTATCGCTCATGTGTCTCTCCATCGATCCTGGGTGAATTACTACCAAAGGTAAGCCCGATGTCCCTGTCTATGAGTCTCTTTGGAAGCAATGCTCTAAGACCCTGCTGTGCAGCACCGTATGCCCTCGCATACCACTGATCATCCATATACTCCTCAACTTGCCACTGCACACTGAGGCATACCTCGGTATACTGCTGGATACCATGTGCTACTGCTGTAGCACCCTGTACCGTCTCGTGCCCTGACTGTGTCCAGGCATCGGTCACTCTCCGCATGCTCTCAATGTGATGTAGGATACTCCTACTCCACAATGCAGTCCCACACACTATGGTACACCACCATGCTATTCCATGTCCACCGACAATCCACCGCTCAATGCTAGAGGCTCCCACACATCCCTGGATGTGATGACCTAGAGCTGTGCCTCTACATGTCGGACTACCACCAATCAGTAACATCGTCTCCACCGTCGTATCACTATACCTGCCGACGAAAGGATCATCACTCCAAATCCTCCTCAAGGGGTCCGAGAAGTGAATCTCCCTGTGTGTCAGTAGTGTTACCACCACTGCTCGGCTCTGCTGCGTCCTCTGTGCCCCACACAAAGGTGAAGAATCCTTGGCCCCATACAAGGTGCCATCTGGTGGCCTGCCAATGCCACCTCCTCCAACAAGCTCTTGCCAAGGTGTGCTGACCACCCCGTGATCCCGTGTATGAATGTCATGCCAAGACAACCTAGGGAGTCTGCCCATAAACTGGTTGGCCACTGGAGCTGACCGAAACTGCACATGCTCTACTGCTAGGCCAACTATACTCTCCAAGACATAGTCAGCCGACTTGCCTGGGAAACGATAGGTGATCCCACCTGGATCCCAATGCCAATCTGGGGTTCCTGTATTCCCCATGCATAGAAACTCCTGCTGAGCTACACTCGGATCCATCACTATCTCCATAGCCCGCTCCACCGAGTACCAACTCAAAATCTCTCGCCGTCCAACCTCAACATGTGGATGCTGTACCCGGTGCAACTCTGATCGTCTCATACCTCTATCCAAGTCAACATATGAGATCTGACTAGGTGGCTCTGCCTCTCTCTCTCCAATGGGAAGAGATGACCCAACAACACTGCTAGTCCCATCCATGCATGCCTGAAGGGGAATGATCTGACGTTGCAATGTGCCCTCGGGTTGTACCATCAGGGAATCCAGTTGTTCCCCAATGCGGGCCAACTTGGCAGCCGACTCGGCACAAGCCACTCTCATGCCCTCCAGCTCCTGGTCCTGCAACAAAATGGCCTCCCGTACTGACGTGGCCTTCCCTCTCAAAACTCGAAGGTCCGTCCGAAGTCGATGATACCGCTGTCTGCGACCATCATCCAATACCTCTGTACCTGCTAGTGCCTCATCGAAGGTGGATATATCTCCTAACGCCTCACCCATCTGTCGTGTGCTGCTACCACCTGAAGACTCGGACACGACTCCGGTCATCACCTCAATGGATGGCTCTACTGAGGTAGGCTCTACCTTCTCCACTACCACATCAACCGACATGGCCAAGGAGGTCTCCAGTGAGGGTGAATCCTGTGTCACACTAGGTGTAACCTCAGACTCCCTGCAATCCTGTGTGCCCTCATCCTCCAAGTGCAATGTTGCCACCTTAATGGCCTCTGACTGCGACATCTGATTAAGCTGGAAATAGATGTCCAACTTTTCTACCCAAGACTTTGCCGAACTGTTTGATGAGCCATCAAACATGGGCAAATGAAATCTGCTAGCTGCGCGGTGGTCGTCATGATGATGTCTGTGTCCCCTGTGATGATCACGGGGTCTACCATCACGCTGGAGCTGAACATAATCTCTAAATGAGATAAGATCTCTGATCGCCGGCTCGCGTGCCAGGTACTCTGCAATGTAGGCGTCCATCTGGCCAGGGTCAACCTCTGGCTCCCGCTATGCTGCTGCCCCTGTGTCCTCTGCTAGGAAAGTGGGCATAGTGGGTCGCGTGGGTGCATGCGATGCCATGATGGGGATAGCATCACGCTCCGACATATGGTGTGACGTGCCTGATCCCTCACCGATCTGAAAACCCCTTGGGGTTTCTCGCTGCCTAACCTCCAGCGCAATGAGTCTCTGTGACACATCCTGCATGTGTTGGAGGAGCGCCTCTCTAAATCTCCTCACATCCTCCTCGTCTGCCATTGGCACTTCCTGCTATGTGTCTACAGGATCCTCAGAAATTGCACGGCTGCTGCAAAACCATACTACTGCTTGATTTCGACCTCCGATTTACCCACTGAAAACTACTCAGAAAATTCTAGGAATTTGGGAAGGTGATCCTTGCCCAAAACCCAGAAAAACCCAGAAAATGTTTCTTCTAATTCCAACCTTCAAAATTTGACCCTTTATATTTTGGCCCTTTTTCCAATTTCGTTTTTGGTACTGCAACTGCTATTGCTCTCCAAATTTCCAGCAAACCTCTGTATGATCTCTTTCCCAATGTCATAGACCACAGGTTGAGCAGAGTATGCTCACGATACCCTTTGTAATAGAATAGGAAATAGGCATGTCTGAAGCATACAACTATATGAAAAATGCGAAATAGAATATAAAGCAAGTACACATAAAATAGAGATACTAAGCCATTTTATTAATGCGAAATATAAATGGGTACACAAAGAACTCGAGTCAGAGCACCTATCCAACTACAAGGCAAGTGAAGAACCCTCTCAGAAACAGGAAATGGCTGCTACAGAAACTGCGTCCCAGCTGCTGGAAGAAACTGCCGTAAACTGCTGCTGCTGGAATGAACTGGAACTAGGGGCTGATCCCCTCGCCGGAATGAGCTGGAAATCTGTAGATCACCTGTACTCACTGCTTCGGACAAAACCCAGAAACCATAAACAAAATGGACCACCTCCGAAAATCACCCTAGAAACCCTCCTCAAGGAAAAACGCTGTCCCTCCAGGGCCAGCGCAGATGCCAAATGAAATATACTGAGATGGAGCCAAAAACTCCTCAGGAAACTCTCCAACTGATAAATACTGGACCTCCACACCGAATAACACTGAATCTCCTACAGGAAACCCCGCAATAGCACCCCTCCACCAAGAACTGCGTCCTCTCTCCTAGGGACTGCGCAGTCGCCAAAAGAAGCCCAGCTCCTCGCAAAACAACAACCAAACCCTCCGCTGAAAACTGTAGAAAAGACCTTGCCTGAGCAGGCACTCGAAGTCCCCCGGGGCTAAGGGCGAGATTTCCGACCGGAGACACTCAATCGCACTAAACAGTGCTGCAGACAGGCTAAACAGCCAGCGTGCTCAAGAAGACAGAATTCTAGCTCAAATATCATCAACAACAAGAATACCCAAATGAGGAGGCTCCTCTACCTCTTATAGCATTGGTTTCCCTCCAAAACCAACGTAGTCTCTCTCCCCTCCACGTGGTGTGTGGCCCCCCTTGGCTCCCCCCTTAAGTTACAACGTTGTGCTACTAGGAAGGTGTTTTATTCCACTAAAGTGAGTTAGACCCCCTTTTTCTCACTTTTTTATTTATCTACAAACCACATATGGCAAAACAATACAAAGTCGAATATTCCAATTAGCTGTCGCTAATTAGGAATATTACAAATCCGAACCTAGGTTAGGACCCCTCAAGCCAACACTGATGAAGAGGTGTCTAGGAGGCCGAGACTAGACCAAGAAAGGCAGAGAAGGAGCTCACTGTTTAGGGCTAGGAACCGAGTTTCCTAGTGTTGGTGCAGTGCAATGTAGAAAGGAGGGATCATCTAGAGAAGCTGAGAAGAGCAGTGACAAGGTCTTGGTGTCATAATAGTGTTAAGGGTCTGTGTCATAGTCGTGGTACTCGTCAATTGAAGATCTATAAGAAGGATTACTTTTGGTTTTTTCTCTCCAAGGGGGAGAGGTTTGGCCCTGGCTTGAAGAGACTAAACTTTGTGTTTCTTGTGTTTTGATAATTGACTTGATGAAAGACATAATAAGTTATCGAAGATAAGATATAACTACAAGAAGTATAACAAGTTCACAAGTAATTATCAAGAAGAGAAATTGAATTAAAAACCCTAATTTCTCAACATACTTTTGGTGTCATTGATCTTCATGCTTTTTGATTTGATGATTGCTTGATAGAAGAAGATATAGAAGAACATAAAGAAAGCTAATAAAATATAAGAATATCACAAGTAATTGTCAATATAAGAAAATCTTTCTTCCTTTCCGATTTTCTAACAGAATGGATACATATCTTCTAAGACTTGGTTTTGTGAAGAGTTCTACAGACCGTAATCTCTACATCAAACTGGTTAAGGATGAACTTGTGATCATGCTCTTGTATGTGGATGACTTACTAGTTATAGGTGTAGAGCATCGTATTCAAGAATGCAAGAAGCAGTTGGCAACAAAATTTGACATGAAGGATCTTGGGCTTATACATTATTACTTGGGGTTAGAAGTATGGAAGAAACCTGGTCAGATCTATCTTGGTCAAGGGAAATATGTGATCAAGATATTGCAAAGGTTTGGTATGATGGACAGTAAACCGATGACAACCCTGATGATCACTAATTTGAAAAAGTTGGGAAGTTCAAAATCAAGCCCGGTTGATCCTACATGCTATCGATAGTTGATTGGCTCGTTGATGTATCTTGTGAACAACCAACCTAACATATGTTTTGTAGTAAATGTCCTTAGTCAATTCCAGATGGAGCCAAGGCATGATCATTGGATTGTAGCTAAACATATTTTGACATATTTTCGTGGGACGATACATCACTGCCTAAGATATGCTAGTGACGAGATACAACTATTGGGCTATACAGACTTTGATTGGGGTGCCAGTGAGACAGATGGAAGAAGCACTACTAGTGGATGTTTTAGCTTGGGATCTTCTATGATCTCATGCATGAGTAGGAAACAAAATTCAGTTGCATTGAGTAGTGCTGAAGCTGAGTATATTGCAGCAAGTGAAGCTGGTAGAGAAGCTGTTTGGCTTTGAAAGTTGCTATCAAATTTGTTTGAAAGACTGTTGGACCCTACTGTTATACATTGTGACTACCAGAGTTGCATAAGGTTGATGGAGGACCCAATTTTTCATGCTAGGTCGAAGCATATAAAAAATAAGTATCATTATATTCGAATCTTGGTACAGGATGGGGTCTTAAAGCTACAATACATCTCCACAGATGAACATGTAGCTGATATATTGACGAAGTCTCTTCCGAATAAGAAACTTGAGTACTTATGAAACAAGATTGGACCTTGTAGATATATCATCCCTAATTGAGAGGGAGTAATGTGGGACATTGTATTCTCCATGTGTCATGCCTAGACTAGGACTAACGACTGTAAGTTTATGAAGGCACTGGGAGGGAAAATGGAGGATTGGATAAGCATCTGAGACCGATACTTGTTGAGGATTGAGAATCCAAGATAGAAGTAGTCTCATGGATCAATACTCTTTGAGGATGAGGTAGGGCATCCAAGACAAGAGTAGTCGAAGATGATTGCTATTCTTTGAGGATTGGGAATCCAAGATAAGAATAGTCCGAGAAGGACATACCTAGTGAAGATCCGGATGGGATATGTGCTTTGAGAAGCTGTGGTGATGGTGTCCATGTGTATGCCTCACCAACATTGTGCTCTAATCTAGTGGAGAGTTGGAGCTCGTTAGTTAAGGCCTTATTATTTTTGAAATCGACAGTGCTGGTTATGATGTTGATGTTTAAAAGATGGCTTATCAATCCGACTCTTCTTATGAGAAATATTTCAATTTGAGTATCCTTGTACCCTGTGGTGGGATTATGAATACCTCCCTAGTGGAGGGATTGTTGAAAATTGTAACTAGGTTCTATCTTCATAATTATTTTTTGTACTTGTATCAATGTATATTTCATGAAAAAGAAAAAAGGAAGAAAAAATAAAATTATTATTATTATTTTCTAGTCAAGCATGTTCTTCATGGTTCTAGGGTTTATTGAGTTAAGGAGAAATTTTATCATGTGTCAAAGTGCATTTGGGCAATTTGTAACAAAAGAAAAATATTATTTTTGAGTCTAGAAAAAGTCTTTTTGACCCCCAAGACCAAGTCGGCCTTTCCAAGAAGTCGGCCTAGAAGAGGCCAAATTCGACTACTTGGATGGCTATATAAAGGAAGAGACTTCGTCCTCATTTGCACACTTGTCACACAAGTTCAATCTCTGAGCAAGAGAAGAAAAAAAGAAGCGCGAAGCCCGAAGAAGAGAGAGAAAGCCAAGGAAGAAAGGAAAATTCTGAATTTTTGATTGTTTCTGTTCACATGTACAAGTTTCTGGGGTAACTGTATGAACTGCAGGTCCGAACATTGCAGGGCCGAATTTCAGATCTGAGTTGCAGGGCTGAAATTCTGAATTGGATCAGATTTGATGAAGTTTGACTATTGTTGACTTTGAATTGTTTGAGGAAGGTTTTGTTGGAGGGCTGACTTGGTACTTGAGGAGGTCTAGGTCTTGGCCTTTGGGTCTTGGACTTCTCACTTTGATCTGATTCTATAAGAAAAGAAAAATTTAACTGGGTTTCCCCCTTGGAGGGGTTTTGCCCTGGCTTGGAGCCTATATCTTGTGTTCTTTGTGTTCCTGTGATCTTTAGACATTTTATGTTTTGGTAATTGCTTGATGAAGAATATATAATAACGTAATAAAAGACCAACAAAATCTCACTAGTAATCATCAAGTAAGAGGAATTAACTATAATCTACAGCTACATTGATCTCTCAACATGTACTAACTTTGTGATAAAGCTGTGCTATGTAAATGCACTTTGTTCTTCTATATATATATATATATATATATATATAGTTTCCAACTGTAAAACACTTGTGTAATTGCAGATTTGAATTTCAGCTTGCATTGTCTTTTTGACTTGGCAATTTCCAGCACTTGTTTTTCATGCTGATTTGACATAATTAAGGGCTGAAAGTGTTGAGTGTTTTAAAATATAATTTGAAGATAGGAGAGCATATTTTGCAGATTCCTTGCTGTAAAATCTGCTGAATTGAAGTGAATTTCAGATCTATTTATGCTTTAAATGTAGGTTCTAAGAGTTGAATCTTGTTGGTATATGTTTGGTATCTTTTCCATTGGGTTTTCTTGTGAAATGGGTTGAAGTGAGATGAAATATTGACCACTGTTTGTTACTGTAACTTAATATCTCAGACTTGTCCTAAGGCTGAAGTTCATAAGGACTAGATGCAAGAAACCTACTCATGAGGTGAAATTTCTGAATTTGCAATAAAACTACAGAACACAAAAATTCTTACAGGACTTTCCTTGTTTGATCAAACTCATCTAGTACTCATTGAATTCACTGAGTCTGGTCAAACTTGCAAAGTTTTAACCAGACTTGGTGAGTTTACCAGAAGGTTTTGACTCAGCTTTCCAAACCCACAAACCAAGTTCAGGTGAAATATCTAATCTCTGATTCAACACTAGGACCTGTCTGCTGTAAAGGTAACTTTGTAATGTTGTAATTCTTGTAATTGGCAAGAGAGCATATGAGGATTACGAGTATTGTATAACTGTTCAACTGAAATGGACAATTGTGATTGTAAAGATGTAGATTAGTCTTCCTTAAGCCTGAACTCAAGTAGAATCCATACTTTAAATTCGATATATTTACTTTGCCACTTGAAGCTATAGGCTTCTCTTAAGTTTGGCTTCACATACACTAACATTTTTCTGTAATGTATTGAAGAAGACAAGCAGCAACTTAAAACTATTTTTCTTGAAACTTGGTGGTTGGATAAATGTTTAGAGCGTGGTACTCAATCTGTATAACTGTATTTATATGGCCAAAAATTGTAACATAAGAAGCATTTCCCAAATAAAAGTAGAACATTGTTGCAGTTCATTAGTAACAAGGATTTTCTGTTAATGCTCATTTTATTTTCAGGTTCACAGCTAGTTGTTGCAGACAGCCCAGTTGGTCGACTTGGCCTAACTGTTTGCTATGACTTGCGGTTTCCTGAACTTTATCAACAGCTGCGCTTCCAACACAATGCACAGGTTATTATTCTTGATGAGTGAATCATCCAATATTGGTTGTTTAGGGTTTACTTGATTTGAGTTTAAATAAGCAATCTATTGCCATTGTTGACTGTATCAATAATCCAGTACCGACACTCCATGTTTATAAAACTGATAATATGATAATCTTGGACATGTCTTTAGGTATTGTTAGTTCCTTCAGCTTTTACAAAGGTGACTGGTCAAGCACATTGGGAGATTCTTCTTCGAGCACGTGCAATTGAGACACAATGTTATGTAAATACCCATTGCACAACTAAACACCATGATTGTTGAGTTTTATAATTTAATCTTGATTTGTATGTTTTTATTAAACTATATAAATAAACTCATCCAATTTTCAATAACCTATACAACTAATCTTGGTCCTATTTGAGTGTTGATTATTTATAATTGTAGTCATGTTCAGTGCAAGTCCATGCACTAGCTGTTGTCATCAATCTAGCTAGTAAATAAACAAGAAAATTATAATGCTAAATACCAGAGAGTAGACAAACTTAAGTTTTTCACCTGCATTTCAGTGGATTATGTAATTGAAAATTATACAAATAACAATCACAGTTTTTGAGTTGCAGTATGAATTCACATGGAATTTCAACTAAGATTACATTTTTTAACTGTATTCTTCTTTACAGCCCTGGGTTTCAACTGTTACTGGTCTCCATAGATATCTTAAACATAAATAACCTTACATTTTATGATTAGTTTCTTTGGAAACTGTTTCTAAGTGGATAGTGCCTAAAAAGTAATTTCCTGCGTGAAGCAATAGGCATTGGTTCACAAATGCATGCAAGCATGGGCTTAGCTATGGGCTTGATTAACTATGGTTTGATTTTAAATCACAACGGAATAATTGAACACAAGAAACCTGATCCATAGACTGTCATGGATACTCCACTGGACAGTTTGTCACAACAAATCTGATAAAGAATCACTGAAATTCAAAAATCTATACTATGAGGCTTAATTTTCCTTAGACTTTCTGGGTTTATTAAATTATTGTTTCTGCTTATGCATGCAATATATATAATGCGGAAAATGGAGAACAAATAGAACAGTCAGTCACAAAACCACAATAACACAAGATATGACTTAGGAAACCCTTTTGGAAGAAAACCTAGCTAGAAGATGAGGCTGTTATGCTCTCTTTTTATCTGAATGGAAATGGTGCAAATACAAAGGAGTGAGACCTCTGGCCCGTGGGATGCTACAAAACACAAGCCCTCTCTGTTCTGCCCTTTTTGTATTCGTTCTCAGCTATTCTGCTCTACTATTTAACAAAATGCACTCGAATAGAATTGAATCCCTTTTCCTCCTAGTGGCAAGGTCATAACACAACCCAATAGCCAACTAGGGGTTAAATTTGACCCATTCAACCCTCAATATGAACTACAACTCGACTCTTTTAGAGTTTTCTTCACCATGGTCACATGGCTAGCCCATTTTCCATGAATAATGGGGTTGGCGTGGCATCCTCTTATGAACCTTGCTGCATTTTCTTGTATCTTGGGCAGTTACACGTATCTTTGTAAGTTTGCCATTGTTTTCCCTACTCCAGAATGCCATGCAACCTTGGAGGTATGAGCCACTTTGATTAGCTATAATCACTCACCTTTAGGAACACATAACTTGCCCAACCCGTAGAGTAACCCATTCTGGAAATGGTATTCAATTGTGCTGTCACCATCATGCGCATGACTATATCTGCAATGGCTGAAACACCTCCTTGAAGTCTTCATCTTTTGTGCATTCCTTTTGTATGTATCATGGGTGAGAGGCTCCATGTGCATCAGAGTTTCCAAAGCTATGATCTTTGATGTGGGTGGCCTTGAAAGCACGCCGATCATCGTTTTTGTGTTGTCCTTCTTGTACTTGATCGCTAAATGAAATTTTTGTAAAATTCCATCCACTTGTAATGCCTAGTTTATTGTAATTTACTTTGGGCCTGCATCAGATAGTGCTTCCACTTTTTGACATGTTGTTCCAAGGCATGGAGCTCCTTGTTATAGGTAGGGTAGTTAAGAACTACGCCATGGAATGCTTCAGAATGGTAGCATAGAGGCCTTCCTCCCTGCAACAACACCACTCCCATGGCATACCCACTTGCATTTATCTCCACTTCAAAGGGCTAGTAAAAATTTGATAATGCAATAATTGCTGCTTGACTAATTTTCTTCTATAACTCAAATGCCTTTTTCTTACTCTTTCCCCATTGGAAACTCTTGCCACTAGCTGTTATGGTGTGGAGTGTGTTGATTTTTGTGTAGCGTCGGGAGGTATTGCTGCATGCCAAGAAGCCTTCCAAGTTGGCCTAGGAAAATTATTGAAATTGTGAAATTTTTTGAATCTAACAAACAAAAATCCTATTGCAATTAACTGATTTGCATTTCCTACTTGTGTTCTTCAATTAACAAGTTTATTTACAAAATTATTTAGTAAATCTTAATGCAAATACACTACAACCTACACAAATATATAGATCAAGTACTGAAAAAATAAATGAGACAATCACACAAAGGACAGTTATTTTTGGACTATCGTCCCTGGAAAAACCCAATGCGGGAAAATCTGTGCAGTAGATTTGAGGGTTTGTATTATTAAGAAACAACTTTATGAGTACAACTAGGGTGCCAAATCGGGCTCACCCAACAGAGAAAATTTTGGCAGACAGATAAAATAGTGAGTTTTACCTCACACTGCAAGTCCTGGCTGATCCAGATATGAACTGGCGAATCCCCAACTCCCTCTGCACTGCCTCTGTGCAGTAGATGCGTAGGCCTGCGTGGGGATGGCTGATGACTGCGTCACCTCTTCTCTGAATCGATCTGCCTCTTAGAAAATTGAGTTTCAGCCCTCCTGGCTCAGAAACTCCAATCTCTAGCAAAATTTGGACTATCCCTTGGAAACTTCGCGCAGTCCCTGCGTGAGCCCTACGTGGGCCTGTGTCACCCTTTCTAGGGACTGCGTCACCTCTCCTGGCGGCTGCGCTGCTTCCTTTGTTGTCTTTGCTACCTCTCTACTATGTACTCTTGGTCCTCTGACCAATAATTGCTTCTGCCCCTCACTGCTGCTGAATCACTTAGATCTTATCTTCGTCCGAGCACTGCTCCATCAGAAGAATTCGATTTCCGGATTCACTCATTGTGTGTTTTCTCCAATTGACCCTCAAGCCTTCCTTTATACTTTCCCTATTGAGAAATCAACGACCGTGATCAAATCTTTAATCAACTGCTAAGATTAAAACATATTTGATCCTCGTCACTTAGAAGCTTCTCACCTACATTTTATATTAATTCACTTTAATTATTTTAATTCCCTGAGTTTTAACTTAGTCTCCATTAAAAATAATTAGTTATTAGAATAACAATCATTCTGGGCGGAATTTCTCGAAACGATT
Source organism: Pinus albicaulis (assembly GCA_034641835.2). Taxonomy (NCBI): domain Eukaryota; kingdom Viridiplantae; phylum Streptophyta; class Pinopsida; order Pinales; family Pinaceae; genus Pinus; species Pinus albicaulis. The sequence goes on from CM076570.1 coordinate 1,017,812,870, forward strand.
TTTGGGTCTCGGAGATCTCATGTGTTCTAGCCCCTCCACAAAGTTTCGGAGCTAGAGCACATTCGATGCTATCCAAAAATCAACACTCCCTCTTAGCGAGAAATGTGCTCTAGCAATACTTCTCACCAGAAGCATCACCCTGATCCACGACATCGGTCCTCTGCGTTACTGATGCTCGGTCTATTGCCCCTCATCCACTGTGTTGCTGCAATCTATATTGCTGCCCATGACTCTACCACTGTCACTGCTACATTTGTACTATAGCTCCCTCTCAATATGCTGCATCATGCTGCCCATAGCACTGCCACTACTAACTGCTGCATTGAAACTCAGTTGCTGAGAGTTAAGCAACTGAAAGACATCGCAAATCTTGACATACTAGTTAGTCTGGATGCACCTCGATGTTGTAGCTTCCTCTGCTGCTAATCTGTGCTGACCCTCTGATGCTATTGCGCTGCTGTTGCTCTGCACTACGTGAGCATTGCTTTGCACTGTGCACTGCATTGCTGCTGCTGCCTCTGCTCTGCGTTGCTTCAGAATTTGGCGCTCTAGCACTGCCACTGTCGCTTCATCATCCCTCGTACCAATTGATTCCCGTCATTCTGCTTCTGCCATTAAGGGCTCCTGTAGCCGTATGTGATCCAAGAGTTTGGGCACCTCAAGGATCTTGCCCTCTTTTTTTTCACTGTAGCTCCAATCTACTCCATTTCGCCCCATTTCTTAGGTGCATGAGCATTCATTTCGCATCCATCGTCGTCTTCCTCATCAGCCTGAGTTGGAGTAGCCTTCGAGTCAAATTCTTCTTTGCCCTTCTTCTTTAGAGCGCATTGCGTGGCAAAGTGTCCCATTTCCCCACATCTGAAGCATCTGACCTTCGAGAGGTCCTTCTTCTCCCTTCTTTGCTGCCCTTGCTATCCCTTTGATGCGAGAGCCGCATCTTCCTCTTCCTCCTTCTTGACTTTGATCCCTTTACCGCTGCTTCCTGCCTTGGTCCACCGTTTGGTTTCTTCCTCTCAAAGAGCTGCCCACATCACATCCTAGCTTGGAAGAGTAGCCCTGCCCAAAATTTTTTGGACAAAAGTTTTCCAGTCTTTAGTGACTGCATTCAGGGCTGTCCTGACCATAAATCCAGGATCTGGTATAGTCCCAACGGAAGTTAGCTGATCTCGGATCCATTGCAATCTGATAAGGAAGGGATCGATCTCTTCTCCCTTCAACATCTAAAACATTCTCAACTGATTCTCAAGCAACATCTTTCACTGGACGGAAGATCCCTCGTACAATGTGGTCAAGGCCTCCCACATTTCCCTTGCTGTGTTTTTCTCAACAATATGTGGGATCACATGATCCTTGACTCCGTCCATGATCATGCCTTTTGCTTTTGCTTGAGCCTCCTCGTACTTTTTGAGAGGATGAACATCAACCGAAACAACAATCGTGTTCAAGGCATGATCCTTGATGCGATGTTCTTCCAAAACTGCCAGGATCTTGGCCTTCCAGATGACAAAGTTGGATGCTCCATTCAACCTGTCCTGATTCCTCAGTCCATTCACAACCATCTCTGCTCAACTAAGTGTCGAACAAGTTCCTTTCTCCCTCTTTCGCTGCTGCCCCAACAAAACTCAGATTTGGATTTCTTTGGTGCTAGAAATCCTCTAAGAAACAAGTTCCCTCTGAAATTCGGTTTCCTTCACGGAAATCCTTCTGCCAACAAATGTCGAAGCACTCCTCTCTGATCTCTCTTTGCTGCTGCTCAACATTGGATCTAGATTTATTGGCAAGAAATCTTTTGAAGAATTGATTCCCTCTACATTGCTTCTACCCCACTAGACACTGTTCTGTACCAACAAAAACAATGCCCCACCAGCAACCTCAGAAAAAAAAATTGCACTGCACCTCCAACCAGGGCAACTGGAAAAATGAGACTCAATAGCCTTTTCACTGGCGTAGCAACCACTGCGCTGCCTTCTGCAACTAAAGCGTCATCCTAGCAGGATGACGCGGGCTCTCCGTGAGCCTTCCTTGGTGACTGCGTCACCCTTCCTTTACTTCTCTATTTCAGAACTGTGCTGTCTCTCGGGACAACTGCTTTCCTGTAACATATTTCCTTCTGTTCTTTCATTGATGGCTTCAATCCTCCTTGATCTGCAATCGCTCTGATACCATGTGAAAATTTCTGAATCTAACAAACATAAATCCTATGGCAGTTGACTGATTTGCATTTCCTTCTTGTGTTCTTCAATTAACAAGTTTATTTACAGAATTATTCAGTAAATTTTAATGCCAATATACTGCAGCTTACACAAATATATAGATCAAGTATTGAAAAACTAAATGAAACAATCACACAAAGGACACACTTATTTTTGGACTAACGTCCTCGGAAAAACCAAATGCGCGAAAATCGGTGCAGTAGATCTGAGGGTTTGTATTATCAAGCAACAGTTTTCTGAGTACAACTAGGGTGCCAAATCCGGCTCACCTAACAGAGAAAATCCCGATAGACATACAAAATAGTGAGTTTTACCTAACACTGCAAGTCCCTACTGATCCGGATCCAAACTGGCGAAACCCCAACTCCCTCTGCGCAGTAGATGCGTAGGCCTGCATGGGGATGGTTGATGACTGCGTCACCTCTTCTCTGAATCGATTTGCCTCTCGGAAAATTTGAGTTTCAGCCCTCCTGACTTGGAAACCTTGATCTCTAGCAAAATTCAGACTATCCCTTGGAAACTTTGCCCAGTCCCTGCGTGAGCCCTATGTGGTCTTGCGTCACCCTTTTTGGGGACTGCGTCACCTCTCCTGGTGGCTGCGCCGCTTCCTCTGCTGTTTTTATTGCCTCTCTGCTATGTACTCTTGGTCCTCCGAACAATAACTGCTTCCGCCCCTCACTGCTGCTGAATCACTTAGATCTTATCTTCGTCCGAGCACTGCTCCGTCAGAAGAATTCGATCTCCAGATTCACTCGCTGTGTGTGTTCTCCAGCTGACCCTCAAGTCTTCCTTTATACTTTTCCTGTTGAGAAATCAATGGCCGTGATCAAATCTTTAATCAACGGCTAAGATTAAAACATACTTGATCCTGGTCACTTAGAAGCTGGTCGCCCACATTTTATATTAATTCACTTTAATTATTTTAATTCGCTAAGTTTTAACTTAGGCTCCATTAAAAATAATTAATTATTGGAATAACATTCATTATGGGCGGAATTTCTCCAAATGATTTCTGGGTCTGGGAGATCTCATGTGTTCCAACCCCTCCACAAAATTTCGGAGCTAGAGCGCATCCGATGCTACTAAAAAATCAACAGAAATAAAATATTATAATTATACTTTGTGGGCTTCATGTAGGCTTAAAATTGTCTAGTTAGCCCCACCATGAAAGGGCGTGACCCTTTGTCAAATTCACCCATTTGACCTATATAAATTTTTGATGTGATTCCTCATTCAACCGCCAATTCGGATAATCTAATCCTATCTTCTCTAGCAACTGCACGTGGGAGTAGGAGGACAAATTTACTGAGTTTTGACTAAATTTGAAGTTTGGCCAAAGTTGACTGTTGACTTGTTGGTTGATCGAGCTGATTGGCTGCATTTGACCGAGATCTCATGTGTTCCAACCCCTCCACAAAATTTCGGAGCTAGAGCACATCCGATGCTACTAAAAAATCAGTAGAAATAAAATATTATAATTATACTTTGTGGGCTTCATGTAGGCTCAAAACTGTCTAGTCAGCCCCACCATGAAAGGGCGTGACCCTTTGTTAAATTCACCCATTTGACCTATATAAATTATTGATGTGATTCCTCATTCAATCGCTAATTTGGATAATCTAATCTTATCTTCTCTAGCAACTGCACGTGGGAGTAGGACGACAAATTTACTGAGTTTTGACTAAATTTGAAGTTTGGCCAAAGTTGACTGTTGACTTGTTGTTTGATTTAGCTGATTGGCTACATTTGACCGAGATTTCTGGTTGACTTTGACCATAGAAACAAGTGAGTTTCACTGCAGGAGGGAACTACTTGACTACAAGTTTGACCACAGGAAGTCAATCGAAAATCCTAGTTGACCACAGGGGTCAACCGTGTGAAATTTTAAAAGGAAAAAATTTCTGCAATACTTGGTTTATTTCTCCTACTTATGAGATAAGTTATTTACAGATGCTTCAGTAAATTATGAAATAAACACATTTGCAGATCTTCACTATCATTAAGAGCATAATAACAGAAAGATAATTTACACAAGTAGCACAATAGAAACAACCACATGAACATAGTTATTTTTGGACAATTGTCCCCGGAAAAAACCAATGTGGGAAAACCAGTGCAACAGATGAGGGTTTTTATATTTATCCTCAGAAATGGAAAGTACATTTAAAGGAGTCTTAGGAGCAGAGAAGAAATTTGCAATCATCTGGATGAATTTTGTTGGACCCTCCAGATAAATTTCAGACCCTTGGGGTGACCACCTTCACCCTCTGCATCATCTAGCGTGAGAGCTTTGTGCAGTCTCTCCCTGGACTGTGTGATTTTGCGTGGAGGGGGTCTTGCTGTTGATCAACTCACCCTTCCCTTCATCCTTTTGACATCTGCTTCCCAATAACTAACTCCTCCCTCCTTTTGCTTTTGCAACCCTGCCTCTACAACCTCACCCACTGAAATTGAATTCTCTTACCTCAGAATCGATTTCCTTCGGGTACTGAGAATGTCCCCTGCTTTATTTCCAAATGGCCCTCAAGTCTCTTCTTATAGTCTTCTCGCTGATGAATCAACGACCAAGATTATATCATTAATCAATGGTTTAGATTAAAATATGACTTGATCTTTGTTTTCTAGAAGATTCACACTCTGCTCTGTTAATACCCTTTAATTATTTAATTGTTGAATGCTTAGTTAAACTGAGAGGGGAGGGGGGTGAATCAGTTTAACACATACATGAGCTTTTCAAACTTCTCATCAGGCTGATTTACAACTTAATTTTATAACCAACTTTAATATGTGAGCAGTCTTAATATGTTGCAGCAAGTATTAAGTTAATGTGATACCAAACTTATTATGAGAGCAACAAGCATTAAGAAGATTGGATAGAACATATCAACACATAGGCAATACACACAAAAACAACAGATATAAGTGGAAACCCATAAAGGGAGAAAACCACATCTTAGTTTTGTTGTGATGCAAAGGCAAACTCCAACTCCCTCTCACCACTGATTTTCTGCAGGCACCAACCTACAGGAGGCTCCAACCTCAGTCAGCGACAACTGACAGATATCAAGCTTCAACTTGATAGGGAAGCTCCAACTTCCTTCCTTAATCAAAAGAAAATATTTGCTGATTTACCTCAGATATCAACGCTGTTCTGTAGCATCTCTTTCTGCTCCTCCTTTTTCTTATCTTCTCTGCCTCACTTTTTCATACTTTTCACTCTCTAACGTCTCTCTGCATATCAATGTGATATGCTTTATACAGTTTGCCTTATAACAGTTCGTATTCCACAGGGAATTCAAAGTGAATAGCCCTGACTCTTTGCATTCTGCCGCCTCACTTCTTTTTCCAGCTCATTTAGAAAATCTTAGCAATATATACAACTTTTTGGAGTTTTGATTTTCCCTTGAAACTTGATCTCTTTCCTTCACTTGAATGTAGGGCTGATATTGACCCTTAGATCGAACTATTTCTTACCTTTTCTTAGTTTACCTTCTCTGAAATCTTCACTGAAATTCTTTCCCTGAAATGAGAGTCGAGCTGCCTATTTGTAATGATCTACTCATGAATATAAGCCGACTTGACCTGTAGACTAGGCCGGCATGCCTTCTGGAGATCATCTTGAGGCCAACTTCTTGGAGGAGCTTGAGCTTGGTCTTGGAGGGTCTCTTTGACTCTTTTAATGACTTACATATATTGTAACATGCCCAAGAAGGGTCCTTCATACATGACATAGACTTAAATTGATTTTTATGACTAGATGACAAATCCTAAAGGCTCACAATGGGAGTCATCACTAAAATAAAATCCCTTGCTCATGAAACCCATGAGACAAGCATTACTATAATAATTTTTTTCTTTTTTCTTTTCATCAATTACATAAAATCACAATTACATATGTCGTTATGAAGATCGAAACCTAGTTACTCTTTTCAACACAAATATCTATTTGTCGGGGCCATGGCATATTATGTTCATTCTCTAGGGATGCATCACCGAAATTTATCATTCTAGTCGACATTTATATTGTTAGTTGATTTCTTGCTTGAGTACGTGATCTTACGTGCATGACAACTGTGATTGAGCATTGGATCGTTTGTTTCGCGAGGTTTAGAGCAGAGACAAAACTTGGGACTCGGGAGGCATCCAAACTTGCTGAAGAATACGAAGCCAAGGTCACGGTATGGCCATGGGCACCTTTATGACCCGAGTGTTGAGCCTCTCAATGGTGGTGTTGGATGACAGAGGCAGAGCGCATGGTGCATCGTTGAAGTACTTGGTATCGTTGTTGCTGTTGTTGGTGAATGGATCACTCACTCAATACGAGTGAGGAACATGACCAAGGTATCTCACTGTCAGTAGAGGGCAGAGTCACAGTAACTAGAAGTCTCAACTTGAAAAAACAAACTTTCACATCTAAATTCATCAGAGATCTGGGAATACATGTGCTACTGTAGCTGTTGCACGCCTGGAGAGTTTCACTATATTTTGACCAGATTTGCTCATTTTAGTTGTTGGACTATTCTTCCCACAATCTCAAGTGATACCATTCTGGGATTTTCTAGGGCAGAATTGCAATAGTGAGAAGGCTGCTAACACTGTGAGTAAGGCAACCAATCAGTGAGCTCATATTGATTTCCTGTAGCTGGTTGCTAAGGCCATCAATGTATTCAGTGCAAGAGGAGCAATAAGAACACTTGTAGCCAACATTCTTCTGGGAGCATTGTCACACATCGTTAATGAAAGAGGATTATACTGCAGACTCCAAATCAGGTTCGTAGCCAACATTCTTTAGGGAGCATTGTCACACATCTTCAACGAAAGAGGATTATACTGCAGACTCCAAATCAGGTTCCTTGTTTTTTGGCACACTGAAAATCATTATTACTTGTTGGGGCCCTTGTTTTGAAATGAAACAGTTTTGAGTTGTGGGTAACAGGTGGCAGAGCACAATTACGATGGACATAGAGCTATCATGGTTGTGAAGAGCTGAAGAGCAGGTGGCGCGACTGTTGCGGAAACAAGCACAAATGGTTGAAGGGAGCGACAAGAACAAACAATGGAACTCCCAGTGATCAGGGAGATGCAACAAACAACAAAGCGAAAAGGAAGGGAAAACTGACAGTTGCATTAGCAAAGGAACAAATAGGTAGTTGGCCAGTGTAGACAGGAAGTTGGCACAATAGGGATTGGAGGAAGAGAGTCATAGGAGAGCTCTGTTCGTTCTGTTTTCTCTGTTCATTCTGTTTTGTTCTATGTGATAATATTGTAATCAGTCCTGCCAGGATCGCTTTGAGGAGAAATGTAGCTGTCCCCTATTGTTAATGCAATATACTATGATCTGGGTTTGATGTCCTGAGCTCTGTAATGTGTCTCTGGTTAAGGTGAATGCGTTGGTCACTTTAAATTTTGTTTTTCATCCTGAATACGTTCATGAGTATTATCGTTTGCAGAGTATTAACTCCTGTTTGGAGCACTCAGTTTTGTCTGCTTTATTCTATAAGTTATGCTTGATCGATACCTGATCTGATCCTAATCTTACTAAGGTCATGGCACGCCTCAGGTGAGATTCTCTGCTCTTCGGAGTAGAGTGAAAATGCCAGCGTTGTGCTAGACTACTACAGAAACCTTGTTGGCCTCTATCCTGAACCTGGGTCTTGCCCAAGAGACCTTCTTCCTCGCCAACAAATGGTTTCGTTGCCAGGACCCGAAATTCCATTTGGGAACTAGATCATGGTATCGCAGATCTTCGAGAGAGAAATACAAAGCTGGTGGGATAACCACTTAGATCAATTCATAGCACAACAAGCTGAGTTGAGACAACAGAGGGAGAAAATTGTTAAGGATCGGGTTCTATTCTCTGAATCTGCTAGTGATATCTACAAGATCTTCTGGGGAAAGTTTCCAGAGGAACTCTATAGTTGGTTGCGGAGGCTACAAGCCAAGACAGTTCAAGGAAGCTCGCGAAAGGTCTGTCGCAAGTGGTTGCACGTAGATCTGGTAGCGCTCCATCGGTTAGATACCGATTTGACCCGAGATGTAGATTTTTGGGTGCAATCTACCTTGGAAGGATACATAGTGGAGTTCGCAACTGAGTGTTACTAGTCTTTCTCGAAAGCAGAGGACATATTTAGATCAGGATTGCAAGGAGAGCTGTTGAAGGAGATCCCTCTGTGGATCAAATCCTTAATGGTAGATGAAAGATTGATGGAGTTTCAAAAATCTGAGATGGAGACTTAAACCTCCAGTTCTGGGGGAAGGAGCTGAGGGAGAGATGCTACAAGTACGTTGGAAGGGGGAATAGGGATATGGATGCCGAGACCTCTAGTAGGTTGAGGGAGCGACGAGCACATTGGGGGGCGCAAATCGCTGAGAAGTGGCGAGAAAGGGTGATGAAGGAGTTGGAGAAGCAGGAAAGTAATCGAAAGGACAAGGAGAAGGCGCCTCAGATGACAAAGGAGATGGAAGGTCAGATGAGTTCCCAAGAAATAGGAGCGACCATCAAGGAAGTTCGGCAGGTGTATAGGAGCCCAACCCAAATAGAGAAGGGAAAGAAGTTTGACGGAGAGGACGCGCGCCCCAAGGAGATGTTCGATGTGGAGTTGCATGTTGCGATGGAGCAACTATTCCGAGAGGGGCCGATACCCATAACTCAAGGTAACTCTATTCCCCAAAGTTCAAGTAGCTCTAAACCGACCTTCCCCTGGTACTCTATCAGCCACTAGGTGAAATTTTTGTTAAGTTATGGGAATTGAGTAAGTTGAATAGTGTTCAGTTTACAACAGTAATACACACTAGCAGTAGTGCTAGTAATACCATTACACAGCTGGGAAATCGGGGTTTTATTTTAGTAACACCCACACAAGAAAGCATGGCAGGATCATTTACCTGATACCTAGAGTTCTCTGGAAGGGGTAATGATGATGTGGAACAACACTGGTATCTCTGTGAAGCCATATGGAGGGCTCGACAGACACCAAAGGCAGGCAAGTTGATCGAATTTCAAACTACTCTCAGGGAGAGGGCTCTACGCTGGTTTATCAAATGGTCGAAAGCTCATCAAAACCCAGCGATAGACGATTTAAAGAGAGAATTCGTTAAAGAATTCAAGTTACCCCAAACAGATCAGTAAGGTTTATTCGAAATGTGGGAGATCAAGTAGCGAGAAGGGGAAACTGCATGGGATCTGATGAGAAGATTCAATGATGCAATTGGAAAATGAGTTACCCAATCGATCCGAATCATCAGAGAGATTGGTTCATTAAGGCCCTTCTTCCATGAACAAGAACTCCGTTAACACAACAGAAGATCGACACATTACAAGATGCATTGGAGCAAGCTATGAAGATAGAGGCCATGGCAGGATATTCGCAGGAGTTCAGAGGATGGGCCGCAGCTCAAGACCCTTCCATACTAGGTTTAGAACATCAGATAGCTAGCCTAACAGAAAAGTTGAAAGAGATTCAGCCACTGTGGCCGGCAAGAACAAATGTATGGTGTACACACTGTCTAATGGAGGGACACGTGGTAACCGAGTGTCCAAGGTTGCGAGGTCAGAATGGGGGGACATCGACAGCAAGGGCATAGGGAGCTACGCCAATAGGAGGAGTTGCGCAGATAAACACTCAAGGGTTATATCCGCCGCAACACCAGTACCCAGGGCTCCCTGCGCAACAGAATTAGGCCGCAACTGAATATTGTGAGATTTGCAAAAGCATGGGTCATTCACCCTGCCTATGTCCAATCTTGCAAAAATACTCCAACGTTTCGAACAACATATACTGTGAGTTTTGTGTGTCGACAACACACAACACAGAGCAGTGTAGGGCTCTGGATGCATTAGAGGAACGATTGGATAGGCCTTCATATAGAGTGAATGAGGCTCCCAGGGGACGAGGGGGAGGCATGAGAGGAGACCGAGCTGGAGGAAGAGGACCAGTACGATGCTACAACTGTGACCAAGAAGGCCACGTGGCCAAGGAATGTCCATTTCCTAGAAGACCCTGGTGCTCTCAGTGCAAAGTTAACACGCACACAACAGAAGACTGCCCAGAGCTAATTAAAAGATGGGAAGAAAGAGCTAGACAAAGAGGAAGAAATTTGGTAAATGCAAAGCCAAGAATAATAGAGGCTCAAGCTATGCAGAATGTAGCTATAGTGACACAAGGAGGAAAAATAACCGGGAAGATGCTCAGACTACAGACTCGATAAAAATTATAAGGTTAGCATCTCCAAAGCCAGTGTTTAAGCCAGAAAGACAAAAGCAATACTTTAAAGAAGCAGTGGAAATCTTTGCCCAAATTTGGGGAAGCAAAGGCATTGAGTTACCACAGCCCAAGGTAGATAAGGAGAACCAAGCTAGTACAAGTACTACTATTGAAGAATGGTTCTGGCTATTTCTAAAGATTGTTACCAATGCACCAATGCTGGAACAATTGAAGCAGAACCTAGAAATGGTGGTGTAGGAGACCACAGAGCCAAGAGAATTAAATGACGCGACACCGAAATACATACGAAGAGTCAAAAGAAATAAGAGGAGAATAGGGGAAGAATTCTGGGTGAACACTCAAGTCGTGGGATTCCAAATTAAGGACACAATGCTTGACCTAGGGTCAGATGTCAACATTTTGCCAAGAAAGACATGGGAAGCATTGGGAAGGTCGAAGATGACGTATTCACCAATCCAGCTCCGCATGGAAAACCAGTACTGCATTGTGCCCATAGGCAGGCTGGAGGAGGTCGAAGTCGATGTTGCAGGATTTAAGACATACATAGACTTCGAGGTAATAGACATTATAGGGGATAAAGATCCCTATCCAACATTATTGGGGATCGACTGAGCTTTCGAGAACTATGCAGTAATAGATTTGAAGAAGGAACTGATGATCTTTGAAGACGGGGAAGTCAGGGTCACCCAACCACTTGACCCATATCAAGGTCCCCGATACACAGAGTCTGTCGACAACAGAGAAGATGCTCAGCTTCTTGATCATCTTTATCAAATGGTAGCAGGAAAAAGAGACGATTATATCAACCCCACAGCGGGGGGGATTGTGAGTTGGAGAAGTGTTCAAAGCTCAGACTTAGGCTCAGAGATAGCCTGGGATGATTGGCAGCAGGAGGGATATGAGACAAATACAAGAAGATGCGCCAAGATCGAAAGGATCAATTGGATCGGAACCGAGGTAAGAGATTATCCAACTCTGTCAAATATGAATGCTGTAAATACCTTTATTGCCAGAATAGAAGATAAGGTACCAGTGGACAATAGGGTTATTACTCATGGATGTGGCTTTACAATCTACATCAGCAAGGTGGTGGAGCAACCACTGCAACTCCCTGTCGCGATGGGACAAAGTTGCAACAGCATTGAAAGCCAGGTTCAAGGAAGAAGAGGGACCACAATTCACTGAAATATACCAAGGGGACTTGGACCCCAGGAAACATTTGAAATATTGTGAGGACCAATGGAAGAATGCAGCATACTCAGAAGAGTTGTGGGTACACAAGTTTGTACATTCACTGGATTTGATTTCGCAGGCGTGGTACCTAACTGAAGAGAAGAAAAGAGGAACCAATACTTGGCAAGCAGTTGCGGATAAATTTACGCAATGCTTCTCCTTTGAAGGAAAAACAAAACCAGTCACCCAAGCATTGTAGGCCGTAATAAGGGTACTGTTCTTCCCAGAGATTCAAGAGGAGGAAGAACAACTGCTCCCAAACCAAGGCATCAGACAGTCGGTAGCATGCAAAAAGATAAACAGCGAGATGGATGATGATGATCTAGAAGGTCTTAGACATCTGTATTTCGAAGAAAAAGAGGGGGGAGCGAGATATTAAAGAAGGACCGACAATAGAAGGAATTCATCTTGCTACCATTGAAGACCAAGAAGATGAACATCGAGACAGAGGAAAAGCCCAAACTTGCGTCAATTGGTGATTATTGGGATGCCAAGACGACTAAGGAGATATTTAATCTGCTACAAGAATATGAAGATTTGTTCCCATCCTCAGTAGCGGAGTTGAAAGGAATAAAGGGAGACACGGGGGAGATGTGTATAATGTGAAGCCCGACGCAAGACCAGTCAAGCACAGACCCTATCGTCTGAATCCAAGAGTGAAAGAAAAAGTCAAGGTAGAGATTGATAAGATGCTAAAGCCAGGGTTGATATTCCTGGTGAAAGAAGCAGAGTGGGTAAGTCCTATAGTCATACAAAGTAAAAAGAAAAAATCCGAGATTCGAGTCTGTGTTGACTATAGGAGCCTGAACAATGCGTGCATACATGACCCATTCCCTACGCCGTTCAGTGACGAGGTTCTTGACAATGTTGTGGGGAATGAGGCTTATTCATTTACGGATGGATTTTCAAGAGCCTGAAAAATGCACTGGCCGTATTTTAACGAATTGTGATAGCAGCATTTTGGGAATACATCCATAAATTCCTGGAAGTCTATATGGATGACTGGACAATCTACAGCCTATTAAAGGACCACGCAATGTTATTAAGGATAATGTTCGACAGATGTAGGCAACTCCAGATTTCATTAAACCTAATGAAGTGCATCTTTGCAGTACCCTTTGGGACATTGCTAGGACATGTTGTATGCAAACAAGGGGTTTGTGTTGATCCAACAAAAGTGGCAGTTATAATTAATATTGAGGTGCAGGAAACTTTGAAGCAGTTGAGATCACTGCTAGGCCACACAGGCTACTATAGGCGATTCATCTGCAACTATGCGAAGATAACCGCCCCATTGGAGAAGCTGTTGCGGAAATCAAAGCAATTCAGTTGGACAAAAGATTGCACTACAACCCTGAATACCTTGAAAGAAAAGTTGGCAAGTACGCCCATATTAGTTCACCTTAATTGGGACAAGCAATTTCATGTCCACATTGATGCTTCCAGCATCGCACTTGGAGTAGTTATGGCTCAACCAGGAGATACTTCAGTTGATCACCCAGTTTATTTTGCAACCCGGAAGCTATCAACAGCTGAGAGAAACTACACCACAACAGAACGGGAAGCATTGGCAATGGTGTATTCCCTTCAAAAGTTTTGCCAGTACCTACTAAGAGGTATGTTTTTAGTTTTTCACAGACCATTCAGCGTTAAAATACCTAGTTAAAAAACCAGTCTTGGAGGGAAGAATCTGCAAATGGCTCCTACTGTTTCAAGAGTTCACTTTCGAGGTGATAGTGAAACTCGGGAGGCTGAACGTGGGTCCTGACCACTTGTCAAGGCTAGAAAACGGAGAAAATGGAGGGTCTTTGGATGATTAGCTGCCAGATGCTGATCTTTTTAGAGTAGAAGCCATCCCACACTACTTAGACCAGATAGCAACCTATCTGACAACAGGATAGTGCTCGAATGAATATACAGTAGCCCAGAAAAGACATCTAGTGGTCCGAGCAACAGAGTATTAGTTAGTAGCGGGACACCTGTATAAAATGGGGTTAGACCAAATTTTGCGGAGATACGTCTTGGATCATGAGAGGGAAAGCATACTGTGGGAATGCCACTGTGGAGTTGCGGGGCATGTCGGAGCAAAACCAACAGCGAGGAAATACTACAGGCAGGCTTATGGTGGCTGACAGTACACCTGGACAGTAAGGCCTTTGTAAAAAAATGCGATGTGTGTCAGAGGACGGGACGTCCATCACACAAAGACGAGCTACCACTTCACCCTGTAAAAGCACTGCAGCCATTTGAAAAGTGGGTCGTTGATTTTATAGGACCAATTACACCTGTCGCAAGGCACTCACAGGCCAGGTATATCATAACTTCAACAGACTATTTGACCAGGTGGGCAGAGGTGATACCAATGAAGGATTGCACAACCGAAACAACAACTCGATTCATATTTGAAAATATCATCAGTAGATTTGGTTGCTCGAGAAGTCTGACAAGTGATCAAGGTATGCATTTCATCAATGCAACGATTAGATCTCTGCTAGAAAATGTCATGGTACAACATCATAAAAGTAGTCCGTACCATCCACAAGCTAATGGTATAGTAGAAGCATTCAATAAGACTCTGGAAAAGGGTCTAACAAAGATCTGCAATGCTGATCGAGACGACTGGGATGAACGTATACCAACAACATTGTGGGCGTACAGAACAACTGTCAAAAGACTAAACAACCCGAGCCCGTTCCAGCTGGTGTACGGGAAGGAAGCAGTGGTACCGGCTGAGTTTTTCATATCGAGCCTCCTGATTGCATCGTCACTACAGTTATCAGAGGAAGACTCATTGAAAGAGCGATTGCGAGAGCTACAAGAACTGGAAGAGGATAGGTTCCTAGCAGAGTTCCACCACACTGTCCAGAAAGACAGACAAAAGCTTAGCACAACCGCCATATCAAGCGCAAAACGTTTACGGTCGGAGGAAAATTTTCACTGTACAATAGCAAGTTCCAGAAGTTCCCAAGTAAACTGAGAATGCATTGGCTGGGACCATACCATGTAATTGAAATCCGAGATTTAGGAGCAGTTCGGCTAGCACAATTGGATGGCCAGATACTACCAGGATGGGTGAACGGCGCACGCCTGAAGCCCTATCACGAGTAAGTCTACATTTCAATTTTCAATAACTCTCGCAACCGAGAGGAGTTAGTAGGGTAGATTAACATAGATAGTGTCAATAACTCTCTCGCACCCGAGAAGAGATTAGATAGAAATCCCAATAAAGAAAACTCTAAAATCAGAGATAACTCATATTTGCGATGCGGAGACCGCAACGCAGCCGATTATGGTCGGGGGGAGGGTAGTGTCCAACGTGTCATCCATGTTAGAGGAAAATGTGTCGAATATCATTCCATCATCATGACTCAGAGTACCCATGTCAGTCCGTAGGATTACCGAGATTTGAGAAGTAATTGCCATAATTAGTATCATCCATACCGCAATAAATTTTCCATATTAGGCCTTAATCATTACCCGTCACGTCTGCCGAATTCCCGAAGTCATAGTCAGCTTTGTCAGAACCCACCTCATCACCGTAACTAATGACACGATTATAGCCGCGAGGGAAGCAGGAAAAATTAATTAGTTATGGGGTCTTATCAACCTCATGTGTGTCGGTTACTTACATAACTTGCATGAAAGAAAGCGCGAGAATGCCGGAGAAGTCCGAGTTAGAACCAGAAACAACAACAGCAGTAAGAGCAACTTCATCAGAAGAAGTCCAGAGGGAGTATCCAGAGGCAGGAATTTACAAAGAAAGAGCAGGAGTAGCTTTGCGAGGATACCAAAGAAGAGCAAAAATGACCAAGGTGACAACAACAGTCATTGAGCAGGAGCTCGACGAGAGAATCCAGAAGATGGAGTCACTGGTGGAGAAATACAATAACGCTTCGTTGATCGACATAGACCTGACGAATTCTTTCCAATTCCTAGCAATGAAGAGACAAGTCTATATGGAAAACTATGCCACTGAAGCAGGACAAGAAGCAGCAAGAGTTCTCCCAGACTTCAGAGGTATCCAACAATCAACCATACTGAACCTCAGAAATCTTCCGGTGTTTGGAACCACAGGGGTTGCGATGCAGTGTACAAAATTCTTGCTGAGCAGGATCCAGAACGGGTCACTGTGGCTAGGAAAAGAAATACCAATCCACGCGGAAGATATTCACAGGTTGACAGGGCTATCACAAGAAGGTAGAGACGTCTCCACAACGTTCCAAAATGTCTCAAAGAGGGCGAAGAAGGCAAGAGATGGCGATTACTACAAGAAATATGACGCTAAGAGAGGAGGAAAAGGGGCAAAGTTAGACTTTATAAACAAGCTAGCAGTCAAATTCGCCTGTTATCTGATTGCGAGTAAAACCATGAGGCATTATACAAAGGGTGAGTGTACACTTGGTACCATCTCAGTTGCAGAGCACTGTATCCAGGGGACACAAATAAATTGGTGTTCATTTCTGCTGAATGAGCTATTTGAAGCTTGCGAGGATAACTACAAGAGAGCAATTGGGTTCACTTATGGTTACCTTATCATGGCATTTGCGATGTGGAAATGGACTTTCCCGGGAATCAGACAACCTGTGGAACTCACAACAGGTCAGCTGTTGGCAATGAAATTCACACCCTGGAAGGCGTTAGGGGACCCCAACACCAAGGAGGTGAATGAAGAGGCATTCAAGTTCTAGTACAACCAAATGGTCGATGTAGTGGCGACACAACAAAGAATTCCAAAGAGTTTGCTGGGTAATTACTCTTCGCAGATATGGTTTGGAGTTAGCCACAGGCAAACCTATATTAGACCAACATGTGTGCTGGAAACGACCTTCAAAATGAAACCGTTGAAGTTTCAAATTGATGAGAAAGCTTTCCACACCGAAGTATGTTCCTGGCCAGGGGTAGGAATGGAGGTCAAAAGCGGGGTCTATCACTATTCATTTGATGGCATGTTGCCGAATGCGCTGCCAGGGGAAATGCCGGATGAAACAATGGCCAGAGTGTCACAACTGCAGCTGACATCCATCATTGAGGAGCTGAACACGAAGGTACAAGGCTTTAACCGGGTAATGCAAAATCTAACTAGTGATTCTCAGTTGTTTCCCACTTTTGCAGAGTTTCAGGCCTCCAATTCTGCCTCTTCTTCGATAATGGCCCCCATAGTCACAACCTTACCACTTAACTTGTTTAACTCACCACTGGCAACCACCATAGTTCCAACCGAAAAGAACAAAGCACCTAAGCCACCAGTAGCTACTCCAAAGGCCAAAAAGGCAAGAGTTGTAGTTTCTAGCTAGGTTTTTGATCTCACTGGGGAGGATCAACCACAACCCTTGGATACGGGAGCCCCAATTCAGGAGAAGCCAGTGACGGAACCCCAGGTAACTTCGGAGCTGCCTATGTTCAACCCCTACTCGTTTCTAAATACTCATACATCTCCGCCTTCCACTCACCAGTCATCACCTTACACCTCATTCACTTCAAAAGACCATTCCACCCGAACGCCATCCACCTCAGCCACTATCTCGAACCCAGTCAGAGCAAAGGGTAAAGCAAATGAAGACCACGAGGCAGAGGTTAGCTCCAGTACAACATTGGTACCTGAGGTTAACAAACCCCTGGTTGAACAGATAACTTTCCAGGACCTTTTAAGTCGAGGGAAATCCTACAGTGCAGATACAACACCCTCGCCCAAGGAGCTGAACCCGTTTCAGCGAGAAAACTTGATACTCCACCAGATTCAGCCTACTCCAAGCATGGGTAACCCTGATAATCCGCCGCCGCAACTGACACAATCGACATCTCCATAGGAACACTCAACCAGGTCCATAGCCAACGGTCAACCACTCCAGGAGAGACCGCCACATTAAGATACGTCCGGGGCTGAGAGCATGCAGCCCTGGGGAACGACACAGTTATACAGTTTTATCCAGCAGGAAGCACAACAGATATAGATCATTGCGCTTACTGAAGAGCGCGATCAGTTGAAGATCGAGAAAGATAACTTGCAGGACCAACTAGAAAAGGTGACAGGTTTTCAGGGATCTCTGGCCAACAATAACGACTCACAATGACTAGATATCGGTCGACATAGCAACTGGCACGCTGGTCGAGCAATCCATTCATGTCAGTGTAGCATGTTCTAATCTCAGTCGGGAAAATCAAGAACTGAAAGCAGCGCTAGCGACCAGGCCAGTGCTGCCAGACCCCACGATCATCTACACAGAGAAAATCATAGAAAGGCAGAACCAAGTAACGGGGATGCAGGAAACTCTGAGCACCACGGTGAAGGAAGCATACAACCTTCTGAAACATCTACATGACTATTCAACCTCGTTGACTATGAAATCACAACCAATCTCGGCACAACTGCAGCAGGTATCGAAGGAAATTCAAGAGGTCACAGACATCGATGGCCTTAACCACTTGTACAACCAAATGGAGGAGCTAGAGACTAAGATACAACAAAGTGAAGAACATTCAGTAGAAATCAAACAGGCCCTGCGGGAACTAAGGCAACTCGTCAAGCTTACTGCCCAAACAATACAGCAAATGGTCGCTGAGGCAGACATCAAGATTAAGGGCGTATTCAGTAAGCTGCCGGCCATCTTAGGGGAAAAGGACGCAGAACAAGTCACCACAAAGATGGACTTGCTCATGAAGGGATGGCAATAGGCCATTGCCGACTTCAAAGAACTCGAAGCATCAGCGTTGGCAGAGGTCCCCGAGTTGGGGCCCTTGTTTGGACAAGGAGAGGAAATGGAGAAGGCAAGGCCACCCACAGAGGCAAGTGGACCAATGGAGACTAAGGCAGGGGAAAAGGATTGACTCGGGACGAGTCAATAGCATGTGGTCGGGGCCTGTTGGGGCCCTTGTTTTGAAATGAAACAATTTTGAGTCGCGGGTAACAGGTGGCAGAGCGTAACTACGGTGGACAGAGAGCTGTCGCGGTTGCGAAGAGCTAAAGAGCAGGTGGCGCGGCTATTGCGGAAACAAGCACAAATGGCGGAAGGGAGCGACAAGAACAAACAGTGGAACTCCCAGTGATCAGGGAGATGCAGCAAACAACAGAGCGGAAGGGAAGGGAAAACTGACAGTCGCGTTGGCAAAGGAACAAATAGGCAGTTGGCCAGCGTAGACAGGAGGTTGGCATAGTAGGGATTGGAGGAAGAGAGCTATAGGAGAGCTTTGTTCGCTCTGTTCGTTCTGTTCTCTCTGTTCATTCTATTATTTTCTATGTGATAATATTGTAATCAGTGTTGCCAGGATCGCTCTGAGGAGCAATGTAGCTGTCCCCTATTGTTAATGCAATATACTATGATCTGGGTTTGATGTCCTGAGTTCTGTAATATGTCTCTGATTAAGTTGAATGTGTTGGTCACTTTAAATTTTGTTTTTCATCCTGAATACGTTCATGAGTATTATCGTTTGCAGATTATTTACAATTGTTCGGAGCACTCAGTTATGTCTGCTTTATTCTATAAGTTATGCTTGATCGATACCTGATCTGATCCTAATCTTACTAAGGTCACGACACGCCTCGGGTGAGACTCTCTGCTCTTCAGAGTAGAGTGAAAATGCCAGCGTTGTGCTAGACTATTGCAGAAACCTTGTTGGCCTCTATCCTGAACCTGGGTTTTGCCCAAGAGACCTTCTTCCTCGCTAACATTACTATCTTAGCTTGAACTGATTGATGGCTAGATAGACTTGTTTCAACACCCAATGCCTTCCTGAATTCATCATTCAAAATTATTCTGAAGCAATGTTGATGGTTGTAAATGTACATTTAAACTCAAAATTTCAAAGGTGTGCCTACAACAACTTCCCATTATTTCAGCCCCACTATGTAGATGTAGGTATTGAGAGAAAAATTGTTGCTGTATGTAATTGCTGAGGGTTTTTGTGTCAATATAGTGTTGTGTGTGCGATGCCAGTCTTGTAAGCCTTTTAATATAGAGAGTGTGTTTTGCTGCTGATAGGACTATTGCTGTCTATTCATGAGAGTTGAGCATGTCTTGTTACAAAAATGCTGAATGCTTGTTATGATGTGTTGTGTTGTAAATTGTGAGGGTTTGTTAGGCAAAATATCGTTATATACTTGCCATGCTAAACATGGAGCAAACCTTTAAAAACTCCCTTAATAAACTGGCAGCAACCATCAACCAATCCCTTTCCGAGGGAATACTTACTTTGCTACAGCAAGAGCAGCGACAAAAAGAATATGAGTTGGGACACAAGATCTTTAAACATGGGACAAATTTGAAACTCATGAGGGTCATGGTGAAAGATCTTTTCAAACTAGAAGAACTAGATGCACTCCTTTCCGAAGTGCACCAGTTAGAGGGGAAGAAATTAATTTGGGCCCTAAATTCAGCGATGCTCGCTCTAATACAAACCATAGTATTAAAAACCAGTCGGTTTGAACCGAAAATCGGTCAAACCGACTGGTCAGAACATTAGCCAGTCCAAATCGGTTGGAAAACCCGATCACACCCTCCCTGTCGCCTGGAAAATCCGGTTAACTGGTGCTGACCGGCCGGTTAAGGACAGAACCAGCCGATCATCACCTCTTTTGCTGCGGGGACCCACACACGGCCAACAAGGAGGTTTAGGGTTGATATGGAGGGAAGGGGAGGGTTGTTTCCCTCCAAAAACACCCTCCCCAATATTTTATAAGTAGGGGCAGCCTCTCCTTTGTCGCACACCATTTCATTTGCAGTTTGTGAGTTTGATTGGGAGCTTGGAGAGTGTTGAGTGTTTGCCGGAGCAGTGACCTTGGAGGCTTGGAGTTGGAGTTGGAGCTATCTCGGAGATAGTTTGGAGCTGTCAGTAGAGTTGGCATCTTCAAGAGGACGCTAAGGAAGCTAGTTTGCATTGCCAGGTTAGGATTTTCACTTGAAAAATCCATCATTTCATTGTTGTTCATGTATTTATTTTCTCATGTGTTTAGCTATGTTGTTGCTCTCAAATCTCTAGTCCTATGCTATCAAATTTTGTATGTTTGAATGTACATTTTGTTTCATAAATTTAGCCTTAGTTGTCCATTTATCTTAGCTACAATTTTTTTTAAATGACAGATTTATTTCCAAATTTCAATTATTTCAAGTCAAGATGGCTCCAAAAACCAAGGATAGTGCATGGGCCCATTGTGATGTGGTTGATGGAAAGATGATATGCAAATTTTGTGAAAAATGTATTGGAAGTGGGGGTATTCTTAGATTGAAACAACACTTGGCTGGGATAAGAGGCCAAGTAAAGCCATGGGATGCACCTAATGAAGTGATAGGTCTGGTTAGGGCAGAATACATTGCCAAGTTTGAAAAGTTTGAGGAGACTAAGGCTAGGGAGAAGGCCATCCAAGATGAAATTGCAAGGAAGAGGGAACTAATAGAAACCCTGACACAGACTGGGTATGATGATTATGAGATTCAAGACTCCACTTCTATCCCTTCCACCAATGACCCCTTTCACTATGTTCCTCTTGTTGGCCAAAAATCAAAACCAACAAAGAGACCCAACATCCAGAGTTATTTCTCATCCACTGCTAATCCCACATCCACTTCCTCCCAGCCAAGTCGTCAACCCACTTTGGATCAACATTGGAGAAAACAATGCAAAGAAACTTCTTATTAGTACATTGCTAGATGGTGGTATGATTCAGATATCCCATTTATTGTTGCTCGCTCACCTTATTACCCAAAGTATCATTATAAAGCTCGGCTAGGAGATCAGCAGGATGGGGAGGTCAGATCTGGATTGATTGATTTCTTGGAGCGTATGGTCCCTATCTGTGTAGACCTTTTGGAAACACATAAACAACTTACTCTTTTTAGTATGGCAGCTGGTACCTTTGGAAAGAACTTGGCGAAAATGGCAAGAGATGTGGATCAACCAGGTAAGCAATTCCAATTTGTTTTTCTTTTCAAGTTAAATTGTTTGTAAATAAGTAATGAAATGAACTATGTTACTAATGAATGTCTTTTTATTTGCAGCACATTGGTGGGAGTCATTTGGTGGCCAATGTCCTCAATTGCAAAAGTTTGCAATTAGAATCCTCAGCCAAACTTGCTGTGCCTCAGGTTGTGAGCGCAATTGGTCTGTTTTTGAGCGCATACACACAAAGAAGAGAAACCATTTGGAACAGAAACAGTTAAATGATCTTGTGTTTATGCAATACAACCTTCGCTTGAGGCGGAACCAATTAATGAACAAAACATCTGATCTAGATCCCATTGTGTTGGATGATATTGATTCAACATCAAAATGGGTGGAGGAGATTGAAAATCCAGTGTTTGAGGCAGATTTTGATTTTGATGCAGCATTTGTGGGGGGTGAATTTGAAGCAGATTTGGTGGTGCCATCAGACGGAGACCCAAGATTGGTAGCTGCATCAAGGAAAGGAAAACAACCAATGGAAGGCACTAGTCATGCAACTCGAGTAACTCGTGCTTCCATTAGGTCCACTTCTATTTTTATTGGTGGTAGTGGTATTGAGGTTGCAGATGAGCCTGAGGCTAAGGCATCCTCAGAGTGTGATCCAGATGGTGTCTATGCAGCTGCCGATGTTGATCCTGTCGATGTTTGAGTCAGATTTTGATTTTGATGCAGCATTTGCGTGGGGTGAATTTGAAGCAGATTTGGTGCTGCCATTAGACGGAGACCCAAGATTGGTAGCTGCATCAAGGAAAGGCAAACAACCAATGGAAGGCACTAGTCATGCAACTCGAGTAACTCATGCTTCCATTAGGTCCACTTCTATTGTTATTGGTGGTAGTGGTATTGAGGTTGCAGATGCGCTTGAGGCTGAGGCATCCTCAAACTCTGATCCAAATGGTGTCTATGCAGCTGCCGATGTTGATCCTGTGTCTAGTAGCGGTGATGAATTTGATGATTGATCATGATTCATGTGTAGTCTTGTATTAGGTCAATGGCCTCATACCTTGTAGCATTGTTTTTGGACTTTATGGGCCATTTGGAGCCTCATTGCTTATGTATTTTTCGATGATATGTATTGCACTCGGTGCCATTTTGATATATTCACCTTTGCATGGTATATAAATGAGCAAACTTTGCATATTTTGTCTCTATTTGCTTGGAATCATGGTTGCAAATCTTAAAAATAGTTTTTTTTATTAAAAAATAATTATTTAATGTATTTTTTTAAAAACCGGTTCGTTTAGACCTGACCAGTACCGGTTAGATCGGTTCCGGTCCGATTACTGGTTCATTAGGTCCATTGGTCCACCCATCGGTTCCGGTTTTTAATACTATGATACAAACCAATTTCTTGGAGTACCCTTGTGAAGGGGTCACACTTCCAGTTGCCTCTTGTTTCAACAATATCATAATGCTGAACGCACCTATACCTCCTGTTAACTGCTTCTCCTTGCTGCCTACACCTACCTACAAGTCAGTGGAAAAAGCCTTTAACCCCACAAGGTGTGGTTGGTGGCAAGGATCTCAGAGAAGGGGCTGTCAAACTGATCCCGCCGCCCTCCGTTTTAGCTCTCTCCTAGGTCAGCTATGGGGGGGTGGTCCTTAAAGGAAAACTAAGTTAAATATTTTTGTTTATAGGAGAATATTAGGATGAAATTGGATTACTTTTAAAGATTCATGAGAATTTTTGAACAACTTTGAAATAATGACAAACCATTTAACCATTGTCTTTACAAATAACATGTTCAAAAGTAAAAGAAATTCTCAAAGTGATGAGAACACAGTAATCTTGAAATGGAAACAAAACGCTGTTAGCACATGATATCAGAAATGCTCTCAAGATGAACAAATTTATAAATCAAAGCACATGAAGCTATCTTGTTCACAAGGAAACAATTAGTTATCTAAATATAAACCAAACGATAAAAAGACTTGAAAGCTAAACCAACATGCATTTAGGCTTGCAACATGAAATAAGAGTACTTGAAAGAAATGAGATTCATCAACCATCCATGAACATGATGGACATTAAACATGAAATGGAGCTTTCTAAAGTAGATAATGTCTAAGTACAAGAAAATTAAGCTAAACTTGTTGCAAAAGAGATTACAATACTTGCATGAAAGGGAATGCTTCTTGAAAAAGAGAAATGATATTTCATGTGCGACTCTGAATCATCAAGAAAGAAAAATTCAAGAACTTGCAAGTAAGCTAAATGTGATGAAAAATGCTCCTGGTTTATTTTATTAATTAGTTCTAAAGCAAGGTTACAATACAACTCTTTAATCCTCAGACCTCACCCTCACCCAAAGATATGGATCCCACAGTGAGAAGTCAGTAGAGGAGTAGAGGGTCCCTAAAAATGTCTATTCAACCAACATATGTTGGAGGTAAAATTTTAGTAATTTGCTTGGGGCATGTAAGTAAATTAATTAACAATGAAAATTAACTTTAAAACTTGAGATGTATTTGCATGTCATGAAGTAGAATGCTACTTTATGGAGAAAACTTGTCCAAATACTTATTGCATGTAAGATGTAATTAAAGGTGAAACACAAGTGGTTTTGGAATAAAATTCATGACAAATTTAAAAGTGCATGCATGTAAAAGTTTGAACCTGCTATGAAAGTAAAAAGTCTGGAAATCTGTAGCAAATTAGATTAAGTGTTTTGCAAAATGTATGTAATGCATGATTTTGTTAATTCCCAAATTAAATGATGTGCATGCAAGTGAAAAAGATTAAAAATCAAGCCACAAAGCCTCTCCAAAAAAGGTGGAGAGATAGGAATACCAATGGGTACAACCCACGCTCCCAAAACCAAGAGTTTTATTAGTTATTTCAAGAAGGAGAAAACTATGAAGTCTTCTCTAAAATCCAAGGAAAGTCTTCACAATGTTGGCTTGAGCCATAGATCTTTCCTTGCTGAAAATTTCTGCCATTTGAGGCCCACAAAAGCCCAACAAAATTCAGATTTTCCGAGGAAGAAGAAGAAAGACAAAGCCTCTTTGAGTTACACGGCCAAGAGAGAGAAATAAAGACCCCCAAGTGAACTTGGACTCCCTTAAGAAGAACTCGGCTTCGTCCAATAAATGTCGTCTAATGCTCACGGCCAAGGGAAGGAAATAATGTAGAAGTTGGAGCCCCAAGGTCCTGCACGCAAACTTGTAAGTAGTTTTGTGAAAATGAAGCATGCAAGTACCTGCAAGACAACAAGTTAGAGAAAATCTACAACAACAAATGTTAGCTAAAAAAAATCACAAAGTAATATTACAAAAATAATCTACAAGAGGCCATGCCAAAGAGTCTGAGCAAGCTCTCCTCTTTTACTAGCCATAGTTTGGCTCTTTGAAATAGCTAGATATTAAAGAAATGAAGAGAAATACTTGAAAAGTAAATTATTTCAAGTTTGACCTTTTGATGCAAGAGATAAGAGCTTTGAGAAACTTAAAAGAACCTTTGGAAGACAAAATAAAATATAGATTAGACTTTGGAAATCAACACATGCGGGTTATCCTTGAATATTTTCAAGAATGGGTTGGTTCTCCTGAGAACTTCCCCTCACGCTTGAAAAGCTTGACCAAAGACAGATCCTTCTAGAATCTACACAATCTCACCACAACATATTAAATCCACATGGAATAAAATAAAAACAATGGAAAGAACTCCTATAGATATATTTGACATCAAATAGAAGATTTCTTACCCTAAAGTGATCAAGTAACTCTTATGCTAATATGAGATAGCTGCATACTATCATAACTTGAACCAAGCATGAAGGAAGCAATAGCATGAGGAAATAAATAGAAGCATGACAACAAGTTAAGAATTTACCAAATATGCAAGGAGAAGTGTTGAAAAGTGTAGCTAGGTTAGGTCTTCATAATGACTTATAATTATGTTTTTATGTAAATGACAAAAATAATAAAATACATTTGCTTGCTCTATGGGTTTCATAAGCAAGAGGTTTTTATAGGTCATAAGACTTCTTCTTGATGTCTTTAGGGTGTGTCATTAGGTCATAAAATTAATTAAGAAGTCATGGATATGAAGGTATGTTTCATGTAAAAGATTACACTCCAAAATATTGTAATTATGCTCCTTGATGTTGACCTTGAACAAGATGATTGAAGTCGGCTGCTGTCCATGTACCCTGTCGGGTTAATATGAAGACCAGTCACTATATATATAGGCTCAACGTGAGTTGTTGGAAAGAAATTCAATTCAGATGGATGCGGATTACAGATTATGATATAGATGAGATAACATACAACGTAATATCATTTTGAAGAAAGCGAGATCAGGGTTATTATTATATTCTCAGATCTGTCACAGAAGAGCAATCACAAAATTGCAGATATTACAGAATTATAGAAGAACGAAAATTGCAGAAGTCCAAAATTGCGAAGGTTCCAGAAGTGCGAGGTCTGCTTCAGAGACCGAGTTTCTTTGAGGAGGTCAAGAATTAATTACAAGTGTTTTGGAGGAAATCTTAGCGTCCATTGTTAGGGGTCTTGGTCTTCGTCAATTGAATTATCTATAAGAAGAGATTTGCGGGTTTTCCCCTTAAGAGGAGGGGTTTTGGCCCTGGCATACAACCTACATTTTGTGTCTATGTTATTTCTAATTTGATAACTATTTGATGTATATCGATAATCAAAGATAAAGAAACTAAAGCATAACACAAGCAGTTATTAAGAAGTGAATTTGAATTAAACATTGCCCTATTGAATTCTCAACAAGAAGAACACCATCACAAGTTACCCCAAAGACTTTTGTATTATATTGCAAGTACGTGTACAATCCGATTGCGCGTCCTCAAGCCCAATAGCTCGTATTACATGATACAATATGAAAACCCATGGCTCCATTATATAGAAAGTTGGGAGAAAATTCGAAGGACGAATGCATGTGAGAAGTGAACTTGGAGCAAATCCCAAGTAAAGATAAGCCAAGTTCCATGTGGAGAAGACTGAGACACCTAGAGCAAAATCGAATTTTTTTGTGCACACCAAGGCAAATCGAATTCCCCATATGATCTAGTGAACTCATCCATAAGCCAAATGAAGTCCCGTGCTACACCAAGTCCACCACTGCAAACTCAAACCAACTGAAACCGTACCTGTAGATGACCCCAGTGATCTTCTGCGTAGGTCCCTGAGAACTGCATGTTTCCTTTGAGTGACTGCGCAGTCTAAGCTCAAGGAATAGCGTAAATCCTCTGAGTGAAGTGTCGAGTGTTATTGCACTCCAGATAGCTCGTGATAAGAGGTCCCCACTTGGTCTTCAATCAACTGATCCTGTAGAATATTCTTTTTAATTTCAGCTGCCTTTGATAAATTCGATTTTCCTTGTGTGTAACTACCGCTTTATCTTTGGGAAATTCGATTTTGAATAAATAAATGATGAATTAATGATGTGGTGTGCTCATTCATCCTCCACATGTCCGTTGGCTCAACTCTTTGACTTATAATAATTTCCAAGTCATTTCCACGTCATTTTGTCACATGGAATAATTTATTTTTCTCTATTTTATTTAATTTTAGCCTAATTAAATGCCACAATTTCCACTAAACTTAGGAAATGTGGGTTTTGAGGGTCCAAAACTCATTATTAACCCCTCAAAGTGTGTCATAGTAAAAATTTGAGGGTGAGAGGTGTAATTTTGACTACTCATACCCCATACAACTTCTCTAGACAACACTTATTACAATCCAATTACAATTTTTATTGCAATTTTCAACCTGCAGGAAATCTAAAAAATTAAAAAATCACTACCTAGACTTAACCAAATTCCATGAAATTTTTTAGTGATCTAGTATGGTAATAAACATTCACTCTAGACACTAGGACACACCCAAGGCCTCACCATCAAGCCGTACTCCGGCTTTGGGATAAAATTGGAAGAAAAAACTCAATTAATTATTAAGTCCTGATAGAGAGATGATAATTAACCGAGTAATAAAAACCTCTCAGATTAATACTCACTTGTTGGAAAAGTCCCAAGCTACCTAGGCCTGTTACAGACTCAATACTAACTAAAATTTGTCATTATTAGCATCACTTATTACGATTCCCCATAGGGCGTGGAATCTCGGTACAAGAGAAAGATGATGAGAAATAGAAGTAGAGTTCAAAAACTCTATTGAGCTGATGATATTTGATGGTACAAATGTCTTTTGGTTCATCCTTGGGCATGGAGTCTTCTCATTATCATCAGGGGCCACTCCAGTGGTCAACATCTCCTTACAATGATGACATAATGAGGAGAGTTTTCAGACTGATAGTAAAGACATTTCAGGATTTAGATAACAGTGAGGGTCCTACATTTGGGAAGAAGCTTCAGGTTTTGGAAAATATGGCCATGACTAGGACTTATGAAATCATGTTTGATCTTGAGTGTGATGATTTGATTCTGCAGATGTTCCAATGCTTCTTCAGCATTAGGGAACATCATCTTGACACAATCATAGCACACATGCAGTCCATCTTGTCCTCATGTATGGGAAACCATGAAGCCATTTGCAGGAGGTTGTAGACTAGATTGTTGACCATTTGGAGGAAAGAACCACTGGTCTCACTCGCTACTTATGAACAAGCCGAAGGGTTGGTTGAGCAAAACATTGGGCTGTCAATTGACTAGGAAGGAGCTGCTCGGTTTGGTGGATCATGCAATAAGAATGAGTTGAGGAGCAAGGACCTTCGCTTCATCTGCAAGGGACCTTGCGGACCTAACCACTCATGCGTGGGTGACACCGAGGAGACAACAGGGGGAGATTGTTGAAGAATATAACTAGGTTCAATCTTCATAATTGTACTTGAGTCAAAAAATGTAATATATTTGTCAAAAGAAAGCAAAAATAATTTTATTATTAATTGAATTGACTTGTCAAAGCATGGGTTTCATGCTTGGGTCAATTGTCTTAGGTCAAGCCTCCATTGTAGGCTTTAGGATTGTTTATTTGAGTCAAAGCCAATTTGTTGTTTGGTCGAAGACTCCTCCATCAAAGTCTCCTTGCTGTCGGCCTGAAATAAATCATCAAGTCGGCCTAACCTTATATGGAGACACCACTGTTCAAGAAACTCATGTCGACTTATTTACTATGGGGAACAACTATAAATAGGAGGGTATACCTCACTCCACATTTCAGTCACACACTCGCATAAATTTCGGAAGAAAGGTTCAGTGCTATCACAGTTCGATGCTATTGCAGTTTGGTGCTATCACAGTATAGAAGTTCGATGCTATTGCAGTTCAGTGCTATCACAGTGTAGAAGTTTTATACTATTGCAGTTCGGTGCTATCACAGAGTAGAAATTCGGTGCTATTGCAGTGATGAAGTTCGGTGCTGCCTCAGTGATGAAGTCCGAATATTATATTACAGTGTTAATCTTCATTGCTAGACCGAAGCATATATTAGAGTGTTGATATTACAGTGTGGGATAGAGATATAACTTTATTTGACCAAGTTATCAAATGAATACTACTGATACAGAACTGAGGTATGAAGCACACTACTGTATTGTGCCATCACATTGAGAATCGAAACTTGACTTGTGCATCATCTCATTGTTGCAAGGAAGAACACATTGAAGAATGCAATACTACTCACAAGGTTGACTTGATGGAGGGAGTCTCTAATCTAGGTTGTGAGGGTCTTTGTCGTCTCATCTTGTTTTGAATCTACTGAATTCCATTCTGCTGTAAATAAGAAAATTAAGTACTGGAATAGGCTCTGCCTTTAACATATTTAAAAATATCATTTTCATTTTCAAGGCACCTTGGGGCTATTTCCTGTTTATTTATGGCTGACACCTTTACATTTTCATTGGATTTTCTCTGCTTGATTCTTCTAGTCCTGTTGAATTTTTTTTCTAATGAAATTCCAATCTTTCATCACCACTGAAATTTTGTAAAGTTCAGGTTAAGGGATCCTCATAAATAGCTTTAGTTTTTAACGTTTAGGTTAAAAAATCCTCATAATTAGCTTAGGTTTTGTAAATTTTAGGTTAGGAAATCATCGTAAATAGCTTATCTGATTACCATATTACGGTAAAATATTTAGTCTTTTGTGCCTTAGATTCCTTAGCTTCTAGTATTTAGTTCTCTTACCAACATCCATTGTGATACTGATTTAGTTGAACTTGTGCAGGTCATTGCTGCTGTGCAAGCTGGAAAGCATAATGAGAAAAGAGAAAGTTATGGTGATGCTCTAATTATTGATCCATGGGGAACTGTTGTTGCTCGTTGCTCAGGTGTGTGATATGATATCCCTGAATGAAAGAAAGAAATTTTCCAATCTTTGGCTCTCTTACATTCTGAACAATTGACAAGATTGACAAAAGAAATCTGCTTTTCCGTATAACTGTAGACAGGAAGATTGAAAGATTCCATTCAAATTAATTGATTTTCTGGATCTCTATTTGTTTGTTTTTTCTCCTATACAAAAATGTTCTTTTAATCATATAGTTAATAGTCAATGTAATATAGTTTGTGTTTAGTGTTTTTTCTTAATTTGAAAGATTGGTTGATGCTATGTAAAAAGAATGAAAAGAAACAAGAAACTTGTTGAACTATAGTCCATTAATATATAATAAAATTTCTCCATCCATTATTTAGGTGCCTTGAAATAATCATTAAGTACATCAAAACAATGAACCCAATACCATGGTTGTCCAAAGCTATGGACCCAAAAACCATTGATTGGGTCATACATCTGTCACATTATGAATCCACTAGAAATATAAACAACCAATGGCAATAACAACCTTAACCAAAAGTAGTGCTAAATAAACGAATTATATTGTTAAATGACAAGAGAAGAGCAAAGCAATTCAAGATTAACGATATCATAATGGACAATTTCTCATGAAATAACAATAAAATGCACAAGTCCAATGCTTCTCTTAACAATATAGATGTGCCAATTAAATAATACCAATATTTAACAAAATATTGCAATTTGCAATTCAAGAGATTATTTAGATGCCGAGATTACTCTTACTCTTATCACAATATGATAATCAATTAGGTGCTTTAAGAGTGAGTTGATTTGCAAGATTATGAACCTAGATGTGATGCTCACTTGCAAAACACAATGTTAGTACATTTGTTACGAAAGTAGATCCACAAGGAATGCTTATTCTGCTACAACAATGAAAAGAAGTATCCAATAACCAATTCCTTTAGCAATGATAAATGACAAGAATTGCTTTAAAGACCAATGTCACAATAGATGCTAGCTATCCTTTAGGCAACACAATGCACTAATTCCTTTTCAATGTCAATGAAAAGGAGAGCAAAACCTTCATCAAATTTGTAACCAATGATATGTAAGAAAACTTGTAATTGGAAATGCCCACACAATTTGACTCTTCAATTAATGTTAATGACATTTAAGCTATGTTACCGAATCCGGCAAGGGTAAGGCGAGGATCTGCGGATCTGATCTAGATCCAGATCTGCCAGAAATACGGCTAAGAAACGACAAGTGGAAGTTCATTGATGAGAGGAAACAAATCCATCTCGCCGGAAATGGATCTCGAAAAAAACATTGGATCTGGGCAAAGTGAAAACAAACCCCCACGATTTTTTAGGTTTTTTCCGGCATAAAGGTTAACGATGTTGGCATGACTATTCATCAAACCGTTCGAATTCCCCTTGTCGGCAGTGCATCCACCCGCATACGATTCCATTGCACGAATTCCTCTTGTCGGTAGTTAACCCACTCGCAAACGACTCCATCGCAGACTTCGACTATTCATCGTTGGACGTCTGTCGAGAAGTGGCCGAAGAAGACTTTTGTCATTGTCACTGTTCAGTGACCATTCACCGTTCACTGAGGGAGTCGAAGTTCACTGTTCAGTCACCGTCCCTCGAGAAGGAGTCGAAGTTCACTATTCACCGTCGGTCACTTCTATTTATCACCACCGGTCCACCGTTCAGGAGTTATTCATCACTCGGTGGCAGTTATCGACAGGGTTTAAGTCTTAAGACTGTTATTCATCACTCGAACCCAGTCGAGAAGTAGGCACGGTAATTTTAGAGGAGAATCGTCAGGACCAAGGTACATTTTTTTTCTTTTTTTTTTTTGACTCGGTTGTGGAAGAAGCATATGAACAATAGCCTATAAGACTCATATAATAATGTTATATGTTTTTTAAACTCTAATCATTAATGTTATAACCTAAGTCACATGATACGGGGATTCAAGAATCGGATTCAGGATACGGTGACCCCCGGAACAAGACACTTCCGGGATACGATACGTTATATATTATTTTATTAAAAATATATATATATATATTTTAAAAACTATATATATTAATATATTAAAAATTAGATATTTTTTACACATTCATACAAATTCATTGATTGAAACATAGATTTAAGATCTTAGATACTCATACATGATACATTGAAATTTGATACATTGAAACATCATACAATTGTCAAATTTACTCAGAAAGACAAGATAGTAAGATACTGTAGTTTTCTCATTAAGTCATCAGAATCAAAATGTGTTACATAAGTACACTGCCAATGGCAAATAGAAATAGAAAATACATAAAAACTACAGTCTACAAGAATACAAGCCTGAAGCCTCAATGAGTCAGAGTCAATGAGTCATCATTCCTCATCATCATAATCAACATCATTGTCCTCATCCTGATCATCATGCTCACCACTTCTCTCCTCTGCTGCATCCTCCTCCTTTGTCATCTCTGCATCTGCTGGCGTGGAGGATGACGCCTCTACTGTATCGGCATCATCAAATGTGACAGGCTCTAGCACTGGTGCATTCAGATCCAAGTTGGCCAATGCCAACTCAACACTGTTGTCCAGACCCATATCATCAGGAAAGACATCCCACATCTTTGTCTTTCCCTTCAACCAATCCTCCCTTTGCCTGTAGATGAGACGAAGGTTGGTGTGCACATACACCATTGTCTTTGCCCTGGACTACTCAAGCCTGCTCTTCTTCACACTATACAAATTCCCATATGTGCTCCAATTCCTTTCGCAACAAGAGGATGAAGTCACCTGAGAGAGGAGCCTCATGGCTAACTGCTGTAGAGGAGGGCTTTTTTCCCCATGAGTTGCCCACCAAGAATAGGGCTTGTTAGCCCCCCTGTCTCGAATCACATCATAGCCTGCAAATCGCCCAATGCCAGTGGAAAACTCTGCAAAGGCATCCTCCACCTCATCAAGGGATGCCCTCTCCTGAAAAATCTTCCTCAATGCGTCTTTCCTCCCCTGCGAGATTTCACGATCCATGTGAGGAGGGAATCTGCGGGAAGGTCAACCATTCAACCACTCATGGCTGTAGTATTTTGGGTTCAAGGAGTGAGCCAAACAATGTAAAGGTGTGCAATTCTTGTCCCATCTGCTGACAAGAATATCCTGTATGCTGGTGAAGAAGGCCTCTGGTGATGTCTCATACTCTGGGCACTGACTCTGTAAAACAATGGTCCTCACAGACTCAATCATGGAATCCCATCCCTCATAAACCTCTCCTAGGATGGGTTGATATGTATCTGCAAATCGAAGCAAGGAAATGATAAGCTCCATGATCTGAATAACGAGATCTACCTTCTCCCACCACAGATCATCCAACACTGTGTCCTTCACTTTCTTTGAGGCTGTTTGATTCGTCTTTCTCCAAAAATACCAAAACTCTGAAATAACCATGGCCCTAAGAGTGGTCTTGACCTCCCTCAACCTCTTCAACATGATGAATGAAGAGGCAAACCGTGTATCCACAATCTTCAACAATGACAGATTGTTGTACTCCTTGTAGATAGTGAGGGCATTTGTATGGTTTTGTACGAAGTTGCGGATATGCCGTGCATCCTCAATAATGGCTCCAATCCAAAGCACATCAAAGGCAATAGATTTCAGTGCCAAGTTCAATGAATGGACAATGCAAGGTGTCCAAAATATTTGTGGATATTTTGCTTCCACAATCATGCCAACAACCTTGCAAACAGGTGCATTATTTGTAATGATTTTCACACAAGAATCGACACCTACATCTTCAATAATTTTAATAAATAGCTCACCCATATATTGTGCATCCTTGTACTGTCCAAGTGCATCCACTGCTTTCAAGAAAACTGGACCATTCAAGGATGGCACCATGAAGTTGATGAGTGGGTGGCGTGCTGGATGTATCCATCCATCAGAAACAATGCTAACCTCAGATGTTGGCCATGCTGATTTAATAGGCTCAAGCATTTTGTCCACCTATTTCTTTGCCTTTGTCAACAATGTGGTTCTGAGCTTCTCTGACCCAAGAGGCACATACGTTGATGGAGCCCCATGACTAAGAGCTCGACACATCTCAATAAATAGAGGTGACCGTGCAACATTAAAGGATATGAAGTTCTGATAGAAAAAAATGCAATGGTGAGATCAAGCTCTTTCCTCTTCTCTTTTTCAAAAATCTTGTCCATTGGACCAACTGCAGTTGCCTTTCTCTTTGCTGATTGTCCCCTACTAAAACTCTCAAAAGGGAACTTGTTGCTGCTTTTCCTTAAGAATGGAAGGGGGTCATCATTTTTGTTTTGTTTTGATTTTGATGCCACAGTTGCCGCATCAACAAATGCCTCTTTCTCCAATTCCTTCCTGTTGAAAAGTGTAACTAGGTCGGTCTTCATGTTGACTATGTAACTATGTACTTATGTAAAGAAGAAGTAAAAAATAATAAGATGTATTTAAGAGTCATGTTCATGAAGGATCTAGTCAACAAATATACTCCAAGATCTTGGAAAAATACCGTGAAGAGTTGACTCCCAAAAGATGCAAGAAGATAATCTTATAAGCGCTGGATTATCTATCCTTCATGTTGGCCTATAATAAACTATGAAGTCGGCCCTCTATCTCGCTGGCTGGTCGGCCTAAATACAGTTAGACTGTCTCTATAAATACCTTCTCTGCAGCCCATTTGAGGAGGAGTGTTTTTCGGAAGTTCAAGAAATAGTTTGCGGATGCTAAAGGAGATTTAATGCAGACTTAAGAAAGGAATTGTGAATTGGTTTAAGG
This sequence comes from Pinus albicaulis, assembly GCA_034641835.2. NCBI lineage: Eukaryota > Viridiplantae > Streptophyta > Pinopsida > Pinales > Pinaceae > Pinus > Pinus albicaulis. Next base: position 1,017,847,517 of record CM076570.1, read on the forward strand.
AAACGCGGATGTATGAAGGAATAGAAAGATTGGACATCTTTAAGAATACAGTGCGGATATTTACAAGGATGCAGTGCAGATATCTACAGGATTGCGATCATACAACGTTGGTATAAGTGAATGTCTCAGGACTAAGATATACAAGCATAAGGGTTATGATGAATTCTGAAGTGTAATGTAAGGAAGGTAAATCTGTGATTTACCTTCCCACAATAAAAGTGTTACTTCTGCTTAAACATTTGTGTCCTGTGCATTTTGATAATTGACTTGATGAAAGATTAACTAAGAGAATACATAAGCAACACAAGAAAGCTCACAAGTAATTATCAAGAAGAGAATTTGTATTAACCTTAAGCCGTCAAAATTCTCAACATGGTATCGGAGCTAAGGTGGCAGTCAAAGAAGGGCATATAAGTGGTACTTAAGGAGTAGATCACAATCAACAACTCATCTAAGAGGCACTCAAAAAGGAGCATATACCCTCCCAGTCTTCACAGAACAGTTCAGATCATCTTCTAAGGCTCTCCGATGGATTCCACAATTCGGACAAGGATCTGAAGAAGAATGTAAAAAAAAAAAAAAAGGTTTGTTTTCTGGATGCATAAATAAGAGACAATATAGCAAAGGATAGTAGAAGTATAGCGCAGAAATAAGTGCTATCTGTTTGGGTCAAAAGATCTCGGTTTAGAACAATATCCATACATTCGAATTGCCGTAAGAGCATAGTGCGAAGAACAAGACAACGTCTCGGGCTAGTCCTCATTTCAGTAAGGAATACAGTACTTAAGGTGTTTTGACAACGAAGGTAGGGATATTACAAGGAGTGTTAAGAAGTCTATGATAAATGACAGAGGAGAGACAGTGACATGAATAGATGTCATCATAACAACTGGCTATTGTAGACCACCAGCCCCTGCAGTTCATACAGACACAAGGGAAGTTGTAGAATGATCGCCATCAAAAGTGGTCCACATATCTGCAACAGTTTCATTTGAACATCAAGTACAAGAAGGGTAGCACCAATAATGTTGCAGACTGCCTCAGCCGACCATCGATCGTGGTGCTCACCATCGTGCTCAACTCTTGTGGGCACGAGACTTCTGATTGGCCGCTTCTCTATGAGAGTGACCCAGAATTCGGCCACACTTACAAGGCACTCTTGGGGGGTACGCAAGTTCCAAATTTTCATCTCCAAGATGCACTTTTATGTCACCTGCGACACCTTTGTGTTCTTTCAAGTGAGCGTGCCAAGATGATATGGGAAGCACACTACAGTCGTGTCGCTGGGCATTTCGGGGTCGAGAAAATAGTAGCAATCCTGCAAAAGTATTTCTATTGGCCGAACCTTCGAAAGGATGTCGAGAAGCACATCAGATCCTGCACTGCTTGTGCCATTGCCAAACCGACGATCAAGAAGCAAGGCCTATATACTCTGCTATCTACCCCTAGTCGACCTTGGGAATCCATTTCCATGGATTACATGTCGAGCTTGCCTTCTACTAAGCAGGGAAATGACTGTGTTTTCGTGGTCGTCGACAGATTCTCGAAGATGGCCATTATGGCGGCCTACAAGAAGAATATCACAGCAAAAGCCACTGCTAAACTCTTTTTTGAACGAGTGTGGGTGCACTTTGGGATCCCACAGTCTATCATATCAAATCAGGATAGCAGGTTCCTCAGCATATTTTGGTCTAGCCTCTGGTCAATGTTGGATACCAAGCTCACCAAGTCCACAGCTTTCCATCCCCAAACAGATGGCTAGACGGAGGTCGTCAACAAAATGATTGTATACATTCTGCGCATGTACAATTCAAAGCATCCACGCACATGGGACGAGAGCCTCCCCTATGTCGAACATAGTTATAGTCGTGCTCTCCACAATTCAATCGGCCATAGCCCCTTTCAGGTGGGCTTGCGATTCCAGCCACTATGTCCCATTGATGTAGCGATGCCATTTGCAGTTGCTCAGGCCGATTCAGCTCATGTCCAGTCTGAAGTTGACAAAGCAAGTAGCTTCATCGAGCGCATTCAACACATCCGCCTACAGGTTCATGATATATTGGACAGAGCCAATGTCAAGTACAAGCAATGCCATGATCAACGCCGGGTGCCACACAACTTCCAGGTGGGCGACAAAGTATGGCTACATTTGCAGAAAGAGCGCTTTACTGGACCCCACCGCAAGCTTCGCCCGCTCCGATACGGGTCATACACCATCACCAAGGCTGTAGGGAACAATGCCTTCGAGCTCAGTATTCCACCATTCCTTGGTCTGCACCCAGTCTTCAATGTGGATCGCCTTCGTCCTTACTTCCCACCTCTACTGGACACCTCGATGCTAGAACAACTTCCACACTACCGTAGTTAAACTCTGCATCGCATGGAATGTGCCACCATGATTGTACTGCGGACATGCGCAAATCAAGAACACTCACCAATGTAAGATCCAATCAGACGGTTGTCAAAGTCAAGCCAACTCGCACCAAGGAAAGTGGTTCACCAGGGACTAAGTTCAAGCAACAGAATTTCCTCATCTCATGGAGGAACTTAACGCAATGGGGACCATCGCTCTCAGGGGGAGAATGATCTGTGGATATTGGTGGTCACCTCGCTCTATTCCACTTGGAGGCCCCACCATCGTCTCTTCAGCTTTTCCGCTCAAAGACAATCATCATTTTTGAAGCGCTTTGGTTCTGGAATTACGGGAGTCGTTGAGGTTCTAAATGATTTTGGGAAAACGGAGAGCAACATGGGTCCATGGACCGATGTTGCTTGCTCAAAATTTGTAGTCGGATAGATCTTTCTAACGAGGTATGGTACGCGTCAAACGAAGATCGTATGCCAAAGTTACGCCCCTAGGAAGTTGAAACACCAATTTACCCAAACGGGGCCCATAGTTTTGGCGTTTCATCTCCTAGGGTTAGGGTTTTGGCTGTTTATGATTTCTCATTGTTTCTAAATAATAAATAGGCCCTCGAGCCTCATTGTAACTCAGTTCAGAGGCCTGTAGCCGCCACATCTCTTCTCAGAGATAACTACCAGTGCGCTAGCTAGTTTTATTTCCATTCTGTCTGTAAGCAAATTTCAGTTCTTTGATATTAATGAAATGAAGTGTTATTTCCGTTGCATCTCTGTATTTATGGTTATGTGTTTATTCTGTTTCGTTCCTGCATAAATCCGGATCATTTGCCCTGTCAAAAATCACTTATCCCAAGACTGGTAAATGCGCAGTGACCGGGCAAAAATTGAGGCAGAAACATGGTTTTTTGTCTTTTTCAGTGAATAGTTCTCCTCCAAAAGTTTAGCAAATGCACAGGGTTGATGTCGTCATCATTATAAATCTGCTGGTGGTGGCCATTTGTCCATTAGATGCATCAAAAAAGAGCGTAGCATCCAAGGTGCTGCGCGTTTAGCAATTTTACTGTGCAAAAGTAAAACACGCCCTCTGTGTGCAATACCTTTTTGCAGACCACATTTGGAGGCCTTCCCAACATCCAAATTGGGCCGAGGATAGCTCGTTGGAAATTTTATCCTGTCTACTTTCCAAATCTACCTTTGGTTTTATGATTAGAGTTGATTTTCCATGTCAAAAGTTGATTTTCCCAAGACTGGTAAAAAAAGTGTAGAATGAGGGTGCAAAAATGCAGAGTGCTGTTGCGGGCAACTTTTGGAGGCCCTCCTCAAATCTAAATTGAGCACATGATAGCTCATTGGAAAGCTCTCTCAGTCTAGTTGTCATTTGACTTATCAAGCAAGTCATTTGGATACTCCAGCTAGGAGAAAAAGTGATTTTCCCAAGGTCACTCTAGAAGTGCAACAACTCTCCTGTGACACCTGTATTTTTGACATTTCTCCAAAACCATGACACCTGTGTAAAAACTGAAGGAGGTTTTTCTTCCTTGACCTATGATGGACAAAAACCTTTCTCAGTTTTGTTAAATTCATCTTTGTTTGGTCAGAAACATAGTTTGAAGCAAAACTGGCTCTATGAGTGGCAAAAGACTTGACCCTTGGAATGATTTCTTAAAAAATGATGGAGACATGATGTTATGAGTTGGAATGGCCTCATACTTACTGATATGACTTACCTTATGCCTCCTCTACATAGATGTCTCTAATTCCATAGCAAACCTTAGCTCAGTGGGAGAGGAAATTAGGGTTTAGTGCTTGTGAACAATGATGATTTGGGTACCTTTAGGAAAAATGGTTAAGAAAACAAAGCAAGGTCAAAGATAATGAGGGAGATGAGGTGAAAGTAGAGTAAAATAAGGTGGGATGGGTGGGATGCAAATACCAGTGCTAACAGGTACAAAAGCCCTGGATATGAAAATGTCTGCACTACTTTGTTGGCATCAGAGAGACAATCCATGGATAGACAACTACAAGCAATTCAAGATACATGGGCAGAAACAGGGGTGTCCATCTTTTCTGATGGATGGAGAGACCAAAGAGACCGTCTATTAATTAATGTTGTTGCAGTATGCCCCCAAGGGGCAATGTTTTTGAAGGTTGTTGATTAAAGTGGAATAGAGAAAGATGCAACTTTCATATCCACAATTCTTATTGATGCAATAGAAAGTGTGGGGCCACATAATGTTGTCCAGATCATTATGGACAATGCACAGGTTTGATTGTGGAGGGTCGATATGATCACATCTTTTGGACTCCATGTGCAGTACATTTATTGAACTTTATGCTTGCCAAGATTGGTGAGATTGAATGGATTAATGACGTATATGTAGCAGCAAAAGAAATCCAAATGTTCATAACAAATCATTGAATGTCTTAGGCCATATATCGAGGTTTTGCAAAGTTAGAGCTACTAAATGTACTTTTTTTAATCAATATTATTTCAAATTTGTATTGGAAATTCTTAATTTTAGTTACAAATTTATATATGATTTTTCATTTGAGATTTGACTTTTTGAAATTTGTAGGTTGTTGAATCTCATTTTGCCTCCCACACTCTTATTATAAAGAGGCTTGTGGACATGAGACAAGCATTACAAGCAATGGTAATTGACTCTCTTTGGGAATCATGGAGGACTTTCACTTTTGATAGAGGGAAAAAAATCAAGTCCATCATTCTTGATGATGCATGGTGGGACAAGGTCCAATACCTTCTGCGGTTTACTGAACCAATCTTGACCTTGATCAGGGCATTTGACACAGATATGCCTTACAGATCCGTATAGGCCATATGCTGTGATCTGGGCACATTTCTGGAGGCTGGCCATGCAACATTTATTACTGTGTTTTCTATCTGAACTAGGTTTTCTTTTAGCATGGTTTTCGAGGTGGAGCCTTGCACGGAAATCGAGATAACTCTATTTTGTCAATGCTAGAATATTTTCCTGTGTGTTTCCTTTTTCCTTGTAACAGTTTTCAAAAATAAGAAGAGCTCTCAGACTGGTTTTCCCCAAGAGTTGTAGGGGGTTTTTATAGGGTCGCATTGACCAAAAATCTCAGTGTTATTTTCTGTGTATGGCTGTTATAATTTTTCTATGCATTTATTTCCAGCAGTAGTAAAACCTCCTAATTTGTATTTTCAGAAATAAATTTCATTTCTAGATTTTAGTGTTTTAATCATGCTTGGATTTCACACTAAAAGAAATCTGTTAATCGAAGTGGGGTCTGAATTTTTACATGGTATCAGGGGACAGTTGGCTGGAAATTGTATTTTTTGGACAATAGTGTATAAATTACAGCAGTCTGATTTTTACACAAAATATTTATTACAGAGTGTGACAGGTTGCTTTTACCTAGATTTGAAATTTCAGTTTTATAGGGCAGTGAATCATGACTTTGGAATTGAGGGTTGAAGACAGGTTAGATGGGTAGAGTAGCTATAATGCATGGAGGGAGAGAATCAAATGTACCTTTGGGGAAGCAGAGGTTTGGGGCATTATGGTACATACCACCCATCACCCAGTAACAGTTCCTGCTGATGCAACACAGTTAGCAGAGTTCACTAAAAATAATGCTAAGGCCAAAAGACTAATTTTCGACGGAGTCAAAGATCATGTCATTCCTCATGTGAGAGGAAAGACTTATGCACATGAAATGTGGTCTGCTTTAACCAGGCTTTACTAGAGCTCAAATGAGAACTGTAAGATGGTCCTAAAGGAGAAACTGAAGGCCATAAAAATGGATAAGACTGACAATGTTACAACATACCTCACCAAGATCACTTCGGTGAGAGATGAGTTGGCGGTCGTAGGAGAGACCATTGCACCCACTGAGTTGGTGAGGACAACTTTGCATGGTCTTCCCAAGGCTTGGGAGAGTTTTGTAGATGGTATTGTCGTACGAGAGAACCTTCCTGGATGGGAAAGGTTGTGGGGCGATTGCATTAAGAATGAGATCAAGAAGAACCATCTAAGGACAGCCAAATAGGGGGATGAGGATGACAATGCGGCATTGTTGGCAAGAAGCAAGAAAGGCAAATTAAAGAAGGGAGCTTCCACCAGTGGAGGCAAAGGAAAAGGTAAAGGTAAAAAATAGAGCAAAGAAAATGACTATTGCAAAGTCAAATATTGGAATTGTCAAAAGATGGGACATTATGCTGTTGTGTGTCCAGAGAAGAAAAACAAGAAAGGGAAAGAGACAACCATGGCAACTTCTGCAGAGATAGAGGACTTCTTAGAGAGTTTTGATCGAGAGTTTGGATTCATAGCTTGTGAGTCCTCCAGGGCAGTATCACCTGCCATACAGGTTCAGAGGGAGTATGCACTCACCTCTACTAGCAGAGCATCTTCTAGTGTTTGGTATGTTGACAGTGGCGCTTCTCGCCATATGACAGGAGTCAGGGAGATACTGATATGGAGGTAGTACTTGGTGATGACCGCATTGTTAGAGCAGTTGGTGTTGGAACAGTAATATTTGATAGGGAACCCAAACCTCCCTTGAAAGTGTCAGATGTTCTATATGTGCCTGGAATGAAGAAGAACTTGATATCCGTCTAAGCACTTGAGGACAGAGAGTATGAGGTGTTGTTCAGGAATGGACACGTGCACATATATCCTAAGGAAAATCCAGCTGCTTCAGCTAGAGTGATTGGAGTGCGCCATGCTAAGGTTTACGGGTTCTCATTCCAACCACTGATGGCATTGAGTAGCAGTACTAGTGACAAGACCAACAACAGTTCTAGCAGTTCAGAGTTGCGTGAGATCTGGCATCGCAGGATGGGTCACATGTATCATGAGGCCTTGAGGATATTGCGGGAGATCACCATTGGTGTGCCAGATTTCAGTTCTGATCACCTTGATGTATGTAGAGGATGTGCTATGAGGAAGTTTGCAAAAGCTCCTTTTCCCAGTAGTGACAGCAGGACGACAGGGGTCCATGACTTGATTCATTCCGATGTGAGTGGTCGGATGTCTCATGTGTCCTTGAGTGGCTTTGAGTATTATGTTATATTCATTGATGACCGCTCCAGGAAGACCTAGATCTATTTCTTGAAGACCAAGGGCGAGGTCTTCAAGCAGTTTCGAAAGTTCAAAGCTCTCATGGAATCCCAGACAGGCAAGAAGATCAAGGTACTAAAGTCGGACAATGGAGGTGAGTATACTCTTAGTGAATTTGTGGATTTTTGTGCCGAGGCAAGCATTAAGAGGGAGTTCACTATTCCTCACACACCTCAACAGAACGGGGTGTCAGAGAGGAAGAACAAATCCATTAAAGGGGCTGCCAAAGCCATGATTCACGATTAGGGGTTCCCTTTATTTTTGTGGGCAGAGGCCTGCAACATTCTTGTTTACTTACAGAACAGGAGTCCACATCGTGCCTTGGGGAATGTGACTCTTGAGGAGGCTTTCTCAGGGAAGAAGCCTGATGTAGGGCACTTTCGTATCTTTGGGTGCCTTACATATTCTTATGTCCCCAAGGAGAGCAGGACCAAGCTAGAACCTACTGCAGACAAGGGCATCTTTGTGGGTTATAGTGAGACCTCGAAAGCCTACCGGATTTACATTCCTACAAAGAGGAAAGTGGTTGTCTGGAGGGATGTAAAGTTCGAGGAGGAGAGAGCTTTCAAGAGGTCACGGGAGTTACAGTGTGTAGAGTCACCAGACACTCAATAGCAGTCGAGTCAGTCACAGGTATCGAGTGCACATGGTGAAAGAGGTCAGGGATTAGGAAGTACATCTACTACAGTTACAGGTCCATCAGTGAGCAGTGGCTCTCAGAGTCAGGTGAGTGGATCTTCGGGTAGCTTACAGGGAAGTTTGTAGAACAGTTCACAAGATAGTCCACTGATGGACAACTCACATGGTACATCAGGTTCTACAAACACATGTATAGGTATGGGGCCAGTTGGCAGGCCTTCAGGAGTTCGGGCTTCTGATGATGATGAGGATTATTTCACTCCGGTGGAAGAAGTAGTTTTAGGGAAGAGGAAGCCCAAGTGGCTTCTAGACACCCTGCATGAGGCCACATTGGTTGCTGGTCCAAAGGGACAGGTCAGAGAGAGTAGACCACCTGAGCGGTTCTGTAGTTACATGGCATTGGTAACAAGCATTGTTGACACTGAGCCTTCTAGTTATGAGGAGGCAGCTAGCCAACAGCTCTGGAGAGAGTCCATGATAGAGGAGTATTCTTCTATTATGAAGAACAATGTTTGGGAGGTAGTGCATAGGCCTGAAGGGAAATCAGTGGTTACTTCCAGATGGATCTACAAGATAAAGCATGCTGCAGATGGCAGCATAGAGAAGTTCAAGGCTCGATTTGTGGCAAGAGGGTTCTCACAGGTAGAGGGAGTTGACTATGAGGAGACCTTCGTTCTTGTAGCTCGGTATATACTATACATCTATTCACTCCATTACATCAATTGCAGTAGAGATGGATTGGAAGATCCACCTCAATGGCTTCATTCAGGAGAAGTTTATATTGAGCAGCCGTAGGGCTTTGAGGTGCATGGGCGGGAGACCCATGTATGCCGGTTGAAAAAGGCACTCTATGGCCTGAAGCAAGCTCCTAGAGCTTAGTACTCTCCTATTGATGCATACTTGCAACAGTTGGGTTTCACTAGGAGTGAGGCTGATCCGAACCTATACTTCATTGTGGTAGGCGAGGAGCCTCTCATTTTGGTGTTGTATGTTGATGACTTGTTCATCACTGGAGGAGAGAGACTCATAGAGGGTTGCAAGAGAGATCTTGCTTCAGAGTTTGAGATGAAAGATATCGGCTTGATGCATTATTTTCTGGGATTGGAGGTGTGGCAAGAGATTGGAGGTGTGGCAAGAGGAGGGGCATATCTTCCTGGGACAGGGGAAGTACACAATGGATATTCTTAGCAGATTTCAGATGGAGGACTTCAAACCCATGTCTACACCTATGATCACTAACTGGAAGAAGCTTCATGCTTCCGATTCCGAGTTGGTGGATCCTACACTATAGAGGCAACTGATTGGACCATTGATGTATTTGGTCACCACTCGACCAGATATATGTTTTTTAGTTAACACTACAAGTCAGTTCTTGTGTGAGCCTAGGAGAGTGCACTGGGTGGCTACAAAACACATTCTTCGTTACTTGCAGGGTACTGTGGATTATGGTCTGGGCAATAGACAGGGCGATGGAGTGAGACTGGCAGGATACACAGATTCAGATTGGGCAGGATGTGCTTCAGATAGGAAGAGCAATTTAGGGTGTTGTTTTGGGTTGGGTTCGGCAGTTGTGTCATGGTTCAGCCGGAAACAAAGTTTAGTTGCATTGAGCTCAGTTGAGGTAGAGTATATGGCTGCTAGTTTGGCTAGCTATGAGGCCATATGGCTTCGCAAGACGTTGTTTGGTTTATTTGGTCAGGCATTGAGACCTTCTGTGATTCACTGCGATAATCAGAGTTGCATAAGACTCACAGAGAATCCAGTTTTTCATGACAGGTCAAAACATATTGAGATCAAGTATCACTTCATTCGAGACTGTGTCCAAAAGGGAGCAGTTAAGCTTGAGCACATCTCCACAAATGAGCAGGTAGCAGACATCTTCACCAATGCCTTACCATGGGGAAAACATGTCTACTTCAGAGACAAGATGGGAGTGGTGAGGAACACTTTCCTCGGTAAGAGGGAGTGTTAAATTATTGGTACCAAGGACAAGTGGTTCCCCATGGCTTTGATGTTTTGCCTAGGGAAAATTGTCCACTCTATTGTACCTCTTCTTCTAAAAGTGACTTTATAAGTGGTAAAGTTAGTCTAATTTAAAAGTGACTTTATAAGTGATAAAGTTACGTTTTAATTTGAAAGTGACTTTATTAAAATCAATGAAGAATTAGAAAGTGAAAAGTGACTATGGAAATAAAAGGCTAGGTGGGTCTTTATTAATTGGGTGAGTGATTAAATAGAAAAAGGTGAAAATAATGCACATTTATTTTCAACCCTTGATCTAAAGCTTTCTTAGTCATTGGATCTAGGAATCACTCAAAAGTCACTTAGGTTAGGTCAAAAGGAGAGAAGAAGAGGAAAGGATCATTCTATTCTTTCATGAGCATTTGAGAGAAAGCAAGAGAGAGAAAAGGAGAAATTTCTGAGCAGGGAGGAAGTGAAAAAGAACAAGATGATATTTGGCACGCATCCCAAGGAGCATTTTGGGCATGCTAACCAAGGAGGATCTTGGCATTTACAGCAGAACTGTACATCATAGTTTGGCATGCAATCCAAGGAGGGTGACGGCACAGATTTCAAGGAAAACATGCTGTAGGTTGAAGGCATGAAAATTGAGGCATCTGGGCACTATTTTCGAGAAGAGAACCTGTTGTACTTTTCTGTACAGTCCATACAGGTCGTACGCTGTGATCTAGGCACATTTCTCGAGGCTGGCCATACACCATTTATTGCTGTGTCCTCTGTCTGAACTGGGTTTTCTTTTGGCACAATTTTCGAGGTGGAGTCTTGCACAGAAATCGAGATAAGTCTTTTTTGTCAATACTGAAATATTTTCCCGTGTATTTCATTTTTCCCTGTAACAGTTTTCAGAAATAAGAAGAGCTCTCAAATTGGTTTTCTGCAAGAGTTGTAGGGGTTTTTCCAGGGTCGCATTGACCAAAAATCTCAGTGTTATTTTCTGTGTATGGCTGTTATAATTTTTTTTTGTGCATTTATTTCCAGCAGTAGTAAAATCTCCTAATTTTTATTTTCAGAAATAAATTTCATTTCTAGATTTTAGTGTTTTAATCATGCTTGGATTTTACATTAAAAGAATGGAGTGATAAGGGAAATCTATTAATCGAAGTGGGGTCTGAATTTTTACAGATCTCTGACTTGAACTTGACACTGAATGCCATGACTCACCTCAACCTACTTAAGGATATTGTTCCACCATTTATCCAACCTACTGATGCAACTTCATACATTCCAGGATCCCCATCATCTATTCATGATGTAGAGTTGCAATATGCAGAAGATAATGTAGATCCATTTGAGGATATGCAAATGTATTTACTATTATCATTTATGATATTATCCTTTTTGTTACTTTGTAATATGTATGAGGGAGGATGCATCATTCTAGTGTTTCAGTCTTCATATTTATAATATATCTAATGGTTTCAGTTCTAAAAGTGTTTGATGCTTTCATGAAGTATTGGATTTGTGAACTCTAATGTGTTTTTTAAAATTAAAAAAAATATTATTATATATATATATATTTTTTGTACTTGATGTATCCTTGCCGTATCCGGATCCTGGATTTTCAAGATACTAGCGAATCCGGATCCAGAACCGTATCCGTATCCGAATTCTGGTAACTTATCATTTAAGAGAGCAAGAGCAGACTTGTAAGGGCAGCAAGCTTACTTATGTTAGAAAACTTAAAAGCCAATTAAGTCAAGAATGCCAATTAAACTTTAGAGCATTTATGCTTGTTGATTAGATGAGGATGCAAATAGTGAAATGTTTATGCATGCAAGGCTGCAAGAGATGGATGCAACAGTTATATGAGGCAGCAAAGAGACCAATGCTTACAGCTGCTAGAGAAACAATCCAATCAACAAGAAAACACTTACCCAAGGAGCAAAAGATGCAAAGAAATGAATGCCCAATAAAATGAGATGACTGTCAACTTCCTTTATACCACTGCTAAGCTTATGATCAGATCTTACAGTACTTATATCAGACCAGAGATTATTATGACAGTCCTCCCAAAAATCACAAGAGATGTCAAGTAATGCAAGCCCAACCAATCCAAATGATATGCCAATGAGAAGAGATGCCACTGTTATGTATTTATGTCACTGCTGTAGGTTACTTACTGTAGCTGTAGGTGATATATCAGAACTTGACATTCAATAAACAGTCCTCCTAAAATTCACTTGTATGACACCAATCTTTCAGACAAGAGTCGCTATGCATTAGATTTATTTCTTCATCAATTTTAGAGACTTTAGAAGCCAAATTTTACCACTGTCAACTTATAGCCAGAGATCCAAATCTTTCATATCAAACTTTGAAACTAGTGTATCAGTCTTCAAAATTTATGAAAGATGCTAAACAGTGACTAACCAATGAATGCAAATGATTTCCCAATGTGTTATGATGACTGTTAATTAGTTTTTTGGCCACTGTTAGATGTATTATACCACTGTCAACAATGTATTCAGAGGCTACAAATGAAACAGTGATGAGGAATGAGGTTGAAGATCCAAACCACTAGGCCTTGATGGCTTTGTAGGTGAGTAGCTAGGCTTCCAATGAAAGTGCCTTCCTACACAAATGTTAACTCCCAAAACCACTTGAGATACCCTGCAAAACCAAATGTTAGTGCTGGGAAATCACCGCTAACCAAGATAGGACTGAATGAGGGCTAGAAGAGGGCTAGAATGGACAACGATGAGGGTTAGGAGCTAGGAAAGGGGCAGCGGCTTAGGTTACAAGGCCTAGGACTCAGATGAGGAGATAAAGGTCTTGTAGGGCCTGCTGCACACCAAAACCAGGTGGATGGAGGGTTGCTGAGACGAAAAAAAAGTCCTTAAGGCCTCACAGCACCAAGGAACAGGGCCATGGCTCACACAAATGAAGAGAGAAGCCTGCGGAAGGGGTAATGGAAGCTTTGGCTAGGCCTTGGAGGCCTGAAAACAAAATCAGACCCCTGCAAAAGACAAACAGTTAGAGAAAACTCGAAAATCTTCCCACAAAATTTAGAAGAATTACCTCTTAGGGCCAGCGGCTCCCCCTCTTGGCTGAGCATTGAGCTTGGAGGATGGCCAGAGGCTAGATCTTGCCTTCCTCGACCTAGATCTACCTCAAAAAATCCAATGATTTTGCTCAATAGGGTAGACGTCTTGCTTGGAAGTGAAAAACCTTTGAAACCCTAGCCTTGGGCTAGTCTTTCCACAAAATAATTCGATATCTTCGAGGGCTTGATGAATCACCTGCACAAATGAATATAAAGAATTCCCAAAAACCCAATATATACAAAAAATCAGAAATCCCAAAACCCCAGATGCTACAAAACTAAAACAAGCGTTAGATTTATTTACAAATATACAAATATTTACAAATTTAAATATTATCTCTCATCAGTAAAAAATTACTTCACCCAAAGATGGGAAATAGAAGCTCAATAGCTTCCTTATATAGAGAAATCCCCTCCAAGTGGAAAATAGCGATAAGTTGGCTTGATCCTCGTCAAAATAATCTCGTTCGTCGAAAATAACTTGATCTTCTTTTATTCTCCACCGTCGAATTTTTACTTTTGAGGAAAATTTCAAATTTCTCTTAAAAACCATTTTTTATTAGCCCAAAAATTAATATTTTGGATTAATTTCCTCAAAAATTTGACTTAACCGCCAATGTCAAAGGGCTCAAATTTTCTTAAAATATCTATTTTTCCCTTGATGGAGGACCTCCAAAAACTGACTTCTTTTTGATCCACAAATTTTTTTCTTATATTCCATTTGGAGAGAAATTAATTTCTCTATAATTATTTTTTGACTCAAAATTAATTAATTTTTCTGGCTTAGGAATTTCCTTAATTTTGCCAGAAGAATTAATTAATTGACTCTAGAGGGGATTTAATCATTTTTCCACCCTCAAATATTTTAGCCGTTGTGTTTGATTGCGAGAGACCATCCATTAAATATTTTTACATCAAAATATTACAATTAATTTAGCCCTTAGAAGGGGAAATATACATTTAGACTAGACCCTCAAGACATTACCCAATTTTGCGACACAATATGATCTAGTATGAAACTGTGTGTGCTTATAGTAAAACAATTTAGGCATGGTGTTATGATTACGAGGAACCATGCACTCAAATTTTTCCTAAATACACTTTTACAATAGACTCGATAAACACTAGGACTTACCTATGACATTGCCAAAAAATTCTACCCTAGCTTTGGGGTTACAATTGGAAGAACAACTCTGCCAATTATGCATGTTTACAAACACACATAATTCAAGGAGGTTAAAAAAATTTCTAGGATTAAATCCTTTGACAAAAATCATATGCTTACCTAGGTGTTGTTACATAATTAAATGATCATACTAGCATCCATTTGCAATAGACTTTGCAAACATTGGGTTTACATTGATGAATTCATGCTGACTGATGACTTTGATTCTTGAAATTTTTTGATATGCTGCTTTGTACTCTGCTTCTTGTATTGTTAACAAAGTGTGGTCAACAGCTCAAAAGCCACCTCATAGCACACATATATATATGGGCATTCGATTGACCTCATTTGGCATCCATCACAATCCATTCATCCAATCTGAAACAAGAAGGATTCGTTCACACGTGTGAGGAGAACAAGAAGAAGATTTGTCTCTGCATTGATCGTGTTGGAAATGTAACTAGTTTCGGTCTTCATAATTGTTATTGTACTCATTTCAATATGTATCTTATGTAACAAATAAAATAAGAAAAGAAAAAGTTATTATTTTAAAGCATGGGTTTCATGCTCTTTATTGATGGTCTTATAGGTAAAAGCATGTTCTTCATGCTTCTACGGTTTGTTAGGTCATAGGATATATTGTCATGAGTCAAGGGAGTCAACATCATGTTTATAAGATCCTTCCGGGCAAGATTTACCTTGAAAAAGAATTTATTTTCGAGTCTAGAAATTCCTGGAAACCTCCTAGTAAAAGCTGACCCTGGCAGAGACAAGTTGGCCTAGAGAGGGGCTATTCGACCTATTGGAAAGGCTATGTATAGAGACATCTTCGACCTCATTTGACACATCAAATCAACAAGTTCGATCTGCAATAGAAAGAAGAAGAAAGAAGAGCGAAGGACAAGGAATCTAGGAGAAAACCCTAGAGAATGAATGAAGATTGGTTTTTGGGCATTTTATCTCACACGTGTGAGTTTCTGGAGCAGCTGCAGGGGCCGAGATTTTTGAAGTAATTGCAGGTCCAAAATTCTGTTCCACAGGGGCCAAAATTCTGAGATTGGTGTAGTTCTGGAAGGGTTTGTCTCTGGTTGACTTGGTTTGATTTTGACCTAATTGGATGGTATCTTTGAAGAGCTGACCTGGTTCTGGGAGGACTTGGTCTAGGGTTTGGGTCTTTATTGTCTCATTTGAAGCAGATTCTATAAGAAGAGAAGATTTTTTTTGGGTTTTCCCCTTTGGAGGGGTTTTGCCCTGGCTTGGAGCCTAATTTTTGTGTCCACTGTCTTTATTATTTTGCTCTTGATAATTGTTTGATGAAGAAGATCTAATAACAAAAACACAAGAAGATAGATAATGTTCACAAGCAATTATTACTGTTCTTTTACTTCCAGTCTTCCAGTCAATAAGTGTTTCAACTTTCTTTTGTTCTCTTTAATAAATGATAAGCCACGTTTCTAGAGTTCGGAATTTAGCATTACGTAATGAAGTATATATCATCATTGGAAAAAAATAAAGTACATCTCATTGAACTCTACACTACCACCTCTTATAAATATATCAAAGTTGTTGACATTAATATTTTTGATGTTGCTTTTGAAGGCATTAAATCTTCACAAAAAGTGTCCAAAATCTGTATTTTAAATTTTTTATATGACGGATGGATGTGGAGCTGGAAGGAAGACAATTCTTGTAGACTTTGTCATCAACTACGGTTTTACTAACTCATTCATGCTTTCTTGGCAAGGTGCTTTCCTTGTGCAGATCGTTTAACAACAGGTATAGCAGTCGCTGAGATTGATCCAGCTTTTTTAGATTCTGTGAGGACGCGCATGCCCATTTCTGAGGTAATCTCTCCATATATCACTTGAACATGGGTATGATTGTCCAGTGACATTTTCTTTGTATCCTAGTCACGATTATTTTCTTGCCTAACTGATGTATCTGATCATCTTGACAGCATCGTAGATCTGACATTTATGGCAAAAGCTCATCGTCGAGGACTCCAGAAACCATCTCCTTCCTATAGACATATTTTGGATTTAAATCTTTACTCACTGCTATTCAAGGTAATTAGAAAATATAAAAATCTCCAGTTGCTGCTGAGAATTTTCTTTATTATCTAGATGCAAGATGACTGTTTTTTGAACTTTTACCCATTATATCAACAGACCTATATTCATTACCATAGAACTTTAAAGTCTAGTTTAACTTGGACATTTTGTTATGCTCATGATTTACAGGTTGGAATTGATTCATGTTGTTCAGGTCATCACCCAGCGTGGGGCTTAGAATTCTTAGTTTGGGAAAAAGACAATGGAATTGATGTTGTTCATGGTCATCATCCACATGGTGCCTAGAGTGCTTAGTCTGGGAAAAATAGTGATTATTTTGTGCTATTTAATTCAGTTTATGAATGATTATGGATAAAAGTACTGAAATTAATATCAAACATTTGAAAATCAGCTTTTGAAATGACTAGTTATGATGTACCTATCTGCTAAAATGACTTTATTGGAGAACTTAGTTGTGATGCATGTACACATGTCAGCATGACATCTTAAGAATTTGGTTTGACAAATGAAAGAGAACCCTTGATTATTTACATGGTGTCAGAAAATGACATGATGAAGCCTACAATCAAAATTTCACTGTTCATTGGCAATGAAGAGTTATCAACAAAAATATTTCATGAGTGAGAGTAAGGTTTCTCTAAGACGAAAACTATAAATGAAAGCAGGATTTTGTGTGTCAATAATCTGGTTCTTTCACTGAATAGTTGATGAGTCATAATAATTATTTTGTAATAATAATTTACATGTGACATTGTACTTTGCCATTTTCAATAACGTTTCGTATCCTCGTGTGAGGAATGTTATATTGGATAACTAAGATGGACTTTATCTGAAAAAATATGCATTTACTTTATCTTCAGAATAATCTTTTTCCTCATTCTCCGATTATGCTACCTGTTACCACTCAAATTGCATGTACAGTTTGAGGCTTTTTTCCAGCAGTCGAAGAGATGTGAAGACCACAGCTGAGATGTATAGAGATTTCTGGATGAATAGCAGAGCAGTTTCTTGACCACTGTCCAGCAGTTATCACCATTCAAATGTGCATCTTGGAGTAAATGAAATTATCTGGAAAACTTTGAAGGCAGATTCCTGTAGCGTGGGGGATAAACTGAAATAAAACCTGTAGAGGCAGTCATAGGTCAGCTAAAGGAAGTCATAGGACGTTAAGCCAAATAGTGATATGAAGTGAATAAATTTATGTCTGTGCTCATATCCTTCTAGTAATCAGTAGTATTTCCGATTGACACAATATTAAAGGGTCAAATCACCAGTAAAAGCCTTTTCCAGTAGATAGCAAAGGGGGATTTTGAGGGCTGATATATCTTACAGCAGGTATGGCAGTAAAAGGAGTTACATTCATGAAAGAAATTCTCCAGATTTTCTAGAAATGGACATGGACACTAACACCCCAAAGGAAGTAAGGGTTTCATCGACCTCATGCTAGTCTTAAAATCAGCAGTCACAGTCCAAGGCATATTCCATAGCAGCAAGTTGAACAGTGAGCAATTTGGAGGTCCCATAGTTGCTGATGATGACATACATTACGATCGGCATGATTATGGAAAGAAACTATGGCTGAATGCTTTGGGGCATGCAAAATATTTCAACAGGATAATTCTCCAGTGTTTAAAATTTGTGCAAATATGGATATTCAGGGTTGTACTAATCGCAGATTGGGTGCCTTTCAGTGGCCAAAATTGTTCTCTAGGTGCCAGTCATTAAAACAGCGGTCAAGAGACCATTTCTAATATGCTCCAGCACACTAATTCAGATCTTTGCTTATCTTTTGCTGTTGACTTATACCAAGGAGGCACCTAGATATTAAAATACAGTATCCTACAGGAATAAAACAATCTGCAACCAAGTTATTGTAAGGCAATGGGATCTGCAAGAACATCTTGTCAAGCTTACAGATGGCAATGAGGAAGGTAGCTTTGCATTAGCAGTGAAGAATCTGGAGTTTGATCGTAATCTCAGGCCTTGTGATCTTCACCACTATGAGGATTAGAAACATAATTCTAGCTATATTATTAAGGGATGTTATTGAACGGCTTGACACAAATGCTGAAAATCTTTTGGAGCAGACATATGGAAGACATGAAGATTTCCTACTTCCAGGGATTCAGTTTCCTTAGTGGCTTTCTTGATTGGTCAATCACTTGAAGGTTTTGGTCAATAAAAGGCTGTTTTGTGCCTCTTCTGAGTTGTGACGAAGTGCCATTTCATACAAGGACACAACTCATTATGTCCCTTGATGTGGTTAACCTTCAACTAAAGCAGTGATTTGGCAACAACTCTAGTTTATGGGAACAAGAAACCTTCCCGTTCTTGGGTGATTCTTGGTTCTCTAAGGGCAACTTTTATTCCAGGATTTATTTTCTATGATAGGGGAAGTGCAACTAGGTGATGGAGAACTTCTCTGCCAAGCGAAGAGATTAAAGAATGTTCTTGAGGTGAACATTGGATGGTGGTTTGAGAAGGAAAGTGGTGAAAAACAAGAAGTAAATGATGAGTTTGTGTTAGATTGTCTAGCTTAGAAGGACTTCCACATTGACTTGGTGTCTTAGCATGTGGAAGATTGCCTCTCTAGATAAACTTTATAAAGTGATTTTATGAAGTGCCTTTTTTATTTAATGATTAAAAGTGACTTTATTATAAAGTTGAATTTAAGTCATCTCAATGAGAGATTAAGTCACAATCGTTGAGCTTTAGATGGCAAGATTTAATCTCAGCCATTGAGATCTAGGGTTAGGATTTTTAGTCATTAATGAATTATAAAAGGAGATTTGACAGAGAGGTGAAGACACTTTGTACATAGTTTGAGTGGAGGGATTTCACTCAAGTGTGCAAGTCGAACAGGGCCTAAGGGAAGGGAGCAAGGTGTTAATTCTTCAATATTGTTGTATGATGTATCAGTTACTTAAGCCCATATTAGATGTTCATTAATGGTATATTCATATTTATGCAATATAAATAACCATAAGCTGTAACTGAAGATAGAACAATGCATGCAATGACAGAGAAGACAATATCACAACCATGAGACACAAAGATTGGTGCAAGACCACGGAAAAACCCCAGTATGGGGGAAACCCTTTCAAATCTTCTTCTTCTATAGATTGTCTTCAAAAGATTTCAACAGAGGGTATAATGAGCCCAATATGTAATTTACAGCGGAAATAACCAGATTAGATCTATAGATATGCAGATCTGCAATAGCAAAACACGAATCCAATGTATCACCAACATGTAATCTTAGCTGCCCAGCTCTAGATCTGGATCCAGAATACTGTCAATGACTACTCTGACGCGACTGTGATTGCGTGACAGATGAGTGATGTTGTTGCGCAAGCCACTGACTGTGAACCAAATCAAATCTGCCCAATAATTCTATGAGCCGCGCCCTTAACACACTCAACTCGTGGCTTTAGGGCTCTCAGCTGCTACCTTAGCGTTATGTGCCCGCGGTTGAGGATGTGAACACTCTAGAGCCCTAGTCGCGCCCTGAAGCCTTCGTGCTAGCTACTTTACCAGCTGAGTTGCGGCCTCAACAAGCCTAGCCCACAACTTTATCTCAGTGAAGCAGCTACCTTAGCCTTTCCTGCCTGCAACTTTGGCCCAAAAGACCCAGATATGAAATGTGCCTCTGTCTGTGATCCCGATCCACTGTGCGAGCCTCTCGTGACGTACATGTGCGAGCCAGAAACAAAAAATACGACCAAAAACCAAAACATCATGAAGAAGATCTCATGAACGAATGTGTGTAACTGAACTTGGGGTCGCTTCTATTTATAACTTTGTGAGGACCACTTGGGGCTTTGACCAAATCAACATGTGATTAGGCCGACCCATAAAATATTAAAATAATTCATAATTTAACTTCCGCTTAACCGATTGGGACAATCCATAGGTCGATTTTGATCCTCGAAAATAGGAATCTAATTAACTTATTATCTTAATCATCTGAGCTGGCCAATGTGGAATTTGACCCTAGTTGCAAAAATTAACACTCCTTCTCAACTAGGAAGAATTTCACTTTGCAATCTCTGCTTGTAGTTCGTTGCGTCAAGGTGTCATCACGACTCAATTCAATCTGCTGAAACTTTCTCGAATCTAGAAGACAAAGAAGAATTAGGATGCAATAACTTCCACCTGCATAACTCATCTCACAGAGGAGTTGTTAAATTATGAAGATGTTCTATGCTAGATGCAAATATACTTTAAACTTCTAGGGCTCAATGAAAGTAAGATGCAGATAGAACATACCAATAGATCGATGGAAGACAAGCCAAAACAAAGATAAAGAATGGTGGCGTTATAGTGGTCAACAGGATGCTTCAACCAGCAAAGTCTCCATAAGGTCAGCCAACCCAATGTGTCATACAACCCCAAAACGTCTCATCAAGAATGCTCCACCAAGATGCTGCACCAAGAAGCCCTAAACACAGAATCAAGAACGCTGCTCCAGCACCATCCAAGGAAGATGAGAATGCCTCCACAAAATGTGTGTGTGAAATGAACTCCAAGTCTCTCTAATATATAGGCATCTGTGGGGGTGTGTGACACATCTTTTATGCAAGTGGGATACATCAGGCTGACCTTACACATGTGGAATTAACTCAAAATACATGTTCTACTCATCCGATCAAGATGATCTTTAGATCGATCTTGCACCTCTTCGAAGAGGAATCCAATAAAAATATTGGCATCGTCATCTGAGCATCACAACATGGAGTTTGGACCTAGTTGCCCAAAATTAACACTCCCTCTCAACTAGGGAGAACTTCATCCACTAGTGCCATCCAAATGTCATGCGTGGTCTCGGTGTAACTTGCTTTACTAGCTCTTTATTTCAGAACAAAAGGTGAGTCACAAAGACATCACTCCTGACTAACCCGAAGTCAACTCAGAGGTC
Source organism: Pinus albicaulis (assembly GCA_034641835.2). Lineage (NCBI taxonomy): Eukaryota > Viridiplantae > Streptophyta > Pinopsida > Pinales > Pinaceae > Pinus > Pinus albicaulis. Next base: position 1,017,868,842 of record CM076570.1, read on the forward strand.
CAAAACCTCTATACGACTCAAAGGAGTCACATACCGACCCGAAGTTGGTTTAAATGACCCGAAGTCAGTTGGAGGTCCGAAACCTCACTTGGACTCGAGAGAGTTATATACTAACCCAAAGTTAGTTTAACTGACCCAAAGTCAGTTGGAGGTCTGAAACCTCACTAGACTTGATCCCAGATCAAGTGGTTGGACACATGCCATCCTAGACATAGAGAGTACGACAATCTTCGATGCGTCCATCGGTCTTGCTATTGGTCTCTATCCACATTTCCCACCTCATTGGCCGAATGAGAGGTACTTCCCATGAGTCTGGTACTCCATGGGTAGGATGCATACGGGGCACAGATCAAAGAGAGGTAAACCAACTCAATATCATCACGGTGGGGCAGAAGCACACCAACAAAGTTCGGCAAGCCTAGCCCTGTGGTTGCTTATAGCTCCAAGAAGCTATCCCCAAAGCCCCCCTAGAGCTCCCAGAACTCATCGTCCAACAGGACTCTTCAAATAGGGTCGTTCCACAATTCCAAGATTCTCACGGAAGATTAGGAACTTGACCTTCCCTAAGGGCTTTGTGAGAATATCCGCGACCTGCTCATCAGTTCCTATATGATCGAGCCTTACGGCGCTTCGCTGTACCATATCCCGGATAAAGTGGTACCAGACATCAACATGCTTGGATCGATCGTGGAAAACGAGATTCTTTGACAAACGAATCCCCTTTTGGTTATCACAAAGGATAATGGTGGCATCTAGCACATGCTTGAACAACTCACTGAAGAGCTTTTGCAACCAAGTGGCTTCACAACAAGCCATACATGCTGCAATGTATTCGGCCTTAGCAGTGCTCAAAGCTACTGACTTCTGCTTCCTACTCAAAGTAGCCCCAAGCGTGAAGAAGCATCCAGATGTGCTCTTGCGATCCACCACACTGCCAGCCCAATCAACATCAGTATATCCACGGAGTCTCAAACTCTCGGCAGTGTATCTCAGCCCATGGTCTATCTTGCCCTAGAGATATCTCAAGAGTTTCTTGGCACCAACCCAATGAATGTTATGAGGATCAACCATGTGTTTACTCAAAGTGTTCACTGCACAACATACGTCCGGAAGGATGTTCCCTAAGAACATCAGGGCCCCTACGAGTTGACAATACTCGGTAGGATTTGCTAGCACAGGCCTAGCAGCACTTTCACTCGACTTCTTAAAGATGAGTTCCATCGGTGTGGATATGGACTTACAGTGCACCATACCAAATCTTTCCAACAACTTCACAATATATTTTCCTTGAGAGAGGAAAATCTCGCCAGGTCTCTGCCAGACCTCTAGGCCTAGAAAGTAATGCATCAGTCCTAGGTCCTTCATCTTGAACTCAGAAGCGAGCTCCCTCTTATACTGATGAATGAGAGGGTCAACACCTGTCAGGAAGAGATCGCCCACATAGAGAACCAGAATGAGAGGGCGTTCTCTATCAACCTTGAAGAAAATGGTTTGGATCAACATTACTTTGAGTGAAGGCCAGCTTCATTAAGTAGCTCTCTATCCTCTCATACCAAGCCGTGGGGACTTGCTTCAACCCATAGAGGGCTTTCTTTAACCTGCATGCATGAGAGTCTCTATCCTAGACTCGAAACCTAGAGGTTGCTCCTCATACACCTCTTCCTATATTGAACCATGCAAAAAAACGATCTTCACATCCATCTGATGTAGGCTCTATCCTTGCATAGCAGCCTGGGAAATAATAGATGGGATGGTGGAATATCTGACCACAACTGCAAGTATATCATCATAGACTACGCTTTCCTATTGAGAGAAGCCTCGGGAAACGAATCTTGCCTTGAACTTTTCAGCACTATCATCAGATCCATGCTTGATCTTATAGAGCCATTTTGAGGTGACAACAGCTTTGTCCTCTGGTCTCGGAACCACATCCCAGACATCATTCTTCATAATGGACTCCTGCCCTTCGTGTATACCATCCTTCCAGCCTTGATGCTTTCCGACTTCTTCAAATGATCCAGGCTCATATTGTACTCATGGCTGCTAAATACCCTTGGTATCTATATGACTTCTTGCTTTCCCGGAATGTCCCCCTTTGGGGCCATATGTCTTTTGGCATCTTCAAGAGAGTCTCTAAGCCATGAGGGTCTTCTCTTCTTTCTTCCCACAATGTCATTTGCTCAGGAGCATACACGGTTGTTGTCTCCCTCTTAATGCCAGCTCCTCTTGTGAGAGAGGACATCTATAAGAACATCTTCCCAAGGATTTCACAGGTAGCATATCAGATAAGTCAGAGTGTATCAGATGTCTTTGTGACACTTGAGGAATGAAGAAAAGTCCCTTATGCTTTCCTTTGGCACAACCCTGACAAATGCCTTCATGATTATTTTTGAATTCGAGCATCCTAGACACCAACCCAGAAAGGGCTTTTTTGTAATCATAGGCCTGAATCTTACTCACCTGTTGTCAGGGTATACAAATCATAGCCACATGTAACTTTATGTAGATGTTCAATGCTTGATGCAACTTTACTTTCTCTTCAATACTTGACAGCAATCACATAAACCATAAAGTAAAATGCTGATAGAACATACTCGTTGATCAATAGAAGACAAGCCAGAAACAAATAAGAGTGGTGGTGCGTTACGGCAGTCAACATGATGCTTCAACCAGCAAAGTCTCGATATGGTCAGCTGACCAACAATGTCACACAACCCTCAAAACAGCTAAACGGTCAACTCAAAGTCAACCCTAAAAAAGTCAACGCTGCCCTAGAAAAGTCAACGCAGAACAACAAGAAGTCAAAGTCAACACAACACAGTTTATGATCAACCTTTGACCTTGGTTCTTGTGCCAAAATGTACAGACTGTAGAAATCGAAGTTTATGCCAAAATTCAACTTCGTTTGACTATGCGTTGACCAAAGTCAACACTGGTCAAACCTGTGTTGGGAACCCTAGCTGCAGCAGAAATGTCTTCATCCTTCTCCCACGTGTGAACCGCAGATTGGCTCCAAGTCGCTCGAACTAATCAGAAGTGGAGAGAGAAATATGTGTGATGATGAGATGAGCGAAATGTCCTCCAATGTTGACTTTATTTATATCAAATCATTGAGGGTGTGTGACACATTAGCTGGGGTACAAAACCTTAAAGCCGACCTGCACATATTTGAATATATTAGAAAATAAATTCAAAATAAATGTTCTGCTCATCGGATCAAGATGATATTTAGATCGATCTTGCACCTCTCCGAAAGAGGAACCCAATAAAAATATTGGTATTTTCATCTGAGCATCACAACATGGAGTTTGGACCTATTTGTCCAATTTTATCACTCCCTCTCAACTAGGGAGAACTCCATCCACCTGTGCAACCCAAACATCGTGCGTCTTCCCACCGTAACTTGCTTTGCTGGCTTCTTTATTTCAGAACAGAAGTGGGTCAGTCACAAAGACATCATTCCCGACTGACAGATTCAGCCCAGAGGTCCGAAACCTCTACAAGACTCATAAAGAGTCTCATACCAACCCGAAGTTGGTTTATCTGACCCGAAGTCTGTAGGAGGTCCAAAACCTCACTAGACTTGATCCCAGATCAAGTGGTTGGATTGTGCCATCCTAGATAGAGAGTACGACAATCTCTGATTCGTCCATCAGTCTTTGCTACTAGTCTCTAGCTTTTCCCACTTCATTAGAAAAATGAGAGGTACTTCACATGAGCCCTGAACTCAATGGGTAGGATTCATACGGGGCACAGATAATGAGAGGTGAACCAATTCGATCATCACAACGGTGGGGCCGAAGCACACCAACAAGGTTCGGCAAGCCTAGCCCTGTGGTTGCTTATAGCTTCGAGAAGCTATCCCCAAAGCCCCCAAGAGCTCCTAGAGCTCATCGTCCAACAAGACCCTCATCCTAGGGTCGTTCTAGGATACCAAGACTCTCACGGAAGGTTAGGAACTTCACCTTCCCCAGGGGCTTTGTGAGAATATCCATGACTTGCTCATCAATTCCTATATGATCGAGCCTTACGATGCCTCGCTATACCATATCCCGGATAAAGTGGTACCTGATATCAATATGCTTGGATCGATTGTGGAACACGGGATTCTCGGACAAGCAAATCCCACTCTGGTTATCACAGAGTATCACGATGGTATCTAGCACATGCCCGAACAGCTCACTGAAGAGCTTTCACAACCAGACTGCTTCACAATAGGTCATACTCGCTGCAATGTATTCGGCCTCCGCGGTGCTCAAAGCCACCGATTTCTGCTGCCTTCTCATCCATGATATTGAAGCAGATCCAAGTGTGAAGCATCATCCCGGTGTGCTTTTACAATCCACCACACTGCCAACCCAATCAGCATCAATGTATCTAAGGAGTGTCACGCTCCAGGCAGTGTATCTCAGCCCATGGGTTATTGTGCCTGGAAGATATCTCAGAAGATTCTTGGCACCAACCCGATGAGTGTGATGAGGCTCAACCATCTGTTGACTCAACGTGTTCACTGCAAAACATATATCTGGACGAGTTTTCACTAAGAACATCAGGGCCCCTACGAGTTGACGATACTCAGTAGGATTTGCTAACACAGGCCCAATAGTGCTGCCACTCAACTTCTTAAAGTTGAGTTCCATCGGTGTCGACACGGACTTGCAGTCCACCATACCAAATCTTTCCAGAAGCTTCACAATGTACTTTCCTTGAGAAAGGAAAATCTCTCCAGGTCTCTGCCAGACCTCTAAGCCTAGGAAGTAGTGCATCATTCCTAGATTTTTCATCTCGAACTCAACAGCGAGCTCCCCCTTGCACTGATGAATGAGAGGGTCGGCACTTGTCAGGAAGAGGTCATCTACATACAACACCAGAATGAGAGGCTTCTCTCTATCAACCTTGAAGTAAAGGTTCGGATCAACATTACTATGAGTGAAACCCAACTTCATCAGGTACTTATCTATCCTCTTGTACCAAGCTTTGGGTGCTTGCTTAAGCCCATAGAGGGCTTTCTTCAACCTGCAGACATGGGTGTCCTGATCCTGGCCTTCGAACCCCAGAGGTTGCTCTACATACGCCTCTTCTTTTATTGCACCATGCAGAAATGCGGTCTTCACATCCATCTGATGAAGACTCCATCCTTGCGTAGCAGCAAGGGCTATGATAGATCAATTAGTGGTATATCGGGCCACAGGTGCAAATATGTCATCATAGTCTATGCCTTCCTTTTGAGAGAAGCCATGGGCAACAAACCTTGCCTTGAACTTTTCAATGCTTCCATCATATCCATGCTTGATCTTGTAGAGCCATTTCGAGGTGACAATAGCTTTGTCCTTCGATCTTGGAACCACATCTCAGACATCATTCTTCAATATGGGCTCATACTCTTCGTGCATAGCATCCTTCCATACTTGCTGCTTTATGGCTTCCTCAAAAGAACTATGCTCAGATTGTACAATAGTACTCATGGCTGCTAGATACCCTTGGTATCTACTTGGCTTCTTGCTTTCACGGAATGTCCCCCTTAGGGCCATATGTCCCACGGCATCCTCGAGAGTGTCCCTGAGCCATGATGATCTCTTCCCCAGTGAAGGAGGCAGATCAATCGGGTCCATCGGTCCTTCAGCATCGGTCATCATCTCATCCTTTGGTTCTTCTTGATTTCCAGGCCTCGCCTCATGATCTTCCTCAGATCTTGGAAGATTGACTACTTTCTTCAGGGAAGCATCTTCGTCAAAAGTGACATCGTGGCATATCCCCACTTCCCTTTGACCACACATATAGACTCTATAGGCCTTCGAAGTTTCGTTGTAGCTCACAAACATTCCTTTCTGCCCAGAAGCATCCAACTTGCTCTTCTCTTTCGACACATGAAAATAAACAGGACATCCAAAAACTCTAAAATGTGAGACGTTAGGTTTCTTACCAGTGAAAAACTCTTCGAGAGTTTTGCAGTCCAAGGCGGAATGTGGGCATCGGTTTTGTATGTACACAGCAGTGTTTGCAGCTTCTCTCCACAAGAACTTCAGTAGACCCTGGTCACATAGCATGGCACGGGCAACTTCCACAATGGTCTTGTTCTTTCGTTCAGCAACGCCATTCTGCTCAGGAGTGTAGACAATTGTGGTCTCCCTCTTGATGCCAGCTTCTCTGCAAAAGTTCTTGAACTTGTTCGTCTCATATTAAGTGCCATTATTGGTCCTCAAAATCTTGATCTTCTTCCCTATCATATTTTCCACCAAGGCTTTGAAGGTACAAAACCACATGAAAGCCTCATCCTTCTTCTTTAAGAAGTATATCCAGGTTTTGCGAGAGAAGTCATCTATGAACGTCATATAATAAGAACATCCTCCCAAGGATGTCACGGGCAGCATATCAGATAGATCAAAATGGATTAATTACAAGACATCAGATGTCTTTTTGACACTTGAGGGGAAAGGTCCCCTTGTATGCTTTCCTTCGGCACAACCCTGACATACACCTTCATGATTATTTGAGAACTCAAGCATCCCTGTCACCACCTTTCTTGCTTCGGGAAGGGCCTTGTAGTGAAGGTGTCCAAACCTACGGTGCCATAGTTCAGTCTGTCGGATAGTATCACGTGTCATCGCTCCCAGTGGACTTCCTCCAACCTAGTAGAGTGTATCAACTCTAAACCCAATCGTGATAGCTTCCTTGAAGCTCTTTTTCCATATGCGCACCTTTCCATCAATGAATGCCACATTGAAACCTTTGTCTTCCATGGCCAATATAGACACAAGGTTCTTCTTCAAATTTGGTACATAGAGTACATCCTGCAAGCGGAGGACTTGACCTTGAGACAAGTGGAGGGTCACAGTCCCTGTCCCTTTCAAGGGATATGTGGCATTATCTCCAAGGACAATTTCCAAATTAGTGTCCTTCTCAACCATATCAGAGAGGGCTTCCTTGAACCCAGTGATGTGCCTTGAGGCAACACTATCTATCAATCAGACATCCATAATGTCGGGTGGAGATGCCGCAAAGAGGGCAGATACAAGAATGAATTCATTTCTTTTATCAACAACATTTGATTCCTCATACCTGGAGTTTCTCGACCTTTTGAAAGGTTGACCATTTCTGCCGGAGGAAGCCTTCCTCTTTCCCTTGAACCTGTTGTTCCTTTGATTGCCATTCCTTCGGTTGTTGTTGTTGTCATCACCATCAGCAGAATCTTTCTTGAAAGGGCATTCTCTAACATAGTGACTTGGCCTATGACAAGTGTAACACTTTCCCTTCTTTCCTTAGGCCCCTACTCTTCCTTTGTTCTTTGGACCACCAAGATTCTTCTTTCTAGAATGAGCAGCGTAGGCAACATTTCCTTCATTTTCATACTCCTTCATTCTTGACTCTTCTTGGACGCATCTCGATAATACTTCATCAAAGTTAGGTATCACATTATTATTGAGAATAGTAGTGTTGAACACATGCCATTCGGATGAGAGCCCTCAAGTGCGGTGAGTACAATCTCTCGATCAGCTATTGTCTCCCCAATAGCCAACAGATTGTTCCTGATCTCGGTCAACTTCAGAAAATATGATTGAATAGACTCATCCCTGCCTTTCTTCATATTCTGCAATTGATTCTTATAGAATAGGACTTGATTCGCATTGTTGGCCTTGAACATGTGGACCAACTTATCATACATCTCTTTGGATGTGCCCAGCTAAGAGATGTAGGAAACCAGACTCTTGTGAATTGAGTCCCTGTGTTGGAAATATTGTCATTGATGGAAAAGGAGGCAGCAGAGGCAGAGACAGGCCGAGGTTAAGCAATGATGGCAAAGGAGCATAAAGGAGCAGCACCTGAATCAGCGATAAGGCAAAGTAGAAGACAGGGAACAGAGGCAGTAGAGAACTGCATAGGCTGCATGATGCAACGAAGAAGGCCGCGGAGTTGAAGACCTGACTGAGATAGTAAGTTTGTAAGTTATTTCATTATGTATGATCAGAACAGCAGGGTACAAGGATGTGTATAAGCAAGAGCATAAGGATGTGTATGATTGGAACTTAATCCTGCATCAATAAGCATTGAGGCTCAATAGGAGATTGTGAAACCTATGTGTGATAACCCTATGTTAAAACTTAATATGAGATTTGTGTGTTTAAGTTCCGTGAGGACGTGCACAGATAGCACAGGTCGAAGCTCTGTATTAATCGATGTTGGATTTGTATGGAATTCGCACCCATAATTTGTTGACAATCGAATCTCGAACATGCTCAATTCTCGTGGGAATAGACTAACGGAAATTGATGTTAGTTTGGTTGTTGAATATAAATCGAACCCTGCGTTTGTATGAACTCTGTAAGGGCGACTATAATACAGTGGAGTTGATTTGATTGCTTCTGCGCTTAATTTGCAAGTTGGGTCTGGGTTGAACTGAACCGATGGAAATCGATTGGAATGGACTTCCCATTCTCAGCGTTTAGTCCGCATAATGAACGAGCTGTGTATTGTTGGAATAGGCAGAGGCACGAAGCTGTGTGTTGACTGAAGCAAGGTTCACTGAAGGGTGAAAGCGGAGTATTTGGCGTTGAAACCTTAAGACGGAACCTGGAGTAAGGGGAGCGGAACCACGAAGGAGTGAACAGTGATAGTGGGTTTGCGAAACCAACCCCACTCATATCGCACCGCTTTTGTACGATAAGCTGTATTCCCAATTCGAACGCGAACAACACCATAGACCGACACGTGGTCTTAAGCGGTTTGGAGAACCCGCTCTCATCGCGAGTTAAAGCCCGTGCATCTAACTTGTGCGATTGCCATAGGATCGGAGGGTTGAAGCGCAATAAGATAGCGACCGTTGGATGAGCAGGGTAAGTTAATGCTGGGACCCATCGTCATCACGCTTTTTTGAGCGGTTAAAAGGAGGGCAGTTTGGTTGCGCGATTATCGTCGGATAATCCCAAAACAAAGCGATAACTTCTCAACCGTCAGATGTGAGAGGTAAGTATTGTGGGCCCGAAGATGCTGTATATGTTATTGTATGGTTGTAAATCCAAAGTTGTGGGTTTTACTATAATGTTCCAAATATTTAAACGAAGGTCGTATCATATATATTATGGTTGAATTGATGGGGTTAATATTATAAATTGAGGTTTGACAGTCGTGTTAAAAGGGTCGAATCCATACTATAACTAAACCCTGAGTTTGTATACAAGGAGAGGATTTTAATTGTAATTCGAGCGCATTATAAAGAAGGCCAAGATATATATATATATATATATATATATATATATATATATATATATATATATATATATGGTCTCTGTGCGTTGGAATAAAAATGCCAAAGAGTATATTAGATGTATTGAGGGTTTATGACCTGTGAAGGAAAACTCTCACCGCAAGAAGAGTTGTCAGATTTAAAATTGGATAAGTACAAAGGTGTGGCAGGTGTTTTGTTGAGAGAATTTTAATTTAATATCTCAAATCTCCCATGTGAGATATTAAAGGATTCTGATCTATTTGCTTAATTTGCCAGCTCAAAATAAAATAATGTAGTGAGATTGCCTGGATTGGGAACTAAAATTGTAAAACAGGTATATATATATACAACAGATACACAACTACAGTGAACTTGGTGAATATGGACCTGACAGAGGTAAATAGAGATTGCAGAGTTGAAGAGATGTGCAACAAAGGGATTCAAAAGTGCAGAGAACAGGTGTACAAGCACAAAAAACTAGAGAATATGCAGAAGACAGTGAACAAAGTATGCAGGACAGTTGCATGACTGCTACAGAAAGGACAAAATCAGCACGCAAAGGGCTGAGTGAAGTTTATATTCTGAAATAGAAAATGTAAATGTTTAATTGTTTTATATTGTTTGTGATGCAAAGGCAAGTATCCGAAGGAAAAGAAAAATCCCAATGTAGCATTGAAATTTGTACATATTGTTATATTTTTAAATGAGTTGGACAAAGGAATGAGAAGGCAAAAGCCAAAGAGTCATGGTTGTCCACTCCAAATTCCTTGTGGAATACAAATAGTCATGTGATGAACTCTATATATAATATTAACTTGATATGTATAGAGAGGTTAGAAAGAGTAAATATAGAGAATGCAGAGTACAGAAGATTGAGGCAGAGAAGATAAGGAAGAGAGGAGCAGAAAGAGATGCTACAGAACAGAGCTGTTATCTGAGGTAATTCAGCAACCATTTCTTTTGATAAATTGAGGAAGTTGGAGCTTCCCTATCAAGTTGTAGCTTGATAGATGTCAGTTGTAGTTGACTGAGGTTGGAGCCTCCTGTAGGTTGGTGCCTGCAGAAAATTGACGGGAGTTGGAGCTTCCTTGCAAGTTGTAGCTTGCAGAATTGAGGTTGGAGCCTTCTGTAGGTTGGTGTCTACAGAAAATCAATGGTGAGAGGGAGTAGGAGCTTGCCTTTGCATCACAACAATAATAAGATGTGGTTTTCTCCCTTTATGGGTTTCAACCTATATCTGTTGTCTCCATGTGTGTTGCCTATGTGCTGATATAATTTACCAAATCTGCTTAATGTTTGCTGCTCTCATAATAAGATTGATGTCACATTAATTTAATACTTGCTGCAACATATTAAGACTGTTCATATATTAAGGTTGGTTATGAAAGTAAGCTGTAAATAAGTTGATGAAAAATAAAAAAAAAACTCATGTGTTAAACTGATTCACCCCCCCCCCCCCCTCTGATTCCCTGATCATTAGCTTTGCTTTGATATCCCCCTTCGTAAATTTTGTTTTGGCAGCAACAGTAGCAGTGGATGGAGTTTCTTGGATTTTACCCTGCACATAGTCCATGACATCTTGGTCTTCCAATTTAAGATCCAATGTCATCTTCCAAGCATGGAAGTCATCCTTCCCAGTCAATTGGTCATCCTCCTTGAAGCCATAGTTTGTGGAACCCATTTTCTTCTTCTGTGATTGCTACAAATTAGGGCTTTGTCTTCACCTTAGCTCTAATACCATGTAAGTTTATGTAGATGTTCTATGCTTGATGCAACTTTACTTTCTCTTCAATACTAGACAACAATCACATAAACCATAAAGTAAAATGCTGATAGAACATACCAGTAGATCAACTTAAGACAAGACAGAAACAAATAAGAGTGGTGGTGCGTTGCGGCGGTCAACAGGATGCTTCAACCAACAAAGTCTCAATCTTTTCGACTAACCAGCAATGTCACACAACCCTCAAAATAGCCAAACGATCAACTCAAAGTCAACCCCAGAAAAGTCAACGTTGCCTAGAAAAGTCAACGCAAAACAACAAGTCAAAGTCAATGCAACATAGTCTATGATCAACCTTTGACCTCGGTTCTTGTGCCAAAATGTACATACTGCAAAAATCGAAGTCTATGCCAAAATTCAGCTTCATTTGACTATGCATTGACCAAAGTCAACGCTGGTCAAACCTGCGGTGGAAACCCTAGCTGCAGCATAAATGTCTTCGTCCTTCTCTCACGTGTGAACCGCAAATTGCCTCCAAGTAGCTTGAACCAATTAGAAGTGGAGAGAGAAATATGTGTGATGATGAGATGAGTGAAATGTCCTCCAACGTTGACTTTATTTATATCAGTCACTGAGGGTGTGTGACACATTAGCTGGGGTACAAAACCTTAAAGCCGACCTGCACATCTTTGAATATATTATAAAATAAATTCAAAATAAATGTTCTGCTTATCGGATCAAGATGATCTTTAGATCGATCTTGCACCTCTTCGAAAGAGGAACCCAATAAAAATATTGGTATCTTCATCTGAGCATCACAACATGGAGTTTGGACCTATTTGTTCAGTTTTAACACCATATACTGCCATATATCTATCATACATCTTGACATGTATCATATATTGTCATATCATTGATTACGGTGTTGCCATAATATTATCATACACATCACTATCATATTCATTACTGCCATATAGAACTAAAGATATCAAACTTCATGGTTATATATATTTTTCCATATGCCTCTGAAGATACCACAGACCAAGTTCATATAGATTCTGCCCTATACAATGAGGTCATATGTCACTGTTCTAAGGTTCATCGACCAACCATTGATATTATCCTTATATTTCCTTAAACAACATTCAAAGACAAACAAACTTTCCATGTAAGAATTAATTTTACATACCTATTCTTTTGTCTTCCTTCTTACAATAGATTTCCAACATCATTGCCCTAAATAAGTAGATGGCCCAATCAAATACTGCAATTTTGGCATTCTGGCATTAGTGATCGGATGGTACCTTCCTGAGCTTATTGGGATGCAATTGATGAAGCTTGGTCTGGTTAGGGCTTCTTGTAAATCATTGTTGTCCCACTCAATTGTTCCAAAACTCCTCATTTGAGTTGCAGCCTTTCTTGGCATACATGATGATGCCCTTCGCTGTCTCTAAGGGTTGATATGTACCCTTGTTAGACATTTCAGCCTCCTTATATATGCTTGTGTATGCCTACGACCCTTTATGAAGTTACAGGTCTGAAGTGCAGCTTTACCAAGAGGGAGATTATGCCTTACATTGTTCACAAGTCAGCCCACAAATTCAACCTACCTTTTTGTTCTTGAAATCAGATTGTAATGACAAATTTACCCATACAAAGAGACCAAAATTCTCCTCAAGACCAGCGACTGTCCTATCTGAAACATCTCGGCCTTGTTGCAGAAGAATAACCCAAAACAAGACAACCCTACAGGGGGTTGTCCCCAGCAGCAGAACAAACTGACCTCAAATCTTATAGTCTTATTGAGCTTATTGTTCTTCTATTTTCTGGTCTGGGCCTTCAACAGGTGTTAAATATTATAGGTCTGAAGTCATCAATATCACCATAGGTCTGAGCACTTTTAAGCCTCACAACACTATTCTGAAACTGCAATACTACCACTGTTCTTGTCCAATTCTAAGCCTTCAACTGAGTTTGAAATCCAAGCCTCTTCAATGATAACTGTCTGAGTTGCTACCTGAGGTGAGGACACCTTTTCGAGGTGACAGTCCACTACACTGCTGCAATCCAAGTTCTTTGAATACTTCTCCACAACCAACACTTCTTCAATAAGTCCGACATTCCAATCTTCATCAAGGGCTCACTGAATTTTGTATACTGCTGTAATTGATTTTTCTGGTTAGGGCATTTTGCAGGCTGCACCATCCACTAACCATCCATTGGGCAACTTCCTTCTAGTTGTGGCCTAGGCAAGACAAGGTGCCCTATGGATGGGCTGATGTTCTAGGCATTTGGCAGCGTTTAAAGACTCCAAACTGGCCTGTTTATGGACAAAGTTTCGGTCACTTGTTAGGTAACCTACACCAACCCAACCTTCTTGCCCAAAACACACCTCAAATGATGCAACCTCCTCTCCTTTATATCCAAGGTGATCTTGCTATGTGAGGAGGCACCTGTAGCTCCACATTAGGGTAGTTTTGACCCTCAAAACGCCACCTACAGGCCCGCGGCCTAGTCATCATAGGTAGGTCCCTTTTTCAGCCCGTTTCAGGAGGGTTTGTTGTGATTTTCTTGCCCAAAACAGTCCTCTAGTTTTCCTCTTTCTCCACACTGTCTAGCCCTCCAAAACACCATTGTTTTGGGCAATCAGTGAGATATGCGACCCTGTGTAGGGCTTATTAATTATGCATCATAGCACCTCCACAGACCCTATCACTTGCGTCCTTGACACAGAAGGATGCAACCTCTTCTAAGCTGCCTTCTAGACTACTCGGATACTCCAAACAATTTCGTCTTCCATCTGCAATTAAATACGCAGAAGTAACCGCATGTGGCAGCCTTTAAAGACTCACGTTGGATTGTTTGGAGTGGTTGGGCTTTCGGCCTACCACAGTTCACTGCGACCTCCTCACAACATGCTTAATCCACCTTCCTTTTCCACGTGCAGCCCATAAAACAAATCCGTTGTCACTTACAGCTCTTCGGTCTCCAACACATACTTCTTCATGTTGTTTTTAGAAGACTTCTCCATGCTGAAGGTTAGGGCACATGTATTTCGACCGCATCAAACAGTCCTTATCTCGTTGCCCTAGATTCTCAACAAGCTGGGCTTTGTCTTCTCCTTAGCTTTGATACCATGTTAAATTCTGAAGATGTTCTATGCTAGATGCAAATATATTTTAAACTTCTAGGGCTTAATGAAAGTAAGATGCAGATAGAACATAGCAATAGATCGATGGAAGACAAGCCAAAATAGAGATAAATAATGGTGGCGTTACGACGGTCAGCAGGATGCTTCAACCAGGAAAGTCTCCATAAGGTCAGCCAACCCAATGTGTCACACAACCCCAAAAAGTCTAATCAAGAACGCTCCACCAAGACGCTGCACCAAGAAGCCCTAAACACAGAATCAAGAACGCTACTGCAACACCATCCAAGGAAGATGAGAATGCCTCCACAAAATGTGTATGTGAAATGAACTTAAAGTCTCTCCAATATATAGGCATCTGTGGGGGTGTGTGACATATCTCTTATGCAAGTGGGATAAATCACGCCGACCTTGCACATGTGGAATAAATTCAAAATGCATGTTCTTCTCATCCGATCAAGATTATCCTTAGATCGATCTTGCACCTCTCCAAAAGAGGAATCCAATAAAAATATTGGCATTGTCATCTGAGCATCACAACATGGAGTTTGGATCTAGTTGCCCAAAATTAACAGGAGCACATCTCCGACCTTGGAATCTCATTGGGGAGCTCAGTCTCAACCTGGAATAAAAAAGGGGAGAAAATTTCAACCCAATCTTGTTGCCAACCGATCTTCCCATCAATGGCTCTCATCAGTCAAGTGGTAGAACACCTGCATCATAATCCACTTGGGTTGTACACCCCAAGTACACTCTCAACTCGTTGGCCAAACGAGGAGCGGTATTCCCGACAACCCCAGCTTGTGGGTATGATGCCAACTGGGGTATACTCTGCCAAGACTAGATAGGGGAGCAACATTCTCCGACCTTATGAAGATAGGGGAGTAGCATTTTCAACCCTGGGTAACAAATAAGCAAGTGCCATATTGTCTAGAGATCCCTCAACCGCAGGAGCCCTACATCTCAATTCCTCACCCTGAGAGCTCAAACAGGGTAGGAAGAGCTAGCTCAGTGTCCTCGATCAACGTTGCCCCTTATCTAGAGGGGCTACATCCATCAATCCAAGTTGTTCTCTGAAAACCAAGAACTTCCCTTTTGGTAATGCTTTAGTGAGAATATCCGCAGTCTGATCATCAATCACAATGTGTTGGATTCTAACAACTCCTCTCTATACCATGTCATGGATGAAGTGAAATCGAGTCTCGATATGCTTGGACTTGTCATGAAATACATGATTCTCTGCTAAACAAATCTCGCTCGTTATCATAGTATATCACTGTAGTGTCCAACACTTGACCAAGGAGCTCACCAAAGAGCTTCCTTAACCACACAACTTCACAACTTGTTGTGCTAGCAACAATGTACTCTGCTTACGCGGTGCTTAGGGCCATCGACTTCTGCTTCCTGCTCATCCAAGATATCATGGCATAACCAAGACTGAAACAACATTAAGATGTACTCTTTCTATCGGTGACATTACCTGCCCAATCAACATCAGTGTATCCATGAAGTTGGATATCTCCAGCAGAGTATCTAAACCCAAGTGTGATCGATCCATGTAAGTATCTCAATACATGCTTGGATGCTATCCAATGCGCATGAAGGGGCTCAATTATGAACTGAGTCAATGTGTTCACTGCATAACATATATCCAGATGGGTGTTCACAAGGAACATCAAGATCCCAATGAACTATCTATACTCGGATGGATTTGCTAGATCAGGTCCAGTGATTTTACCGCACAACTTATTGAAGTTCATTTCCATCGGAGTGACCATGGTTTTTCACTCGGTCATACCAAACCTTTCTAGCAGCTTTACCACATACTTTCCCTGTGAGAGAAAGATTTCGCCAGGGCTTTGCCATACCTCAAAGCCCAAAAAGTAATGCATGAGATTGAGGTCTTTCATCTCGAATTCAGAGGCTAGCTTCCTCTGGCATTCTATTATCAATGGTTCACTTCCTATAAAGAATAAATCATCAACATATAGAACTAGAATTAGAGGCATACCATGAACAACCTTAAAATAGAGGTTGGGATCAACATTGCTTCTAGTGAAACCGATTTCATTAGATAGTTGTCAATGCGAGCATACCAAGCTCGAGGAGCTTGCTTCAATTTGTACAGTGCTTTCTTTAACCTGCAAACAAGTGTTGTGCGATCTTCCACTTCAAATAACTGTGGTTGTTCCACATAGACTTTCTCCTGTAACATACCATGGGGGAAGGTAGTATTTACATCCATCTAATGAAATGACCATCCTTGACTAGCAGCAAGGGAAACTATGGAGCGAGTAGTTGTATATTGAGCCACAGGAGCGAATATATCATCGTAATCTTCTCCCTCTTTCTGAGAGAAACCATGAGCTACAAACCTCGCTTTATACTTTTCGATGCTGCCCTCGATTCCATGCTTGATTTTAAACAACCATTTCGAAGTCACAACAGACTTCCCAAGCGGCCTCAGCACAACATCCCATACATCGTTTTTCATGATCGATTCATATTCTTCGACCATGGCATCCTTCCAGACTTGTTCTTTGATTGCTTCTTCAAATCAGGGTGGTTCGACTTGTATCATGGTACTCATAGTTGCAACATAACACTGATACCTGCAAGGTTCCTTCCTTTCTCTGAATGATCGACGAACATGAATACTCCTTTCATTGTCTTGCAGAGTGTCGCGAAGCCAAAGCGGTCTTTTCCTTGAAGGAGGATCACTAGGAGGTGGATCTAAAGGATCCATAGGCTCCATGGGTGTATCATCATTATCTAACTCGGGCATAGAAGGGATATCTAGAATATCCTTATCATCATCATCTTCCTTGGTATGTGGAGGAAGATCTCTTGCTTTACATAGCGCTACATCTTCATTGAAGGTTATGTCTATGCTAATTTCAACCTTCCTTTCACCAGGAATGTATATTTTGTAAGCCTTAGAGTTTTCATAGTAACCCATACATATACCTTTTTTAGCTGTAGCTTCCAACTTATTCCTTTTGTCCTTCGACACATGAAATAATACGTGGCATCCAAATATGCGAAGATGACTAATGTCTACCTTGTTACCTATGAAGATTTCTTCTGGAGTCTTATTCCTCAACGCTTGATGAGGTACTCGGTTCTGAACATATATAACAACATTGGTTGCTTCATCCCATCGAAACTTAGGTACCTTGAAATTATGAAGCATAGAACGAGCAACTTCCAATATCCACCGGTAATTTGTTTCAGCTAGGCCATTCTGTTCAGGTGTATAAGGTACCATAGTTTCCTTCTTGATCCCTTCCTTCTTGTAGAATGCTATGAATTCTCTTGACATGTACTCTCCTCCATTATCGAATCCGAACACTTTGATCCTTTTCCCGGTTTGATTCTCTATCAAAGCTTTGAGTTCTTGAAATTTTTCAAAGGCTTCATCCTTGTGCTTGATGCAGTATAACCATGTCTTTCTAGATTAATCATCGATGAAGGTGATGTAATAGAGATGGCCACCAAGAAAGTGCACAGGCATCAGACCACATGTTTGAATGGATGAGATGGAAGATGTCATATGTCTTGTTCTTACTTGAGGGGAATGGCCCCCTTGTTTTCTTTCCACTAGCGCAACCAGGACAAACTCCTTCATGTTGAGCTTGTACATCGAGAATACTTGATACAAGTCTCTTCAATTTCGGAAGAGCATCATAGTGTAGTTGAGCCAGCCTGCGATGCCATAATTCACTGAGATGATTGGTGTTCAGGGAAAATTTTAGGGGCGAATTTTAGCCCAAAGGCGAATTTTAAGGGGTTTTAAATTTTGATAGGGCAAATTTTTTTATATAAAACCCATTTTCTATAGTTTTATAAAGTTAGCCCTATAATTATTTTAAAAATAATTAATTATTGAATATTAGCCCACCAAAATAAATGCCCATAAAACTAAAAAAATGGAATTCGCTCCCGATTTTCTTTGCTTGGAGCAGGTTTCAATGGCATTCGCTCCAATTTTTTTGTTTGGAGCAGATTTCAATGGCATTCGCCTGGAATTACTGGGTCGGAGGGAGGTGTTGGAGTGATTTGCCCCATTTTTTCATTGGTTGGGGCTTGGAAGTTTGAGGTGCAACAAAAATTTCGCCGGATTTACTGGGTTGGAGAGGTGGTTGGGGCTTGGAAGGGGCTTGGAAGTTATGTGCAACAACGCTCTGAAACTGGTGATGCCTTTCTTGAAGTTTAAAAAGGATGAAACACTTGCTGTCGACCCTGAAGCCCTAGATGTAAAACTTCCTTTTGATGAGATGCAAGTGTTGCAAGAAAATTTTGACTTAATCAAAAGGCAGATAGGACTTGAAAAGTTGGAGATTTTTTTTTATAACAGATGATAGTGCTCAACGTAAAGCTGGTTCATATGTTTCAGTATTGCAATAGACTCCTCCTTCACCAGGAAATCCAGTTGCAATTTTTATGGCTGCTTTAGATTTACAGCAGAATTCTGCCAGGGCAGGGGCGTAGTGTCCTTTGGCATAAGCTTTTTTCTGAGGTTAGGTATAGAAGACAAATTAATATCTACACCATGTTTTTAATTGTTGTCATTTTTTCTCTCTTTAGTTGATTGAGAATCATTGAATATATGAAATGATTTCTTGAGTTCCTAAATCAGGTGTTTGAGTCAGTGTCGATTGTTGTAATCCTTGTTCATTTTAGAATTACAAAATTTCTCTCAAATGGGGGTTGTGCCCATTATTTCTAGGGTGTTTTTCTAATGAAGCATTTATATCTTTGACCATGATTTCTTCGCTCTGCTGTGAGTATTGGAGATGTCACTACAAATCTGGAAATGCTGTAGCCACTTCTTTCTCGCTGTTTTACTGAAGTTGTTTACACCAATGGATTGGTGACTCTGGCTGTTGATTCACCTAGTTATTGTAGCTGGATCAGCTCACGAATAAGTCTTTTCCTGCTGGTTATATTTCCCATAAATAGCTGAGCTAGCACCAGCACTTAGGAAGTTAAAAGGTGTTTATCATAGTTGTTGATTGATTTTAAGATCGGCATGCTGGAACTCTGCTCTGACAATCTTGATTTCTTAGACATTTCTGGCACCCTTTAAGTCACTTGAACATGAATTTTCCTTCGTAAGATCATATAAATGAACCCATTTGTCAACCATTTCTATTGGAGGTAGCAATACAATCACCAATACTCTATGCTGGCAATATGGCATTATGATCGTTTACATGATGCACCAAAATGTTTGATATTTTTGAGGATGGAGCGTCATATAGACAACTTTTGCTCTTCTCTTTCTTTAAATTCCCGTAGTGTACCCTGATGTATGGATCATTGGTTCGTCACCTGTATGCTGCAATCAGGTCCATTGATTCTATCAATTACACACATAATCCAGTCATTTCTTGTTTCTGCAGGGGAATCCTCTGTCGAAATTAATATTGTCTGCTTCCGCTGCTAGAGATTGAAGATTGCATCTATCACAAAAAACAAAATAAACAATATCCAAAAAAAAAACACATCCTACTCTTTCAACTTAGCACATGACATCTATTTGTCCTTTATTTCTTAATTGTTCATATTTATTATTTGTTTTTTTTTTTTTTAGAGAAAAACGGATAATTTTTGTTAAAGGCGCCAACTTGGTGTATAATCAGTTACATTCTTTGTGCAAATTTGAGACGCGGAAGCCCATTTTTCTGTTGGGGCAAAATAGTGAAGCGGTAAGGGCCTTAACTATGAGTTTCTATTTACCATTGCTATCTTCAGTGGGAGGAGTCTTTGTAGAAGAACGTCGGAAGGAGAAACCCTGAGAATGCCGGAAGGGCCACGGATGAGCGCAGGAAAATGTGTGGAGCAGGAAACTTGATTTCCATCCGTGTCAGCAAACAGGTTCTCTACAACAGTCATTAGTCCAACCTTACCTCTCAATCTAACCCAAACCAAACTACCATTCCTTCCCATATTAGTCTCCCTCCCCTATCATCCACCCCACCTCTTATGTTTTCCCTTCCATTTTCACTTGCCAACTAATCATTTCCAAACTCTAACCTTTCTTCACCTCCCACCTTCCATGTACAATCATCCCCCCATGTGGCTTCCTCTTCAACTTCCCAAAAATTCCACAACAACCATATCCATCATGCACATCGTTTCTTTCATGAAAGGATTGATGCACTTAACCACATGCAATTATGCTCCACTTGTCATGAAGCTTACCCATACATAAAACCGAAAAAAAAATTTGGTATCATTATCTGTTCTTGTTGTGCCTCTAAGCGACCTCTCCATCATTTCTCCTCCTCAAACAACATGTACCCAGGAAAAAAACCCTATGTCCTCTCCTGCCCAAATCAATTTGAAGAGATGCTCATTGACCCTATCAACCCCATTCTTTTGGAAAAATTTTCCGCATTATTATAGAGAATATAATATTCATTGACATTGAGATGCAGGGAAAGAATTATACATTGAGGCAAAATTTGCAACCTGTTTTGCTTCGGAAGCTTATGATTCTTGAAGAAGAGGGTGAATAGCTTCTAAGATTATTGCAGAGGTGCTACAGGAGATTGGATAGGGTCTAGGTCTAGAGAAGTTGCAAAAGATTGAACAAGGTTTGGAGAAGTTTAACTGTGAAGTTATGAAAAGAAGAATGGGTAACACACAACCCAAGTTATAACACACCTCATAGAGCAAACACCTAAATTATAATTCACTTCTTGAATGGACAAGGTGCGTTACTGTCTGTTAGGGAAGAAAAACAAAAATCTCAAGGAAGAACGTTAGAATTGTTCAAGTTATTCATGTGTGAAAGGTTGTGCAATGTCTATTTGATCCTGTCAAATATTACTATCAATAAATCCCTGGGTTTGTTCAAGGTACTCTTAAGGAAAATAGATATAAATAACCAAGTATCCTAATCAGTCAAGTGTGTAAGAGTTGGATTGATTTGGATTATGATTTTTCTTCTTTTGGTCTTTCTGCTCTTCGTTCTAGCACAAGTCTAAAGAAGGAAATGATGTACAAGATAAACTCTTTTTACCAATCAAGTGATCATGGAGGGTTGAAGGAATGTGTGATAATTTTTATTATATACTCAGAACAATGTTCATTATTTTCCACCTAAAGAACACTTCATTATGCGCACCACCCATTTATTTTCACTGGTTTTTTGATTGAATTGTTGATAGGCTTGGTTGCAATGAATTCATACAAGATTGATGGAAAATATTAGTGTGTATGCAGAGATCAATGTGTTAGTGATTGAGTCTATTTATGAGTTTACTAGTGTCATTCTTGCAGGAGTTGATTAATATTCATGTATTGGATTGAAGTGACAAAGTTTTGTCTTTCTAATGTTGTTATATTCAAATATTAAGGTCTTAGGCAAAGGTTCTTGTAGAAAATATTTTTAATAAGATCACTCGCTTGATTATGCCTAAATCTAAATGTGCAAACTAGTAATTCTAATTGATTCATTATATGTTAGATTTGTTGGAGATACATTTATTTGACAAAGATTGTGTATTGATATGCTTGCTACACAGATTGTGATGCTAAATGTAGAGATTAGTACAGAAGTCAAAATTCCAGTGCTTGCAAAGAAGGTGAATTGTCTTTTCCAAACCCGGGAATTAATGCTTTGTGTCAACATTCCATACGGAAAGAAAATCTATCAGAATGCCCTCAGAATAACTGCAAGCCAATGGAAAGTCTTGAAGCAACTTATTTTTCATGTAATAGAGCTGAAGATCTGAGGAGATTGAATAGCATTGTGCCTAAACTGGTAGAAAAGAGATTCCCAACAAGCTGTGTTTGTTTTGAACAATCATTAAGAAGTCAATTTTATTCTCAACCGAGGTGGGCTTCTACTTCACCATTCTGTGCTATTGGCAGCACAGTAAATTCTCCTGTCAGCCATTTGTCCAACAATGTTGTGAATGAAGGAGACAAAGTGGCATGCAAATATTCCTCTAACTATACAACATCTGAATTTGGGTAGACTGAACAGTCAAGATCAGATTGCAACCTCCATGGTACTTACTTCCATAATGCTCCCAAACATACAAGAGATCCAGCAAGGGTCCACCAAAACCAAGTCTACAGTCAAAGCAAGAGCACAATTTTAGAACTACATGCTTTCCCAAAACCAGTGAATAGTGGTTGCATACATACTTCTAGAATTGGGGAGGCTGCCAATAATCCTGGATCCCTTATAATCCAATCAGATGCACTCCAAATTTTAGAAAATCAATCAAAATGTAAGTCAAGCCTGCCTCAGTGGTTATTAAATGCACAAAATAAAAATGAAGAAAAAGAAGGGACAAGCTATAACAAGAAACAACATAATCCACCTGTTCATTCTTCAAGAAAAATGGAATTCAGAGTATCTCTTCCATACTCTGAATTAAATTAATCCACATAATCGTTATACGATAATTCATAGTATCTCTTCTATCCTTCGAAGTCATATGGAAGAAACTCGTGAGAAACCTCTGGCCAAAGAAACTAGAATAGTGAGAACTGGTCTAAGATATCTCATTGTCAAGGTGTTGCAGCTTGTGCCCAAGATCTGGGGAGGTGTCTTTGATGTTGGTGTAGTATAAGCTATCCTATGATCCAAGGCAACATGTCCACAAGGGTTCAGTTGGGCAAAATGTCCACAAGGGTTCAGTTGGTCAAGTGTAGATGGCCTCCCAAGGTATCACAACTCTGATGGTTGACATATGCCTATAAATTGGTACCCCTAGCTATTGGAGACATGAAAAATAAGCTATAATTGACACAATAGGGTCCAATCTACATTGCGGTGGGAAAAATGAACAAGATCCAAGTCTGAAGGCCTCCCTCGTGTAAAGTGCCAAACATCTCTAGTCCTAAAAGATAGAAGAAAGTGGATAGGGAGTTCGAGGACTCCCAAAAGATAATAATATTGTCCTTTGATCTCATTGCAGAGGAACCATTGAAGATGAAGTGCTCCATATTGTCCTTTGATCTGATTGCAGAGGAACCATTGAAGATGAAGTGCTCCTCTATCTTAGTGTCATGATGATCAGGTTGGCAAATCCTCTTCCTAGAATATGGTAGCCAGTTTCAATGCAAAGACAATGAGAACCAACCTAAAACTGCCTGAAGGGGATACAAAGATTATGCATCCGATGCCGACGTACGTGTAAAGGAGTCAAATGATAAAGTTACCTCTCAACTGAAAAAGTGCTTTACATAGAAGGCCATCTTGGAGTTTGCATATTTGATGCCAGCAAGGCATCCACATTTCTTCCCACAAATTTTCTCTTTCCTTGGGATTGCTGCAACATAATTATACAAGATTGTACACAAATAGTTGTAGCATTGTAATTCTATTGCTAATCATGCTTTCGTTTGTGATATATCTTACATACTTTAAGGGGATTAGTTTCCTTCCATATATCTGACATTCTGCTGCATCTGCTCCAACAAACCATATTTTTCTCAATAACCACATTCAATTTATTGTTCTATCTAGATTTTCCTTGCCGAGGCATTCAGTAAACTACTATAATAAGGATTCCAAGCTCTAATCAATCTCCTGAATTTGTCTGTAAGCTGTTGAAAGGCCTCTAGCGTTCCATTCTAAAATTCTATTAA
Source organism: Pinus albicaulis (assembly GCA_034641835.2). Taxonomy (NCBI): domain Eukaryota; kingdom Viridiplantae; phylum Streptophyta; class Pinopsida; order Pinales; family Pinaceae; genus Pinus; species Pinus albicaulis. The sequence continues at coordinate 1,017,892,551 of CM076570.1, forward strand.
TCCATAGCATTGAAAATGTAAAATGGAATAGCTAACTCTGGGGGGCCATGATTATCCCTGATTACTGTGCCATGGTTTGCTTCTTGGACCACAGACGAGTTTCCTACTAGGTCCATATCCATACTCTTTACCCACTGACAATTTATGCATTGTGCAAGATTTTTTATCTTCCCTCTCTGCACCTTGTATGCCCATTGTGAAAAAGATGTCTTCTACAACCCTATTTGAATCTGTGGTTTGTCCAGTTGTAGGTCACAATGATTCAATTGATTACCCATGTTTCTTGTCTTATAAGACAATTTGATTATAATAAATCTCTTAATGGCCTCAAAATTCAACTAGTAGATTCTCTTTTCACAGGGACTACATTCCACCCCATTTCATTGATCAACTTGGAGGGACTTATTGAAAGCCTAACTGACTACTGTTATCATCTCGTGTTTGAGCCCCTTGAAATTTATCTTCACTCCATGTTCATGGATCAAACTTTTGCTACTACACCAAGTGATATACAGATCTTTGCTTCAAAGAAAGTAGGCAAATGACTTATCATTTTAACGAGCCTTGTTTATGTTTAAATCTTCAGATTACTCAATCTATTGACAACTTTACATCTATGATTCAGAATCTTTGTAACTTATAAAGTGTTCAAATAATGATATACATCTAGTACGTAATTAAACTGCAAGTGGGAGAACTGCATTTACTATGTGAAAATATATGTGCTAGAGAAGAGAATCCGGTTTAACAAAAAGAACAACTTCTACATTCAAAAAGCCTCAACCACAACAACGCAGGTACACTTCAACAAAGCTGAGGGGCGGCATTTATTTCCAGAAGTACGCTTCCCACCTCTATTTTGAATTCAACATTTTGAATATGTTTTTTCTCCAGAGGACAATGCAATAATTTAGTGCACAGGCATCATCCCTGCACATTTACCTGTTTTGAGTAATTGTTGTATAAAAAGTATCTGCATGACAGGATTCCCACTTTTCCTTTAAACCTTCAAAAATTGATTCCTTCCTTGATTTGAAAACACGGTGAACGTCCATACTTCCACCTTGAAATTAGCATCAACAATGCCGCCTGTGACCTTCTAACACTTCCTTGCAAAATATATTTTTTCTATGTTACACTAAAGAAAACAGCCTGAAGGCCACTATTCTGAAGTACAAGATTTGATGTAGAAGTACAACTTCGTGTGCCACTTTCATTTTCAATATTTACTCCACAAAGCAGTTGGAAAGTATTAAGAACTCTGCAACATTCTCAATTCAGGTCATTTGTAGATCAAATACAAAACCCAATATACAGATGAAGAATCACTTTTCTCATTCACATCACGGAATAAGTGGGGGGGTCCATCTAGCTAATTCTCTAGAAAATATGTATCGGAAGCTGAAATTGTAAGGCAGCCATTCAATGCTTTTATGAGGCTTGTTTTGTGAAAATTTTCTTATAGCATTTCTTTGTGCTTCAGGTAGAGACTGGCATGCCACATCCACAAGCTTGGATAAACTTAGAGATGATTCACGAGAAAAGCCTTCCAAAACTCTTGGAAGCAGAATTTTGTTTTCCTTCCTAATACTGATGCTTGCTTGAAGGTACTCTTCTTTTGCAACTTCAAGCTCTTGGTAGACATTATTTGTTGTGTAAACACATACCTGCAGGAGCCACCGATATCAAATAAATGATTACAGACACAAAATCCTCGCAAAACAAAAAGACTAGCACACTAATATCCTCATGACTGTAAAAAAGGAAAAACTTTAAAATAGCAAGACTGCCTTTCTCTGTAGAAGAAAGGCTAAAGTGATTTTTAAAGTACATAGCAACCTAAAGCCTCTTAACAATTTATATATTCCATGTGATATTTCATGGCCTTCTGAAGACTCAGAGCTCCATGACATCAGCAGCAATGGGGCTATAATAACTCATGACAATAAAACATTTTAAGCTTTTCATTCACAGTTTCTCACCATTTCTTCACAGACTAAAAAAGTTGAAATAATGTATGCAGCGACAGCATTGGCATGATAATCTTGTCAAAGAGATAAAAAATTATGGACACAGTAAAGTTCACAAAAAGTTCCTCAAATGTCAGATCAACCACATCTATTCTGGAATTGAATAAGAATCAACTATTCTGAAAAGTATAGTTCAAACTTCAAATAAGCGGTGGGCCTACATGAATATTTAAACACATAATGCAATAAAAACCAATATCTCAAGAAGACAACTCCAACTTCTAGTTTCCATTACCTTGACAAAGCCTTTGTAGTTCAAACAAATGGTCATCATGTCCTACTCAAGCCATACATTATGCAAGAAAATAAATTTCACAAGGAGATGATACCAATTTCAAGTTTCAACAACCCTTACAAAGTCCGTGCAGGGTTCCAACACAACCAATTCCAAAATCTGATATCACTGCAATATAGCAGGTCAAGAAGATAGGTTTGATTTGACTGGCAACACATCTATAAGATTTGAGCATGTTAACATACTTATTTTTTTCAGTAGGCAACAAAACTTGTCAGTGTGAAACCTTGCTGAAGCTATTGCAAGTATCTGAAACAGTTGGTGCCTCAAGTAAAACCTGCTAGAGATTCCCTCTCAAGTATTCTTGTGTTACAACAGAATCTCAGCAATATCTTAATAAATCCAAATATTTCCAAGGGTGAACCAGGATTCTACTCTGCCAGATAGCTCTTGGTTTTCAGGTACTTCCCTTATGCCTTCAAGCTTTTGGTATTCAGGTACTTCCCTTGTGCCTTCGAATCCAGGCAAGTTGCAGTCAATCAACCAGAAGCAGTTTAACCTCATACTCCAGGAGGAAGCATGTTAGCATGATTACCAAGAAAAATGTATAGTTTTCACTGAAATTTTACATTTTCTTCTCTTATCTAACTGTTAGCTAAGGGTTTGGCTTTCTTCAGAGCAACAATCTGCAAAAGTCCTAGAAACAAGCTATGTAATTTCAACGCAAATGTGCACTTATATTTTTGGGATCAAGGAAACAAAGACTCAGCTTCTTATTACTTGAGACTACAAAAAGACTAGAGCCAATTTGCTTCCATGATAAACATGTTTATTAATTCTAGAACTGAAGATTGGGATTGATCATTTTAGAGCCCAATTTACTCAAAATCAAACTAAAAATCCTGGCATAACAATATTTGAAATGGTTTGCAAAACACAATTTTGCAATCAATTCATTCAGCTCTTTCAAAAAAGACAACTCAAGAAGAGTCAATTTTAATAAAGTAAAAGGAATGTGTTTTTGGTTCCCCACGTCTCTGTCTCAACCATTCTAGACATCCCATCCCACAAGTAAATATATAAAACAAAGCAAAAGGGAAAATGAAAAATGAGTTATTGCACTATTAGCTAAAGAGTTTACAAAATATACAAAAATTCCTAGGGTATAGTGAAATTGTGTATCAAAATGCTGGCATATGAATAATAAAATCAATTCTAAGAATGACCATTTATTGGGTTTCCTGATTGTACCGCTGGATTAGAGGAACTCCTGGAGCAAAGTGCAAAACACACAAGAAGTATGATTAATGCACACCTAGTGCTGTATTACTTGGTTCTGTTACTCTGGGAGCACTATGGAATCTGAATACATGGCTTATTATTGTGAAGCCTATTGGTTGTTGAAGCTCTTTGAGCACGTTCTTATTAACTCAGATGCAAGAATTGTATAGAATTGACCTTGAATGAGAGACAATCACACTAGTATTATCTCTTGACAAGAATAGGGTGATAGTCTCACCTTAATCAATAGTAAACCTTGCTTGGAATTAATATCTTTTCAAAGATGGGTTCTTGGTCTAAGTAAATTTGGTATCTATGCATCAGACAATAATGCATATGTCAATCAATCCTTTGATACATGTGCAGCCAAAATCCTGGTATGTAAGTGACATTTAGACTACATGTCTGTGACAATTTGACAATAAATGTACGCAATAGATATGATTGGACAAAAGTGGAACAGTGGTATGATGAAGGAAGAATCCCAGTAAGAGAATTAGCAGAAGTGGATGTTGAAAAATGATAGTATTAGCAAAAACAATGGATTGCAAAAAGCCACTGGCAGCAATGATATGATTTAGAATGCAATCCTGTGACATATGGCAGAAAATGGAACAACAACACATATACCTTATCAGTTATATATGGCATTAATTCTAATGGCTTCTCAGCATATTCTATTTTTTTTTGTCCTACATTATGTATAAGATCATTACAATACAGTAGCAGTATGTTGTAGCCTCAGTAAATTGGTGACAATTTATATAGAGCTTTGTTCACAAACGAATTTGTGAAGAAGACAGATTTAACCTTTGGATAGATTATATACTATGAATAAGCTACAAAGATCTGCTAGTAAAATAAATTGCAGGGGTGTAGCACACTTGAAGCTTTCATGCTTGAAGAACTCCTAGAAGAAGAAGAACATGACCCTTTGGATCAGTTCTTTATAATAAACCTTATCAGCATGAAAGAGATACCATGAAGAAAGTGCATGAAAAATTCTATGTCTTGACAAGAAGAAATCCTTGACTCTGACATCTTGATTGCATTGAGCCAAGATCTCATGAAGAATGGTTTTATAGATATGGATGCTCAAAGAAAGTCACCTCATGGATTGGATAATTTGATGCATAGCAAGGCTTCAGAGGGAGCTATAAAATCCATCATGACTTTTCTTGCCCGATATTTTTTTTATGACAATCGAGTATGATGGCTCATATCCATGTTACATTAGAGGCTGCAAAGAAAGTAGAAGTTAAAGATCTAAAGAACTAGCCCTAGCCCTGATGCACTTAAAGATATGATGAGATGGAGAAGTTGTTGATCCCTGGTGCTCTTGATAAACACCTATCATATGTCTCTATGTGGATCTATACATAGGGGATAGTTGCTTGTTGAGATATCTCTATGATGCTATTACTTATGGTCAGAAATTCACTGTCGGGATATAAGATTCCATGGATATTCTAATACTAGCTCAGTTGGAAGTATGATGAATGCACACCTAGTGTAATATTACTTGGTTCTGTTACTCCGGGAGCACTATTGAATCTGAATACATGGCTTATTATTGTGAAGCCAATTGGTTGTTGAAGCTCTTTGAGCACGTGCTGGTGTAGTAGAGGGTTTGTTACCATCATCATCAAACTGCTATACATCCACATGAATAGTATCATCCCAAAGTTGGGCATCACTAAATTCTGGAAGGAGAAGCATTGCTAGGTTGTAAACCTCAAGATTAAGTACCAATAATGATGACCTCTTCTAGTAAGGGAAGGATGGAAGAAACATCCAAAGGATAGGATGTACTAGTTGATGAAGTAATCCCTTTAGTCCTGACTCCCCACAGACTATTAAATAACTACAAAGGATGAACTCAGAGGAGTTTGACATTTGTATAGGTGGACCAACCCAAGATGGAAATGTGGAAAGGTTCACTACAACCAGCTGCAAGTCATCAAAGAGAAACCCAACAAGAGAAGAAGAGATATGTTCCATGGATACATGTTGAGAGTCATCACCAGAAAGGAGCTATAAAAGAGATCCTAACAGTCACCATGAAAAGGCTCATCAAAGATAGCATCAGGATGCTTAGTCACTTGGTGAGAGGGGGGGTCATAGAGATGATACCCCTGAAACGTTACATAGTAGAAAACCAAATTCCTATGAGGATTCTAACAGACAGGTGATATATGTCATGTCTTTCATGATACAAGTGTGTTGATCCAAAGAACCTAAAATGTGAGATAGAGGACTTCCACCCATGCAACTAATATGTTTCTGACCTTAATTTTGCATCAAGTAATAATTTGGGCTGGTCATGGAGACAGTATTATCTACAAAATATTTAATGTTGTAGATCGTCACACCATTTCAACTACCATGGGAAACCTTTGTTATTTCGAACCATATTACCCATGGGGAAGCAGCTGTTTTCTTACCCATTTTTGGTTTAATATGGTTGGGTAATCCAAAATCCTATTTCTCTGATCTCAAATACTATGTTGTCAATTGGGTCTATTGTGGAGGAGGTCAAGGAAGATGAGATTGTTCATCATCAACAGCAAGATGTGGAAATGTCGGTTCTAGATCAGATACCTATGGGTATTTTGGAAAGGGTTGAATTTAGTGGTTATGATATATTGTTATCATTGATAAGTGATAAGGGGTTTTATAGGTCTTATCTAGTGGCTTTATAATGGACCAAGATCATCCTAGGAAATGGCCATTATGTGAGACCATTAACATTCACAGAGCTTAAGGAGGCAAGAAGATTTCATCCCTAATAATAGGAATTTTTTTTCTAATACTGATAGAATGCATTCCAAGGAATTATTGTTTCTAGAAGAATCTAGAAACACTGAGTATGGCTTCATTTTGACCTCATATTGTGAAGTAGGTCATGGAAGATGATATTGTTCATCATCAGCAACAAGATGTGGAAATGTCGGTTGTAGATCAGATACCTAAGGGGATTTTGGAAAGGAGTGAAGTTAGTGGTTATGATAGATTGTTATCATTGAGGAGTGATAAGGGGTTTTACAGGTGTTATATATTGGCTTTATAATGGACCACAGTCATCTTAGGAAATGCCCATTATGTGAGACCATTAACATTCACAAAGCTCTAAGGAGGCAAGAATTTTTCCTGGTATGCAGTGTAAATCTTGTTTTACAAACATTACCTACCACCTCCATATATGCTCAGCCAATATTGGCAAATTTTCATAAAATTCCTCAAATTGAAGGTGTTAATTTAACTCCCACAATGAATTTGTATACACTGTCATTTAACTCCACCAAACTGCAACTTGCTGTCATTTGAAATAAAATGCCTTTTAACTCTTCTCACTTTTCTTGCATTATCCCACCTGCCATCTGCAACATGAATGCTTAATAGAAGTTCATAAAATTCAGAATATCCAGGCTCTAAGTTGCAAAGGTGTTCCACTTTAACCCACCTACATAAAAAATTCAATGAATTCAGGATGCAAAAAAACAAGGAGCTACACAGCAGGATCAGGTTATAATGTCATCTTTCTTATTAAAGTCTTGAGTCTATCTGAAATAATATGCGTGACCAAGATGATCAACTATGAAAAAATAATATTTCTGGCACAACACTTATAAATTTTGTTGTATCAATTTTTTCCATCTCTGTTTATCGAGTCTTGGATGACTGTGAGTACACAAAAGTAAAAGAGATTAAATTGGTAAAAGAGAGAAATATTTACATCCTTATACTCGTTACAATAGATATAAATTCAACATCAAGTCTAAGAAACTTCTAAATCCATGTTGATGTTAATGTGGTATTAGCACCAACTACAATCAATACTCTGAATTAAATTAATTCTTTGTTAGAAAGGAAAGAGGGAAGTGTTGTTAAGATTCTGAAATAAATTAAGAGCACAATAAAAATGTATCTAAAAAGGTGGCATATCCTTCAAAAACAAAATTAGTTATCTAGGTTGAAGCGCAAACACCTAGCTATAGAACTCCATAAAGGAGGTCGTTGAAGATTCCGAAATACATTAAAAGAAAAATTAAAATTAACTGAAAAGTAGATATATCCTTCAAATACAAAATTAGCTATCTAGGTTGAAGCACAAACACCTAACTATATAACAACACAAAGGAGACCATTGAAGTATGTCAAGTGGAGGGATGGAATATTGGGAGAAAAAGATCATATTAATGAAACATATCAAAGGTTTATGTTGAGCTTAAAATATTTAAATATCTGAAGGGTATGGATAGCCTAAAATAATATTCATATCATCTACTCTTTGGAGAGTTAAATTCACATAGCAATCAGTCATACTTTTTTATGGTTTCTTAAAAAGTAGCCAAATGGTGTTATAACAAGCGGATATGTTGATGAAAGATAAATAATCAACTAGAAGAGCTTGAATGTTTGTTATTTAATTGTAACCGGCCTCCAAGTTCAAAATGGGTAAGAACCATAATTTTTTCATGCTATATTTATTCTTTGGGCCAACGGAAGAAAGGTGCTTGATAGTCTAGGGTGGGGGAGATCCCCATGTGTGGTTGTGTCAATAATAATACAAAAATGAAAAAAAGAAGAAGATTTGGTGTCTTATTTATTTAAAGACTTCACCATAAAATAAAAATGAAATGACATCATATTTATTTCAATAAAGAATATGAAGAGACCTGATCACGAGAAGGGGGCAGCAAAGCCCTCCCAGACGCCCAGAGGGCCGAGGCCGCCGTCACAAACTCTGAAAACCTAGTGCAGAGCGTAACAGGCAGCGCGCCGTAGGTTTTTTCCCCAAAAAAAAAGAAAAAAAGAAGAAGTACCTATACAACTTGTTACAACAAAAAAACAGAAGAATTATATCAGCAATACTCATATCCGTCCATCTCCATCTCAAGATGGGCAGGACGGTGAATTTGTTTTTCACAAAATCCATGCTCTAAGTTCTAACATAGCTACTTGGAAACTATTTTACAAACTAATTAGATAACAAGATACATAGATAGATCAAACCTAAATTTTCAATAGGCCTCAAAGGAAGTATCCAAACTTGGTGAGCAAGGATTTTAATCCCAATGCTTTGTTCCATTTAGATTCTTGTTCTTGCATTTATTTCCCATATTTCCTCCCTCTCATGATTGGTATAGAGCTTAATGTTTATTTAACTACACTTTCATAAGTGATAGTTCTAATGTCTTCCTTTGTTACCCCTAGGCTAAGGGAAAATATTCCCTCACTATCTCTAATCAGTGTTCCTCCCATGGATTATAAATTTGTTGTTTCACCATTTTTCCCCTGTATTTCTTCTCCATTTTTGCATTTTTTACCTTTTTTATTTTTTTTCACTTATCCCTATCAATATTCTAAGGACTTCTCATGGCTCATTTCCCACTCCTCGCTCATATCTTTATATACCAATACATTATAAAAATATTTATATTTCATATGAGGAATATACATATTTCAGTCCTCGAGGGATTGCTTGGAAAACAAGGTTCATAGCCATTACAAGAAATACTCATTATGAGTTCATCACTTCGTCACATGTAGGATTTCTACCTACCACCTGTGCTAAACCTAATTGGCTTTATATTCCTTATATTCCATATAAGGAATATACTTATAAGGAATATTTTGTTTTTGGTTATTGATGGATTGCTTAACAAGGCTTCAAGTCACTACAAGAAATAATCATTATGAAATTTGCTAGCCCTTTACAAAGCCTTTATTATTTAGTGAAAGATTCACCAAGATCTTACAAGATTTTATAATTCAGTGAAAAATTCGCCATGATTTTACAAGATAATATAATTTGGTGAGAGATTCGCCAAAAAAATATATATATACATATTATATTATTGATAAAATCGCCTTCCATTTTTCCTATGTATCATGGGGATTCGCCCATTTAATATACTTATAAATTTAGGGGGGTTCTTAAAATTTTCCCTAGTGCATTTGCTATGCAGTTAACCAGCCGAGTCAAGCTATGGTTAAGCCTACCAAGCTCTTTTGGAAGGCGGGCAAGCATGTCCCGAGATACCTGAGGAGAACATCAGAGTATGGTTTATGGTACAGACAGATGGATGAGGTGAATTTGCATGGCTTCACGGATGCAGATTGGGCGGGAAACCCAACGAACAGAAAGAACACATCAGGGGGTATCTTTAGTATCATATCTACAGATGTTTCTTGGTATAGCATGAAGCAAAGATACGTGGAACTTAGTTCAGTAGAAGCATAATACATGGTAGCGAGTCAAGCTGCATGTGAGGCTATCTGGATGAGAAAGACCTTGGTTGGTTTTTTTGGTTCTCATTTAGATCCGACAATGATTCATTGCGATAATCATAGTTGTATTAAAATCACGATTAATCCTGTGTTTCGTGATCAATATAAGCATATAGATATATGGTACCATCATCTCAGAGATTGTATGTAGAGGGGGATCATGTTACTTCAGTACATTACTATAGAAGATCAAGATGCATACATCTTGACGAAGGCGATCACCAAAAGAAAATTCGAATATCATAGAGACAGGATCAGGGTGAAAAATAATCCCTTTCTTGTTGAGAGTGAGTGTTGAGATTCCATAAGAAATGTCCTAGTGAAAATTAAGAACCTACATTAGGATGGAGCCTTAGGCTATTTTTAGGTGAATTTCTATTTATAGATTCATGAGAAAATTCTATTTATATATGAGGTATATTTGTAGATGTATGTGCAAGTTCTATTTATAGATTGCATGCCTATTTATAGATGCATGTCAACTATTATTATCCCTTAATAATAGTTGGACAATAAAAAATAGTATATTCTCAATGAGCACTTGGAAATAGTTAACTGAAGTGGAAAATCAGTTAGCTATAGGAATTTTGAGTTAAGAGGTTGGTTGGTGGGACATGCAAGTGGACATAGTTGTAACTAAGTGATTCGAAGTTGTAACAGACTTGGAAGTGCAGTTATGAAAGTTGTAAAGTAGTTTAAGTTAGTTAAGTGAGTTAAACTTAGCTGTGGTAGTTGTAGTTGAAGATACACTAGTTGGAGATCAAGTGAGTTAATTATTAATTAATTGACAATCAATGGCCTCACATGCAACTGAATATTTACTAATATTAACTGCATGCATGTCAGATACACTGGAGACCCAGTTGAGATGTAGGTGAAAGGGACAGTTGACTAGCAATTGTGATATTAGTGATTGCACACATGCGTCCACACACACATTGGATGTGCCCATGAGGATTGCACATTCAAGGCAAGTAGGTTTCCATTCTTTAAGGTATTTCACAGTGGAGGAAGGCTGTCTGGAGGCAGTAAATTGGCTAAGGAAATTGCCAATTTTTGCATGACAGTGTGAGACGATTATATGATGTACTGAGAGCTCTTGGATGCAAAATTTGTATGTAATTTTTTCATGACCCATGATATATACATAATATATGATAGTGGGGTTTTTACGTTTATGCCTTCCTGGTAAAATTATCTATGTTATGTGTTATTGATGTTTCTTCATGATGTTGTGATTAGCGATTATTGTTAAAATTCCAAAAAGATTTTGTAGAAGCGATTTAGTATTTAATAGTGGCATATAATTGTTAGATCAGGAAAATCCAGGAAATACATATTTTGTATTAAATTTCTATAGATGATGACTTGGTGAGTCTAGCACTTCTCAGGCTTCCCAAGAGTTGGCATAGTTATCAGGACTCTGTCAATGGGAGGGATAAGCTACCAGATTGGGAGCGAGTTTGGTTGGATTTGGTACAAGAAGAATTCATGCGGAATACCAGGGATAGATCCTCATATAAGGAATATGATGAGGAAATTTGTGCCTTGGATGGTAATGCAAAGAAGGGGAAGGGAAAGAAATCTTATTCCAAATCTTACACTGGAAAAGAAGGAAAGAAGCGTGACATGTCCAGAGTTAAATGTTTTCACTATCACGAACATGGACATTATGCCACTAATTTTCCACATAAGAAGAAGAATAAAAATAAGGCTTCATGATCTGCATAGGGTGAAGCTTTGGCTTCATAGTTCAAGTTTGACTTCTCACTCCTCGCATGCTTGGAGTCTAGTGCAGTGGGATTAGTGTGGTACTTAGATAGTGGTTCATCTTTCCACATGGTTTGAGACAAAGAACTCTTTAGTAGCTTGGAGGAGAAGGATCTTCAGATGCACATCAAGATGGGTGATGACAAGAGGTATAGCGTTACTGGGATTGGTACAATCACTTTCCAGAGACATTCAAGTAAACCTTTCTTATTAAAAGATTTCATGCATGTATCAGGCTTGAAAAAAAAAGGTTTCAGTTGCTATGTTGGAGGATCGAGGATATGATGTGCTTTTCAGTGAAGCAAAATCATTCCCTTGTCACAAAGCCACATGAAAAGTCAAGAAGATTGGGGTTCATGTGAAGAATATCTACAAACTTAATGTAGAGGGCTGCACAACAATGATGTGTAAGGAAGACAAAGTGGTTAGCGAAGATGAGGGTGAGTTATGGCATAGGAGATTAGGCCATCTACACCATGGTGCTTTGAAGGTCATGCATCAGATTTATATGGGGCTTCCAAAGGGTACTCTTGCGCAGATAGACACATGCAAGGGATGTACCATGGGGAAGTATACAAAGGCTACTTTTCACGAGAAGGATAACTAAGTAGCAGAAATCCTTGAGAGAGTTCACTCGGGTGTGTGTGGACCATTCTCTATAGATTCTACAACAAAGCACAGGTATTATTTGATTTTTGTTGATGATTTTTCTAGAAAGTGTTGGATCTACTTCATTCAAAAGAAATATTAGACATTCTCAAATTTTTGTGAGTTCAAAGCATTGGTTGAGAAAGATACAGGGAAGCATGTGAAGGCTCTAAGGAGTGACAATGGTGGTGATTACATCTCAAATTAATTCAATAAGTTCTGTAGCAAAGAAGGAATTCAGAGAGAGTTGATTGCACCTCATAACCCACAACAAAATGGGGTTGCAGAAAGAAAGAACAGAACAATTGTGGTGCTACATGAGCGATGTTACATGATCAGGGCCTACTGTTGCATCTATGGGCAGAGGCATGCAACACAATGGTATTTGTGTAGAACTGTAGTCCTCATCGGATACTTGGCATGAGTACACCATAGGAGGCTTTTTATCGTAAGAAACCTAATGTTTCATATTTTAAAATTTTTGGCTCATCTGTTTATTTCCATGTGACCAAAGATTCTAGAAAGAAGCTAGAACCAACAGCTGAGATTGAGATATTTTTTGGGTACACTAATACTCCCCACAACTATCAGGTGTATTTTCCGAACAACAGGATGAATGTTGTCAAACGGGATGTAAAATTTAATGAGGAGAAAGCCATGTGATTGTCCCTTGAGAGGGAGCATTATTTGCATGCAGATGAGGAACTCTTGGTTCCAAAGGATGAACCTCAATATGTGGAGCAACCACATGCGGAGGATCATGGAGTGGAAAAAACCACTCATGCAGAGCCATCCACCAAACATCGTATGAGGCACACCACTGAAGTTGACAGATTGAGACTTGATGCGATAGAACATGTAGGAGCACCTACATCACTATGTAGATAAAGACAGTCTCCAAACAAGTTTACTGAATACATGGCTCTTATGAGCAAGTGTATTGTGACAGAACCATCCTCTTTTGAGGAAGTAGTGCAACGACCAACTTGGGTTGATGCCATGGTTGAGGAGTATGACTCCATCGTTAGTAACAATGCATGGGAAGTTGTCCCAAGACCAGTCGAGAAGTCAGTGGTTGGATCTAGATGGATCTTTAAGGTGAAGCAGGCAGCATATGCAAGTGTGGAGAAGTACAAGGATATATTTGTAGCCCAGGGATTCTTACAAGTTGAGGGGATTGACTATGAGGATACTTTTGCACCAATTGCGTGGTAATCATTAATTAGTTCTATCATTGCACTCTCAATGCAGACGGGGTGGCAGATACATCATATGGATGTGAAGACTGGATTTCTCAATGGATTTATTAAGGAAGAAGTGTACATTGAGCAGCCAAAAGGTTTTGAGACCTCTGACAGTGATTCACATGTGTGCAGACTCAAGAGAGCACTGTATGGGCTGAAGCAAGCCCTGCTTGGTACACCATTTTGATAGCTATTTCACTTGGTTGGGCTTCACAAAGAGTGAAGTGGATGCGAACCTGTACCAAATTGTGGTTGATGGTAAGCTTTTGATTATCGTACTTTATATTGACGATCTTATTCCGACAGGTGATGAGCAACTCATAACTTCTTTCAAATAGGATCTTGCAAGAGAGTTTGATATGAAGGACATGGGACTCCTTCACTATTTACTTTGTTTGGAGATATGACAACGTGATGGGGAGCTATTTGTTTCTCAAGGAAAGTATGCAAAAGAGATTATGAGGAAGTTCCACATGGAGAGATGTAAACCCATGGAGACACCTCTTGTAGGAAACTGGAGGAAGGAGGATGCTACTTTAGGTGAGGTAGCGGACACTACTATTTACAGGAAACTTGTGGGTTCACTCATGTACTTGGTGAACACACAAACAAACATATGCTATGTAGTTAACCAGCCCAGTCAAGCTATGGTTAAGCTGACCAAGCTCTTTTAGAAGGCGGCGAATCATGTCTTGGGATATCTCAAGGGAACTAAAAGTATGAATTATGGTACAAATGGATAGAGGGAGTGAAGCTTTAAGGCTTCACCAATGCATATTGGGTAGGAAGTCCATCAGACAAAAGTAACATGTTGGGAGGGATCTTCAGCATAGGATCGACAAAGGTTTCTTGGTATAACAAGAAGTAGAGATCAATTTCACACAGCTCAGTTGAGGTAGAGTACATGGCAGCTAGTCAAGCTGCATGTGAGGCCATCTAGATGAGGAAGATACTTGTTGGTTTGTTTGTTCATCAGATGGATCCGACGGTGATACATTGTGATAACCAAAGTTGCATAAAACTCTCAGTTAATCTAGTATTCCATGACAGGTCCAAGCATATTGACATCTGGTACCATCATCTCATAGATTGTGTTGAGAGACACATTATGTTACTTCAGTACATTCCCACAGAGGATCAAGATGCAGATATCATGACGAAGGCACTTGCAAAGAGAAAATTTGAATACCACAGAGGCATGATCAGGCTAGCTGATAATCCCTTTCTTGTTGAGAGGGAGTGTTGAAAATTCAACAAGAAATGTGTGGCTAATTTAATTTTCCCTTAATTAAATTGGACAATAAAATGTAATCTTATCTCATAACCACTTGTAATAGTTAACTGAGTGTGATAAAATTAGTTAGCTCATGAAATTCGAGTTGAGGGTGCTTGGTGAGGCATGCAGAGTGATTCTATTTTTTTATATTCCAAGTTGCAGTTACTGTATTAGTTTAATGCATGAGAAATAAGTTAACTCAATTAATTGAGTTAAAATCATTTTAACTAGTTGTAACTAATTGTTGCACTAGTGAGAGGTCAAGTGAATTAAATCAGATTTAATTCACATGTATTGATCTGTCAAATAACAGATGATTTACTATTAATAGTTGTGTGCATGTCATTTATGATGAAGACCCAGTTGTGATAGAGGTTAAAGGGATGTTAAATATCAGTTGTATTATTATCAAACTTCTAGCATGCAGTAATACACCGATAGGATTTCCCATGAACATTGTGCAGTTTTGGAAGGCCAAAATTCCTAAAGAACGGAGGTTTTAATTCTACAGGAATTGCGCAAGCAAGGAAGGCTAAGAAGAGGCATGAAATTCGCTAAGTGTTGGTTGACTTTGTTTGGATCAGTGTGAGACAGTTAGCAGAGTGCAACAGGCCCTGGTGAGAAAAGTGCATTGTAATTGTTTCATGATTCCCTTGTTGAATATACAATAGAAGATAGAGGGGTTTTGAGTAGCAAGCTTTCCGTAGGAAAATATCTATGTTGTGGATTGGTTTGCTTCTTTATCTTACTTGGTGTGATTGTGCAATCGTGTTTATTTTCTGCAATTAATTTGTAGAAGGATTCAGTATGTTGCTTTAGAAAATCACATGATCAAATTTAATCCATTGGTATATATATTGTTTTTATAATTTCTACAGTATCAGTATTCTTACTTTATTGGGTCTAAGAATCCTTAGAAACCATGACCACGAGGTATGTCTCAAGATTTTTCTTTTAGTCCATGAAATAATGTATATAATACCTAGTAATTTCAATGGCAGTATCCTACTCCTCATCCAACTCAATTTCCTTCACCATGGAACCAATGCTATCCTTCTCCACCTTTTTTGTATCCTCCATATCAATCGTACTCGTGGCCTCATAATTGGAAGGGAAACTGTTTAGGCCCAACCCCTCTTGTACTACCAATGTAGTAGCAATTGCAACTTCCACCTCTTACATAATTTTCTACCACTCCTCCCATACATCCCCAATTACCTGTACAGTCTAACCCTAACCAAAATAATAAGGAAACACAGAATATAGAAGCCCCCACATATTTCCAAACTTACTACATCACCCCTGTAGAATGCAATGAGATCCACCTTCGATCAGGAAAAGTAGTAAATTTAGAAACCTCCCCTATCATTACTTAAGAGGAATGTGAATCACCTAGGGATGATCGTGTGGGTTTTGATGGAACTACTACAGTGGATCAAAATTATGATAATACACCTGTAAAAACTGATTCAAATAATGTTGACACATTTGTAACAACTAATCCAACTGTTATAGCGACTAAGGACCCTCCATATCTGTAAATATTAGTTAAAACTACGATGATTTGACAACCCGAATTTGATTTTCTCAAGGAGTTAAAGAATTTTCACATAAGGATTCCCTTGCTGCAAGCCATTAAGGATGTCCCCATCTATGCAAAAGAAATGAGAGACCTATATGTTGAAAATCCTAGAGGGAAGCCCAAAGATCTAGTTACCATCCATGTGATGGGAAAATTTTCAGAACTAATGACTGGTCAACCTCTTTTGACTAAATATAATGGTCCAGGGAATCCCATAGTCACTATTTATATTGATGATATTCCCATTCCAAACACATTAATTAATTTAGGGGAAACAATCAATGTAATGACTAAGGAAATATTTACCACTTTAGGATTGCATGGGCTGAGACAAATACTTACAATGCTAGGACTAGTAGATAGGTCACGTGTTAAACTTGAAGGAGTGGTATAGGATGTATTCATCACAATAGATTCCTGTAGATACCCAACATTATTTCTTATTTTTCAAACCAAATCAAATTTGGGGAGACATCCTCTGGTATTGGGAAGGCCTTGGTTGGCCACTACAGACGCATTCATAAGTTTTAAGTCGGGCTTCATGACAATTTCAGATGGACAAGCCACAAAGAACCTTAGCCTCCACCCTTTTGCAAAACCAAGTAAGGATTTGGAAGATCCCTTATGGGATGAATTTGAACCTGAATTAGATCATTCCCAACCACTCCTCACTCTTGTAAAACACAAGTGTTTTAAGAATGAAGTAGAGGATGACCTTATCAATGGATTTATCAGTAATTCCCTTTTTTTTACTTCTATTGATGATTTATGGGTAGAAGATACTATGGAAGACTTGAGTCTAGAACATATTAAAACGATCCCTAATCTCAAGAGAAGCTCAGTTGGAATAGAGCCAGGTAAAAATATAAATATTAATCCTAATCTAACTCCCAAATAGAAGAAGATGTTGTTATAACTATTACAAAGACATAAAAAGGCATTTGCATGGGATTACACATACATATAGGTCATTCACCCCATCCTGTGCACCCACCACATATACTTGAAATAGGATTGCAATGTAGTTAGGAAACCACAATGACACATGAATCGAAAACTTAAAGAAGTAGTAAAGGAAGAATTGCAAAACATTTTAAATTCCAACTTCATTTATCCCATCTCTGACAGCTAATGGGTATCTCCACTTTGTATTTTTCCTTTTTCCTTTGCCATTTATAGATCAGGTCCTTGACACGTTATCTGAAAAGAATTTTTTTTTATTTCTAGATGGGTTTAGTGCTTATAATCAAATACATGTTTCCCTAGAGGATGAGGATAAAACCGTGTTAATTTTAGATAACCATGGTATGTTCTATGCTTAATACAATTTTAATTCAATATTTCTTATATGTCCAATTCAATTTAGCAATCACATAAACAGGAAAGTAAAATTTTGATAGAACATAATAATAGATCAACATAAGACAAGAAAAATAATGTATCATAATTATTCTTGTCCAGAAAATGTATAGATAAATGTTTATTACAAAAATCAACATGATGCCCTAGTTAGAAAATCCTTGAGTTAGTCAAACCAACTTCTCCAACAACCAAATCAACCTTTCACAAGTGTCACACAAACACACCTCAAACACAACTCCAAAAGTCAACGCAGGTGAAAAAAATAATCCATCATCCAGTTTTCCAACATCCATCTCTGGCATCTAGATTTGCGGAATCCATTTCCCGCATCATCGATATTTCCAGTATCTAGATTTCCACCATCCATTTCTAGCATCTAGATTTCTGGCACCCATATTTCTGACATCCATTTTTGGCATCATCCATATTTCTGACATCCAAATTTCCGACATCCATATCCGACATCATCCATATTTTCGACATCTATATTTCTTGCATCCATATCTAGAATCATCCATAATTCCAACATCTAGATTTTTGGCATCCATATTCACACGTGGGAGAGAGAGAGAGAGAGAAGCCTCTTCTAGTTTGTACGAACCAATTAGATCATGAGGAATGTGTGTGACGAGATGATGATGAAATGGACATCATCTCTCTCTAATTTATATACATCAATGAGGGTGTGTGACACATCGGTAGTGCTTGTGAGCCTACATTACAAATATGGTCGACCTTTCACATGTGTGGAAAATAAAATCAAAATATAGTATTTTCTCATCCAAACAAGATGATATTTAGTTCAATATTTCACCGCTCTGAAAGAGGAATCCAACAAAAATATAATCATCATCATATGAGTAGTGCAACATGGAGTTTGGACCTCGTTTACCAAAATTAACACTCCCTCTCAACTAGGGATAAATCCATCTATCCACCTGTGCCATCCAGTGATCAGTACCATTGTGTACTATCATCATGTGTTCATGCGTCATCCTATTGTAACATACTTTTCCGACTCAACGGCAAACAAATGAGAGTGAGTAAAAAAGACATCACACTCCATTGACCTGAAGTTATTCTAGAGGGTAAAATCTCAATAGACTCAAAAAGAGTCACATATTAACCCAAAGATATTTTACTGACCTGAAGTTAGTTTAGAGGGTAAAACCACAATAGACTCAAAAGAGTCACATACTAACCCGATGTCAGTTTATAGGTAGGAACCTCATCAGACTTGATCCCAGATTAAGGTGTTGGACATGTGCCATCCTAGACATAGAGAGTAAAACAATCTTTGATGCATCCATCGGTCTTGTTATTGGTCTCTATCCACATTTCCCACCTCAATGGCTAGATGAGAGGTACTTCCCATGAGTCTAAAACTCCATGGGTAGGATGCATGTGGGGCATAGATAAAAGAGGAGGTGAAAAAATTCAAACATCATAACGGTGGGGCAGAAGCACAACAAGGTTCAGCAAGACTAGCCTCGTGTGTGCTTATAGCTCCAAGAAGATATCCCCAAGCCCCTAGATCTCCAAGAACTCATAGTAAAACTCAAGCAAGACCCTCACAATAGGGTCTTTCCATGATTCCAAGCTTTTAACGGAAGGTTAGGAACTTTACCTTCCTCAGGGACTTCGTGAGAATATATGCGACATGCTCATTAGTTCCTACGTGATCGAGCCTTATGGTGCCTTGATGTACCAAGTCCCAGAGAAGGTGGTACTTAATATCAATATGATTAGATTGATCGTGGAACACGAGATTCTCAGAAAGATGAATCCCACTCTGGTTATCACAAAGGATAATGGTGGTATCTAGCACATGTCCAAACAGCTTAGTGTAGAGCTTTCTCAAGCAAACAACATCACAACAGGCCATACTCTCTGCAATGTATTCGGCCTCAGCGGTGCTCAAAGCCACCAACTTTTTCTTCCTGCTCATCTAAGATATAGAAGCATAACCCAAGGTGAAGCAACATCTATATGTGCTCTTGCAATCCACCACACTCCCAACCCAATCAGCATCAGTATATTCATGGAGTCTCAAACTCTTGGCAGTGTATCATTTTTTACCTTGAAATGCCTTCCCATAAGGTAAGGTCGCCATTTCTTTAGTGCATGTAGTATTTCCAACATTTCATTCTCATAAATAGCTTTTTGTAAATACTTTTCTTTGATTGGACAACTTTCAAAAGCAAGGAGACTTCCTTCTTTCATTAAAACAAAACCAATTCCATTTCCTGAGGCATCACATTCCACAATAAAGGTTTTTGTGAAGTGTGATGTAGCTAAGACCAGTGCTCAGCACATTTACTCTTTAAGATGTTCAAAGGCCTTAGTTGCTTGAGGAGTCCATGAATATGCATCTTTCTTTAATAATGTTGTTAGAGGTGTTGCTATTCTCCCAAAATTCTTAACAAACTTGCGATAATACCCTATTAACCCGATAAATCCTCGCAACTACTATATGGTTATGGGGAATTTCCATGCCTTAATGGATTTAATTTTGTTAGGGCCTACCTTAACACCCTCCAAAGATACAATATGATCCAGATATTCCACCTCTTGTACTCCAAAGAACCATTTGGAGGTTTTTGCATATAATTGTTTCTCCTCCAATAGTTTGAGCACCCTGTAAACATGTTGAACATGATCCTTCCAAGACCTATTGTAGATTAGTATATCATCAAAAAATACTAACACACTTTTTCTAAGGGTTTGAAAATGGAATTCATCAACCCTTGAAATGTATATGGTGCATTGGTAAAGCCAAAAAGCATGACCAAAAATTCATAATGACCCTCATGAGTTCGAAATGTTGTTTTCAGAATAACTTTATTCTTCATTCTAATTTGATGATATCTAGAATGGAGAATAAACTTGGTAAAATAAATTGCTCCATGTAATTCTTCCAATAATTCATCAGTCACAGGAATGGGAAATTTTTCTTTAATAGTGAGCTTATTGAGCTCCCTATAATCTAGACACATGCACCATGATCCATCCTTCTTGTGCACCAATACTACTGGAGCATAGAAAGAACTTTGACTAGGTGTAATTATACCAGCCTCTAACATTTCTGAAATCATATGTTCATTTTCACTTTTTTGGACATAAGGATATCTGTAAGGCCTATTTTTTGGAGTAACAATTCCTGGAATCAAATGAATAGCATGATCATGATCAGGAAAGGTGGGAGTCCTTTGGGAGTTTCAAACACTTTGGAATTATTGTCCAAGACCTTTTGGAGATTCGGATAAATCGATTATTTTGATGTTGAAACTTCTAGTGAGCATAATTTCACAATTACACCTCATTTTTATTTCTGCAGAAGCTTTGTCACTACATTAGAGCTTATTATCTTTCCCGGCTTCCCTGTGATACCTCGTCATTCAAATTCCTTTCCTTCCTAACAAAAATTCAAGAAAAGTTATTGAAAATTAAAAGCTACCATTCCCAAATATTGTAACCATTGCACTCCTATTACAACATCAACACCTCCCATTGGAATGGAAATCATTGGACTATTCAAAACATATTCTCTCATGGTTAGCTTGATATTATGGTACTTTCCAGAGAAATTTATAGTTACTCCATTTGCAACCATTACTTGACACTATGGTTCTGGGTATAGGAAGAAATTAAATTCCTTGGTTTCCTTACAATGAATTAAATTATGGGTACTACCCTAATCAATCAACATTATTATATTTTTCTTATTAATATGTCCTTCTATCTTGAGAGTTTGAGGAGTGGTAATTCCTGCCAATGCATTACAGGATATGGTCGGACCCATTTCTTCTTTCTCTAGGGTTGGTTCCTCGTGTATATCCTCTTCTTTTGAAGTTTATTGTTCATTTTTTTCCTCCTCTTCACAATCTATGTAAAATAATTTTTCTCAGCACACTTGTGACCTTTAGTGTATCTTCTATCACAACTATAGCGAAGCCCATTTTCTCTTTTTTATTCAAATTTTTGTGATGTTAACCTTGTAGGTTGTGGAAGTCTTGTAGTAGCAACACTTTCATATTTATAGATTGGAGTAGCAGGATTCCTTGTCGCCATAATTTTACTTACATTTTTTCTTTCCAACTTGAATGCCTTCTCCAAGGAATTAGGTTCCCAAACATGAACCTCTTGTTGCATGTTATCCTTTAAAGTCCCTATGAAGACATCAATCCTGTGTTCCTCTGGAATATTAGTTACCCTTATATAGGTTGTATTTGTGTTATGTTTCTTCCTTAGACCTTTGTTAGA
This sequence comes from Pinus albicaulis, assembly GCA_034641835.2. Lineage (NCBI taxonomy): Eukaryota > Viridiplantae > Streptophyta > Pinopsida > Pinales > Pinaceae > Pinus > Pinus albicaulis. Next base: position 1,017,914,536 of record CM076570.1, read on the forward strand.
TTGTCTTTGTCTTTCAGCAGAGTGGTTTTTTGTGGTTAGAGTGCCTATCTTCCTGAATACTCCTTGCTAAGCTAAAACCTAAGATTTTCTTTCTTATTCTTGAACTGAAGCTTCTTCATCTAGCTAAATTTCTAATGCCTCAAAGAGTAGAGTAGACATGTATGCGTTTGTTTTCTTGATGGCTGATAGCTTTGTTCTTTCCTTCAACCTCTGCAGATCTAATATCTTTGTGTTCTTCTTATGAGCACCAACTCACAACTTTGTTCTTTCATAAGCTTGTAGGTTGTATTTGTGTTATGTTGCTTCCTCTGAAATTTTTTATATTGTCTTTTTCTTTCAGTGGATTGTTTGTTTTTGGTTATAGTGCCTATCTTCCTAAATACTCCTTGCTAAGCTAAAACCTAAGCTTTTCTTTCTTATTCCTAAACTGAAGCTTCCTAATCTAGCTAGCTTTCTAATGCCTCGAAGAGTAGATCCATATGTGTGACTTTTGACATAACTTCATCAACCACTACCACTAGTTGTTTAAGTAAGTGTATAAAACAATATTTCACCCCTTTCCACTTATTACTTCAATCATAAGTTTCTATGTGTAGATTTTAGGCCCACCTCACTAGATGATGTGGTGATTTTATTGTAATTGAGATGATAAAATTACTAGGATTGAGGTTGGCTATTTTAAAAAAATTAACCAAACATTGATGTAGTGATACTTTTCCATGATGCTTCCTCTCCTAGTGTTGTCATTTACTTTTCTAATCTTGTAAAATGTTAGAAGTGGAGTGTTTTATGATGTAATGGATATTATTAATCTATATTATGTACATTTACTTTTCTAATCTTGTAAATGTTAAAAGTGGAGTGTTTTATGATGTAATGGATATTACTAATCTAGATTATGTATGTAGTGATGTGATGATAGTGTGTAGGTTGATGTTCAAGTTGTAAAATTCTTGTATGTATATAAAGGATGAATGATATTACAAGCCAAAAATGACATTAAATTATAAAATTTAAGTGATTATTAAATTTGACACCTTCCATGATGCTTCCTCTCCTAGTGTTTTCATTTACTTTTCTAATCTTGTAAAATGTTAAACTTTACTTTACTTTTCTCCGACAAACTCATCAAGGTGTGACTTTTGACATAAATTCATCAACCACTACCATTAGTTAAACTCATCAAGGTGTGACTTTTGACATAACTTCATGAACCACTACCACTAGTTGTTTTAGTAAGTGCATAAACAAAATGACATTATTATAAATTATTAAACAATCTATTAGGTGATAAATCATACTTTTTAAGGACATAACTAATGCAAGTTAAAAATTCTTTTTTAATGTTCTTGGCCTATTTATAGATGTCAAAGTAAAGGTTTCTAGATGTGATTTTCCGATAAAATTCAAGGAAAACTAAACTCTAAGGCAAACCATGTACATGTCATTTCTCCCTATTATCACTCTAATAATTCTTAAAGTTGTGAGATTTTTAGTTTGAAGAATATCAGAGGTAACCACAAACCTACTTTTAAGCCTTAGGATCTAGCCTTCCTAAAGTTTAGAGAGAGCTCTCTCTATAATATTTAACTTTGTTGATTATATTTGGTTTTAGGCTACTTATATGGGGCAAATTGGTTATGCGGTTTTGATTTTGTTTGGTGGGAAAATAACTTACTCAGATGGATAACTATAGATCTGTATCCCATTGGGCAGATGGAGTTAATGTGTCAAGCAGTCAGATCAGGATCAAGGTCTAAAGGTAAATGTTTACAGGGTAAGATAGCAGAGTCACTTCATATCTTCAAAGGCTGATGGTGAAATGGTTTTGATCGGGATAAAGAGAAATTAAGGGTTCTTAAATCTAGATAAGAAGTGAAAAGGTAGAGGTCAATGGAAATCAGGGTGCAATTAAGGGTTCCCTACACTAGATATCAGTAGAAAACATTTAAATGATAATCCGTAAATAACATAGTGCTTTTAACAAACTCTGAAATAACGATTCCTCATTATCATTAAAATTTAGAACACATTCATGAAAGGATGGAAAACATAAGAAAATTGGCAAGATGACAAGTGAAACACATGAATCCTGTAATATGATGCTTTATTTCATGTGATCCAGTCTGCTAACTTGAACTTGATACCAAGAACCCTTAGGTTCAGAATATAAAAGCTACAGAAATGTTCAGAAATTAATCCACTCTCAATACTTCAAATGATGAAGTATCTATACAAAAAATAGTACAAAATATCCTAAAATAAACATAGGAATTTTTATTGGAAAATAAAATATCTTCATGTAAGAAGATAGTGACAACTACCTAAATAATTGCTAGTTGTCCTATTTATTGAAATAAAATAGCTTGTTGTTTGGAATTGGCTACAGCTGGACAACTGAGGTGTTGCTCATGCTGGCAGTTTTATCTTCAATCTATTTTGATCTTAATTTTTCATATGATACACTTTTAACTATTACACTTTGACTGCAGAAAACTGTTTACTGTTGATGTAAAAGCAACAAATTATGTCTTTACCTTTCATGCTTTGTCCTCACTGTAGTTCGATCTTACAGTAAATCATTTAAATTATCCCAGAACTCTGCTTCTGGAAATTTAATCTTCATTAGCCTTCTGAAGTTTTCATCAACTTCAGTGTATTTGGAAAATGTTGGTTTGTTAAAAAAAAGGTGTTTTACTCCATGCTACTAGTAAAACAGATTTTCAAGATTCTTGTGCAAAACTTTCCCTGTTGAGATTCCTTGCCAATATGACTAGTTTACCTATTCTTTAGCAAATTCTATCATCTTTTTGTGATAATCCTCATGTTTCATCAATTTTTCATTGATTACCAGTGGATTAGGAAGGCCTTTTTGCCTTAAAATATCAAATTTTATCATGAATCTTGTGATTGCCATTTCCATGTTTTGGTACTTTTCCTCTAATTGTTTCATCAATTTCTTCTTAGATATTACCTTTCTTACATCAATTATGGTCTACGTTCTATCTGTAATTCCAATTTCATCCAATTCTTGCTTATTTTTAGAAATGAGGAATTTGATAATTTCCAAGGCATCTTTAGGTTTTTTACCTCGCTCCTCCTTTGTCTTTTGTATTGCTTCTTTTGCTACTTTCAGTAAATCTTTCTGCTCATATATTACCTGTATATATGGCCAAGTATCATTGACTGATTCAATGATATTGGACCATAAGTGGTTTTTAATATGTGCCATAGTTTCTTTCAAATTCAATTCTGTTTCCAATTTATTTAGTTTTTCATTCAACCTTTTGGCCTTTTACTCTTCAGTATTGGCATTAATCTGTGCAAGCTTTTTGGCGTCTTCTAGATTTTTAATTTGTGCCTTAAATTTTTTTATTTCATTGGTTTGAATGGACATGTCCTGCATTGCCTTTACCAATTTACATGCCTCATATGATTGCTAGACTGTAGTTGCTAAAGACTCAGTGGCAAAAGTTGTTGAAGAAGTTACTGGTACTGCTATAGCTAATGGAACATTTGGAGGTAGTTATTCTGCCAAAGTAGATGAAACTACTATTGTCACTACAGGAATTACAATAGCAGGGACTTCCTGGGCTTTGGTGGCTTCTTTTTCTTGGACTAATTTGTCTATCTCAATCTCCATTTCTTTAATATGAGTTGTAAGCTGCAAAATAAGACTCATCATTTCATCTTTTTTATTAGTATCTTGCAAAATCTCCTTAGCTTGAGGATGCTCGGTAGGAGGCAGTTTCAGTTGCTTCTTAAGTGCAGCAATATCAACATTTTTCTTCATAATTAATTCTTCTGTAGCTTTTATGTTCCGAGGATCATAACATACCTCAATTACTAATTCCTCCAAGGATTTTATTATGATATCCTTTGCATATGATGATGCTTTCTCTAGTTTGAGCTGATCACATACATTAATCAAAGTATTTTGGATCTTTTGTGCACTCATTGCTTTTGTAGTCATTATGGAATAAAGCATCTCTCTTGCTTTTTTATGAAATTCAATTTGGTCTAGGGGATGAATATCCTGGACTGGAACTTAAAAATAAACCTTTTTATAATCAGATGATGTTTTAGGAGTTGGAACTGTGGGCTTAAGCAATATCATCAACATTTTATTGTTCTTGTAATCAAAGGCTGAAAGCAGCCTATTTTGCATGCTGGGGGTTTTCTTTAAGTACTGATGGTATATTTCATTCTTTATTTCTTAATTTTTAGCTTTAATATACTTGTACCTTTCCTTGATGTCCATATCCTTTTCTTCTGTCTGCTTTGATGATGATACTTCTATACTATGTTTTTTTTAATCAACTCTATATTAGAAGTAGTTGGCTATTGTTCATTTTCAACTACTGTAGGAGGCACAGTGTCTTTTTCTTCAATCTCTGTGTCTATGATCTCTACTATCTCTTTTTCTTTGTCTGCTGGATTAATATTTGGATTTTTTTTGTACCTAAGTTTGAACTTTGTCTCTATAGTGGTCTCATCTGTGTAAGACCCTTCTGTTACATAACATTTTTTCACTGTCCCTGCAATCCCCATCTCAAACATTGGAGGGTCATTCCTGTGACTAATAAGAAGTGTCATGCCTTGCAAATACCATCATTGCATCCCTTTACATGAGAGTAATATTCCTTATGTTGACAATTCCCAGAGCAGAGCTTTAGAAACCCCTGTTTTTTCCTTGGCATGAGTAGCCAGTTCTACCCTCGCGCCAATGAGGAAGATTAACACTAGGACCCACGCCAATTGGCACTCTATCCCAGTTAGCCACCTGCTTCGAGCTGTTTATGGGATTTTTTTTAAAAATAGAGGCGAAGATTCCACTCTAATAACTTTGAGGATGAGTCATTGGGAGTGGTTGGACTGAATAACCACAAACTCCCTCCTTTAGTTTATGGTTTTCACCTCTTGTGGGAACCTCCTAAAGGATAGGCCTCCCTTCCACCTTTGTAGGGATCCTAATCTCCTCATTTTCCTCTATAAAAAGAAGCTATATCTCCTTGCATAATCTAGCTGAACATGGAGAACTTAGTACACTATAGCTAAATTGTTGAAGAGATAGAACAAGAAGGAACTTCATTGAGAGAGCTTAAGTCCATGCCCTCATCCCGTCCGAATCACTTGATGAGTATCTGATACGCACTTTGGTTGAACCCTGCTAGAGGAGATTGCAACGTCAAAGCTTTGGTTGTATCTCTTCCTTCTATCAATACATATACGTGACTATTGTTTGGTTCCCATTTTGCGTTATGTCATTTGTTTAATGCAATATGCTTAGCCCTCTTTGACTGGCTAGTAGTTATGAATGAATTTATTATGTCATATGTTGTTCTTATTTACTGATCTATGTGCAAGTATCCGAGCGTGACTGCAGAAGGATCATATCTTGCCGAGCCAAGAGCGAGAGGCCACCACCACTACAGCCACGATGACATCCTTGGATTCCATGTACGTTGATCTATCGTGTTATCTTTACATTCAGTAATTAGGAACCTACACTCCATCAAGTCTCTTTGTTTCTAGACCCACTCTAGGGCTAGAGGGATCACCTATGTCTGCAGAGGGGATTTACCTGCTTAACAAATTGGTGACTCAACTGGGGATCAGTGTGAGTTTTTCTTTTAAGCTTGTTGGGTCACACTCAGTCGTTGACTTACTTATCTATGTTTTTTTAGTTTGCTTGCTTGTTTTCAAATCCCTGTTCAACACTAGAGTGTCAAGATTGATCTATGCTCATTGGTTTTTCCATTTTTCCATAGTTATCTATCCTAGTGTGCTTTTCGCTTGAATAGTTGCATCGATTGGTGCATATTTCTTTTTTTGGAGTCGTGCTAACCCCTGTTTGGCGCAAATTACTACCTTACAGTCACGCTGAATCCTGTAGGATTTGGTTTGACCTCCTTGATGAGCATTTTGGTCAATTTTGCTTGACTCTGGGTTGTTTTTTGTGTGTAATTGAGCCTTTGGGGCTATTTTGACTACTGTAGTCATGATTTTCTCAATTGTTTGTCTATTTTCTTGTTAGTGCAGTTGAAGGACTTAGAGTTTCTAAGTGTCTTTATGCACTGAGCCTTCTGTTCTGAAATCAAGTCTTTTTTATTATTTTCGGTCTCATCCTCGGGTTCATTGCACTAAGTTTTCTTGATCCTTTTTGAGTGTTTTCTTTGGTTGGATGATCATTTCATTTTTGTTTCATTATTCTCCTTGTTGCTCCAAGCATAGATTACATTGCTTGTTTTGGGTCGCTTTGAAAACTTTCTTTTGGTTTGGGATATTGCAACATTAGTTTGAGTGCTTTCTTGTGTTTTTTTTGCGTTGATTGAGTTATTCAATTTTGATTCCTACATTAACAATACTCAAGATAATGTTGATTTTGTTTTTTTTCATGTAATTAGTACATTGTGTGCTTCATTTTGTTGGAAAATCAACCAAAAAAAAAAAAAAAATTGTGAAAATTTCTTCTGCATAACTAGCATTTGATCATCTAGGAAAGACTTTTTCATTTTCGCTTCATTGCATTAGATGCATTAGTGGATTTAACCTTCGCATATTCTCATTGTTTGCTATTGTTTGAAAGATCTCTATCCTTCTTGTAATTAGCATTCATTGAATGAAATATGGTGTTCTTTTGAATGTAGTTTGCATTTAGGAAATTTGAGATCCAAATTCGATAGGGCTTTGAAATTTAAACATAATCCAAGATCAATTTTAAAATTCATTCAATTAACCTAAGGAAGCATTGGAACCTAACGCAAGATCTTTAGTGGTCTAGGCTAGAGACATGTTCTGGCGTCTTAAAACCTAGTAGCTGTCATTCATCATCTGGCTTTAGAGATCGCTAGTACGGACTTGTGCTAACCATACTATTGAGTATATAAAGGGAGACCCCTCTAGGTTGCAATCCTTTTATACATAGGAAGTCAAGGTGTGCTTTGTGAGCATTTTCCCTGCTTATTGGGTCTTTCTTATTGTGGAGATGTCTATTACCCCTTATGTTGGTTTCACGGATGGTGCTTCTCGCAATCCCATGAATTTGTCTTCAGCAGCCTAGGTAACTTATGATCCTGCTGGTGAGTTGATAGGTCTGCAAGGTATTTTTTAAGGACGGACTACAAACAATGTCACTGAATATAGTGCTATCCTTGAACTAGTAACCGAGGCAATCAACCTCGGCATACCCGCATTGCTTGTAAATCTATATTCATAGCTTTTCGTTCTTCAACTCAATGGTCATTATTCAATCAGAAACCCGTACATTTTGAGATTGTATTTACATGTTTTTTTGCTAGAAATACATTTTTATTTTATTACATATCAACATATTCCTAGGCGAATGAATGCATTAACAAATACAGTGGCTAACATTGTGTTAGATAGACATTTGCGTAATTTGTAAAATCATCATCATACGTAAAAGATCCATGTAGGAAAATAGATGTATATATATATCATATGTTTTCATCAGTGTGCATCATAAATTCAAAAAATATGTGTTTTTGTTACATCATGAGACATCATGTCTCTCAAAATATGCAGATAGAAAACCTAGGTGTCTAATCGGCATGATGCTCATGGTAGCATGTCACTGCCCGTACGAGCCGCCTCAGCAATCCGTGAATTCGGTTTGGAACCCCTATGGTATGTCTCTGGTAGGCACGGGGAACATCGTTGAACCATTCATAGTCCGGGACTCCGCGTGTGATTCCCTCCAAGTTTTGCATGATCTCCTCCTCCTCACCTCCCTCGCCATGAGGGTCAAAATCGTGAGGGATACACCTCGATATTGAAGACATGCCTGCAGGTCTCTCTAGGCCAACATCTGCAGGAGCATGGGTTTAACATTAGAACATACATAATTTAAAAAAAATCATAACACTCATTAAAATTAAAAGTGAGTCTTTCCCAAATCTTCATCCCAATCCTCTCCCTCTAGGAGCGAGAGGTACGGATCACCAGTAAAATCCATACCAGAGTAGGGCCATTCCTCCATGAAAATCAACTGTTAGTGGAGCCAATAAAATAACTCTGGTCTCTAGGACATCTGTTGGCCACCCCCTACCCTTGGCATCAGAGCTGCCCATTGGGCCCCTCATTGGTGGTGTCGAGACTACGACCTCCTGACGCTAAAATATTAGTAGTCATTCCTAGAAGAATGATACCGGGATAGACCCATAACCAAATTGCTTCAATTTGGTCTTCTTGCACTTTTTCAGCTGGAGTTTCATATTGATTATCATGGCCTTTTCCCAGTTGTAGATGGTCGGTGTCAAGCAGTCGACAACAAGAAGTAGATGTGTCTTTGTTGCTTCGTGCGGTGTTTTCAATCCCACAGCTCGTGTGATGGTATGTAGCAATACCTTTAGTGCCAAGTCTGGGATAGTCCGGATATCGAATTTCCCACTTCCTGATCCCTTTCATGCCCGTATACATACCCTGTCAATCACCATGGACATGTCCTCCATGCAAGGGCAAGTGCCAGTTAGGATTGGTACTACTCCCCTCTATGATAGTCCTGTTATGAAGTAGACATTAGAAACATCAATCTTGAGTTCCTGATCTTGAAAGATAAACTTTTCCTGATCCTCATCCCATATGCTGATCAAATACTATAACAGCTCCAGTTGAGCTCGAAGACATAGTGTTGCGAAGAAATTTTTCAGTGAATAGTCTCTAAGATATTCCATGCATCTCACATTTTCCATGGCAAGCTCATCTTCTTCGCTCTATTCCTGTTCTTTCCATTCAATCACCATTCTGCTGCTTTATACCTGCAAACATGTTCATATGGATAGTATTAGCTAATTTAGAAGCTTGAATTTGTGAAAAAATTGGCCCTTAACTTGCATTTTTAAGAAAACATGGTTTTCGTGGTTGGCGCAATTGTTTCTAAAATAGTTGCGCCAACGGGTGCACCCCAATTCAAAAAAATGGGTGGTTGGCACGAGTCTGTGCCCGAAACTTGCGCCAACTGTCGTGCCCTAAAATCTACATTTTCCTCCTCATAAATAAAAGTTAAGGTTTGTAGACAATAAAAAAGGACTTAAATTAAAGGGAAGGATGTCGGATCTTACCTGGAACTGATGGATTCAAGATTGGTCTCTCGGATTGTCCGCTATCGTCACATCAAGATCACAGTATAAAATGAGAAACTATTGCTCCACAAGAGGTAAAAAGTGAAAAGTAATTATTTTTATCATTTTTGGCATTTTATAGCTTTTCAAAACCCTAATTAGGATTTAAGATATGTTTTTCAATTATTTTATTATATTATTTCGAGAAATGGATTTTACAAGTATCTCTTGTGCAGTGACAGGTTTTCGCGTAATAGTGATGAAGTAACGAGTTGTATTTTATAATTTTTCGGACTCGGTAAAAACATAAAAAAGTCACTACTGGATTCATATTTCAGCTCTTTTCTAACTCTCTAAAATTGAAAATATTGTTGAGATTCTTGTCATTTTGAACTCGTTAAATGGCTGCAAAATGATATCTACCCAGTATATGTTTACCTCTTTTTCGGGCTAGGATGAATTATTTACGAAAAATGAATACCTTAGCCTATCACAATTAAGAGGTTCTTTCAGATATTATTTCCTACCTTTTTAGATCTAAGAGACTATTTACGAAAAGGGCCATGCTGGAGTTTTCTTTTCCTCCTTCTTTTCAAAGTCTCTAAACATGAAAATATGTCAAGTTCTCCCTTTGTCAAACTTGTTAATCCTTGATGACATCAGACATCGTCACCATGGCATTAACCAAGTTCCTCCTTCCTAGGGCTCGTAAAATATATTAGGTTGGATTTGTCCAGCTGCTCAATCGCAAGGCACTTATTACCCTCAAGGTCAATATCAGCCGATATATAGTGTGCCCAAGTTTTTAACCCTCAAAATCAACCTGCATTGGTGTCTTAGTAACCTCAAAGCCATGCTTACATTCTGCAACAAACTCCATCTGTTGCTCAGCAGGGACCTCAATGGTCTACTCAGACTCAGTGTCCAGATCCTCAATCCCAGTATCAACATAATTATCTTGCTTCTAATCCCTATGGTCAAACTCCTCTGGGACAAAATATACGGGGGCAGAATTCCTCTCAGACTGGGTGGAATGTGAGGTCCTTATTAGAGACCTTGAATGACTCAATTACCATTTCTTGCTAAGTTGGAATTATCAGATGTGTCAATGTTAACAAACAATCCCATTCTTCATAACCCATATTAGCCTCTGGTGCCGACCAATATTCCTTGTGATTGTCCTAAATTTGAGGGCAAGTCTGGAAAAGACCCCCAAGTGCATGTTATGACTTACCACTTGTGGTGTTCCTCTAACTCTTGGGTTTATGATTCTATTTGACTCTATCTTTTTTAGTGAACTCTTACTGGTGCCGCTACAAAGTGGTACATTGATCTATCTCGTGGCACCTTACAAGACTTCAATTCTTTAGCCATGACATTCCTTACACATTTTCAGTTATCAGTCCGCTACGAGACCAGGCTACACCTCCTCACTTCATTGAAATAAGACGGAGCTACTCATATCTCGGATCATATTCATGAGTGGCGACGTTGTCATCGCATGATCAAATTTGAGATTCCTGATCAGCTTTTGACTGATTGGTTCACCACCTCCTTTTTCAATTAGATTGCGAGATACATAGCTATGGGGGCATGTGTAACCGAGGAACAAGCCATTGCTTATACCCAGTACCTTGATCTTGTGTACTCTCAATCTGGCGCATTGTATGATATCTTGCCTGATGTTCCTCAACCTGGAACTTCTAAACCACCAGCGACTCCATCCATCGATGGTATTATTGGTTTCATATCTCAAACTTCTCAGAAGTCTTCTTCTTCAAACTATGGGAAGCTAAAGTCTATTTCTTCCAAGCATGTTGCTTCTTAGTCCACCTCGAATTCTGGTAAGCCCGCAAAAGTTAATGTCATTCAGGCCAATTCGACGAATAATGCTTCTAAAGGTAAAAGGAAGGGTAAATGTAAGGCCAAAGCTGATACCCCAAAACATGATTCTTAGAAACTTCGTGCCGGTGATGGTTTTCAATGCAAGCTGAAGTACCCTTATTTGATTTGTGATGAAGAGCACTTCACCAAGGATTGTCCTCGATTGTCCGAAGTGAGCCAGTTGCTCAAAGGCACTCAGGGAACTATGATTGTTCTTAAAGAACCTTTCCCATCTTAGTAGACCTAGATGGTAGAGCAACCTGAGTCCTCTACCCCATTTGGCTCTCAAGTGTTCATGATGAACGGTTTTGCAGCTATTTCTATTGCTACTTGATCGAAATATTATACTAGATCACGTCAGGTAACGGGGAAGGAGATCGTTGATGGTCCTCCTCCTTCGCATGTTTCTGGCCCTCTTGAGATTGAAAGGCCCAGTGTTGAATCCGTTGTATGGCCACCTTCCAAAGGTGTACTCCGCAAGTGTTCTTACAATCCCAACACCCATGCCGCTCACCATTATAGTATTGTTGAGGATTTAGCTCAAGAACCATTTTTTATGTCCACATTAGAAGTACTTTAGAGCTTTCCTTCTCAACGAAAGGCTTTTTTTTCTGCGATTTGCGAGATTGACCCCTATTGATACTAGCCTTCTCGCTTTCAATTTAGAGAATTTCATTCCACGACTTCTGCATCAGATTGCACTGATTATCCAAGATGTTATTAATGGTCTCGACATTCATCGAGCTATTGTGGACAAGGGTGCATAAACCTATGTCATGTCATCTTCTTTCTGGAAAGATATTGGTTCTCCAGCGCTAAATTCATCTCCAAATGCCCTTGAAGCATTTGATGGAAGGGAATCTAAGTCTTTAGGTGTTCTCGTTAGTTTACCAATTACTTTGAAAGGGAAGACAATCAATGTCAAGGTAGAGGTAGTTGATGAAAAAATCAATTATAATCTTCTCCTTGGTCACAGTTGGACTCATGTCATGTTGTGCGTTCCATCCACTCTCTTTCATGTTCTGAAATTTCCGCATGAAGGAAATATTGTTACTGTTGATCAATTGTACTTCTTCACCTCTTCTTCCTAGAACAACATTCGATATGTGGATCAAATTCATACTCCCTACAAGAGCGTAGGGCCGGGCCTTTTCAAGGATCCTGCCCTCATGGGTATTTTTCCTCTTCCTCCACCAAACACTGTTTAGATCAATATGATCTCTCGGTCTGATGACCTATGGATTATTCCTTTTCCTGAATAGATCGATTCTTTCAGATATTCGATGCCGTTGAGTCTGATTGAGATTGATTATTGTGAACTCGTTGCAGATTCAGAAACTCTGTCCTCTGATCATGCTCCTTTGAGCATGTCTCTTGATATTTATTCTCAATCCCCCTGGCTTGGCGATGTAGATTCGTCTGATCCTTTGAAAGAAGTGTTCCCCTATGATGAAGCCATCGTGGAAACTATGTCTCTCGAAGATCTATCATGGGACGATGGTCATCATCGTTCCTCATTCATGCTTGGCCTCAAGGCCATGTTTATGTGTCTTGAGCAATTTACATTTCAATTTCCTTCATATCCACTTCAAGTTCCTGTTCTGGCACATGACGTTTTTTTGGAAGGTAAATTTAGTAATATTACACAGACAATGCCTATTGACATTTTCGTGAAACCGAGAATTATCGAGAACATTCATATTGGGGTCACTTGTTCTTCTAATGAAGTAAAAGTTACACTAGCCTTTTCCATGAGTTTCGTGATGTATTTTCATGGTCCTATGAAGAAATTCCCCGCATTGATCCAAGTATAGTGGTGCATGAAATTCCTACTTACCCGGATTTGAAACCTGTTTGCCAGCATCTTCGTCCTATGCACCCTAGAAAAGCTGCTACCATTAAAGGTGAAGTTGAAAAGCTTCTCTGAGCTGGTTTCATTTATCTGATTCCCTTGACATAATGGGTGTCTAATATTTTCCCTGTAGATAAGAAGCAGGGAACCATTCGGATCTGCGTTGATTATCGTGATATTAATCGAGCTTGTCCCAAGGATAATTATCCTACTCCTTTTATCAATAAAAGCATTGACGACTCTGCTGGGAGTGAGATTTTTTCCCTCATGGATGGTTTTTCTAGTTATAATCAGATTAATATTCTCCTGACTGATCAACATAAGACTGCCTTCATCTATCCTTCAGGTACTTTCACATATAAGAAGCTCCCTTTTGGCTTAAAGAATGTTGGGGCCACATTTTACTGGCCAATGTTGTATGCTTTTCACGATATTCATCACATCGTTCAGCCTTATTTGGATGACCTTCTGGCTCATTTAGCTAAGCGTATGGACCATCCTAACCATCTTCGTCAAATTTTTCTTCGTTGTCGACGCTACAACATTCGACTTAATCCGCACAAGTGCGTCTTCTGTGTTGATTCCGGTAGACTCTCGGGGTTTATCATGTCCAAAGATGGAATTATCCTCGATCCACTCAAGGTTGAGGCTATCATCAATCTCCCCTCTCCCTCTTCATTGCATCAGTTGTATATTTTTCAAGGGAAGGCTAATTTTCTACGCCGTTTCATACCTAACTATGTAGAAGTGGCTAAAGGATTCACACGATTATTGAAGCAAGGTGTCCCATTCTGTTGGGATGAGATTGCTGAGAAATGCTTTGATGCACTGAAGATGTTGGTTTTCAACGCTCCTCTGTTGCATCCTTCGAACTATCATCGTGATTTTTCCCTCTATTTAGCCACCGCTTTCAATACGATTTCCATGGTTCTGGTACAAGACGATGATGACAGTGACTAGCATATTATCTATTACTTATCTTGTAACCTTCTTGATCCTGAGACATGCTATGCACATGTCGAGAAGTTAGCATTAGTTGCGGTTCAGGAAGTTTAGCATTTTCTTCATTATATTATTTTGCGTACTATAACCATGATTTCTGATTACAACCCTATGACCTATATATTATCTCGAAAATTGTTGGGGGGGAAAATACTCGAAGTGGATTTTCATTCTGCAAGTGTTCGATTTGGAATTCACTGCTACCAAGTTGAAGAAATCGTTAGTCTTTGCTGATTTGATTTGTTCCCTCCCTTCAAACTCTGCTCCCTCTCATTCTGACGAATACATTCCAGACGATACACTTTTCTTGATTAGCAACCTCGATCCCTGGTACGGTGATATCATCGTCTATCTCCAGACTTCTATTTTCAGATCTGAGTTGATGAAGGATGCGTGCCTATGCATCCGACATCAATCGCAACCTTATCACATAATCGAAGATACGCTTTATCGCGTCGGAGTGGATTCCATACTCCGCCGATTTTTTACTCTCAAGGAAGCTGAGAAAGTCCTGAATGATTATCACAGTAGCGCCTATGGCAGTCACATGTCTAGTTATGCCACTGCACAGAAAATTCTTCATGCTAGTTATTTCTGGCCTTCTATTTTCAAGGACTGCATTTTTGTGGTTCGTAAATGTCATGATTGCTAGATATATCAGTGCAAGATGTGTGCACTGCTTGTACCTCTCCATCCTGTCATTACCGTTGGTCCCTTTATGAAGTGGGGCATCGATTTTATGACGTGTAACCCTCACTCAGTCGGGGGGCATGCTTATATTGTCGTAGCCATTGACTACTTCACCAAATGGGCCAAAGAAATGCCTACACTTGCCTTTGATGGTAAGACAACTGCTCAATTCATATTCAGTCACATCATTGCTAGGTTTGGTGTCCCTCAAGCCATCGTTACTGATCATGGTTCCCATTTTCAACATTATATGGTGGCAGATTTGACTTCTAAGTTGGGTTTACATCACGACTGCTCAACACCATACTATCCTAAGGCCAATGGCTAGGTTGAAGCTATAAAAAAAGTTCTTGTCACCATGCTTCAACGTATGATTGGGATCCACAAATCCAAATGGAATCTCATCTTATTTTCGTCTCTTTCAACATACCAAACTTCAGTTAAGAATGTAACTAGATTCACTTGTTTTTAGTTAGTTTATGGTCTAGAAGCTACTCTTCCGATTGAGTGTGAAACACCTTCCTTTAAGTTGGCTGTGGAATTACTACCAAATAATTCGCCAAAAGAAGAGCATCTCCTCTACTTAGAAAGGCTATATGAAACTCGCCGATTTGCTGCTCTGGTTATCAAAGCACATAAGAAGCGGGTCAAAGCTCATTTTGACCAATCAGTTTCCCCTCATTCCTTTGTTGAAGGAGACCTCATCCTCCTGTACAACCGAGCTCATGATAATCTGGGGGTAGGAAAATTTGAACCAATGTGGCATGTACCCTACATTATTAAATGTGTGTTGCATAATGGGGCCTATGAGCTTATTGATTACGAAGGTCATCCTCTAGAACAACCCAAAAATGGGTTGTATCTCAAAAAATATTATGCATGAGTCATTCATGCATGACTAATGTACATATGAGTTGTTTTTATTTTTGTACTTGTTTTGGTTTAGTGTGCTTTGTGAGAATTTTTCCTGCTTATTGGGTTTTTCTTATTGTGCAGATGTCTGTTACCCCTTATGTTGGTTTCGCAGATGGTGCTTCACGCAGTACTAGGAATTTGTCTTCAGCAACCTGGGTAATTTATGATCTTGATGGTGAGTTGATAGATCTGCAAGGTATTTGTCTAGGACAGACTACAAACAATATCGTTGAATATAGTGCTGTCCTTGAGCTATTAACCGAGGCAATCAACCTCGGCATACACGCATTGCTTGTAAATCTAGTTTAACAGCTTCTCATTCTTAAGCTCAATGGTCATTATTCGGTTAGAAACCTGTACATTTTGAGATTGTATTTACGTGTTCGTTTGCTAGAAATGCATTTTATCTTATTACATATCAACATATTCCTAGGCTAATGAATACATTAACATATATAGTGGCTAACATTGTATTAGATAGACATTTCCGTAATCTATAAAATCATCATCATATGTAAAAGATCCATGTAGGAAAATAGATGTATATATATATATATATATATATATATATATATATATGATATGTTTGCATCAGTGTGCATCATAAATTCAAAAAATATGTGTGTTTCTGTTACATCATGAGACATCATGTCTCTCAAAATATGCAGATATAAAACATAGGTGTCTAATCGGCATGATGCTCATGGTAGCATGTCACTGCCCATATGAGCCGCCTCAGCAAGCGATGAATTTGGTTTGGAACCCCTACGATATGTCTTTGGTAGGCATGGGGACAATCGTCGAATCATTCATAGGCTGGGACTCCGCGTGTGATTCCCTCCAAGTTCTGCACGATCTCTTCCTCATCGCCTCCCTTGCCATGAGGGTCAAAATCGCAAGGGATACACCTCGATATCGAAGACATGCCTACGGGTCTCTCTGGGCCAACATCTGCAGGTGCATAGGTTTAACGTCAGAACATACATAATTTAAAAAAAAAATCATAACACTCATAAAAATTAAAAATGAGTCTTACCCAAATCTTCATCCCAATCCTCTCCCTCTAGGAGTGGGAGGTACGGATCATGAGTAAACTCTGTACTAGATTAGGGCCAGTACTCCATGATAATCAACTATCAGTGGATCCAATCAAAGAACTCCAGTCTCCAGGACATCTGTTGGTCGCCTCTGGCCCTTGGCATCAGAGCTGCCCATTGGACCATCCGTGGTTCCCTCACTGGTGATGTTGAGACTATGACCTCTTGACACTAAAAGATTAGTAGTCGTTCTAGGAAGAATGATACCAGGATAGACCCATAACCAAATTGCTTCAATTTGTTCTTCTTGCACTTTTTCAGCTGGAGTTTCATATTTATTGTCACGGCCTCTGCTCAGTTGTAGATGGTCGGTGTCAAGCAGTCCACAACAAGAAGTAGCTGTGTCTTTGTTAATTCATGTGGTGTTTGCAATCCCACAGCTCGTGTGATGGTATGTAGCTTTACCTTTATTGCCAATTCTAGGATAGTATGGATATCGACTTTCCCACTTCCTGATCCATTTCGTGCCCCTGGACATACCCTGTCAATCACCATGGACATGTTCTCCATGCAAGGACGGGTGCCAGTTAGGATTGGTGCTACTCCCCTCTGTGATAGTCCTGTTATGAAGTAGACATTAGAAACATTAATCTCAAGTTCCTGATATCGAAGTTTAAACTTTTCCTGATACTCATCCCATATGCTGATCAAATACTGCAATAGCTCCAGTTGAGCTCAAAGACACGGTGTTAAGAAGAAATTTTTCATTGAATAGTCTCTGAGAGCTTTCATGCATCTCTCATTTTCCATGGCTAGCTCATCTTCTTCATTGTGTTCCCTTCCTTTCCATTCGATCACCATTTTGCCGGTTTATACGTGCAAACATGTTCATATAGATGGTATTAGCTAATTTTGAAGCTTGAATTTGTGAAAAAAATGGCCCTTAACTTGCATTTTTATGCAATCATGGTCTGCGTGGTTGGCGCGACTGTTTCTAAAACAGTCGCACCAATGAGCGCGCCTCAGTTCAGAAAAATGGGTGATTGATGTGAGTCCGTGCCCGAAACTCGCACCAACCGTCATGCCCTAAAATTTCAATTTTCCTCCTTAGAAATAAAAATTAAGGGTTGCATACAATAAAAGAGGACTTAAATTGAAGGGAAGGACGTCAGCTTTTACCTGGAACTGACAGATTCGAGATTGGTTTTCCGGATCGTCCGCTATCGTCGTAGCAACATCACAGTATTAAATGGGTAACTATTGCTCCACAAGAGGTAAAAAGTGAAAAGTAATTATTTTTATCATTTTGGGCATTTTATAACTTTTCACAACCCTAATTAGGTTTTAAGATATATTTTTCAATTATTTTATTATATTATTTCAAGAAATGGGTTTTACAAGTATCTCTTGTGTAGTGACAGGTTTTTGCGCAACAGTGATGAAGTAATGAGTTGTATTTTATACTTTTTTGGACTTGGTAAAAACACAAAAAATTCACTACTGGAGTCATATTTCAGCTCTATTTTGACTCTCTAAAATTGAAAATATTGCTGAGATTTTTGTCGTTTTGAACTCGTTAAATGGCTGTGAAATGATATCTACCCAGTATACGTTTACCCCTTTTTTGGGCTGGGATGAATTATTTACGAAAAAGGAATACCTTAGCCTATCGCGATTAAGAGGTTCTTTTAGATATTATTTCCTACATTTTCAGATCTGAGAGACTATTTACGAAAAGTGCCATGATGGAGTTTTCTTTTCCTTCTTCTTTTCAAACTCTCTAAACATGAAAAGATGTGGAGTTCTCCCTTTGTCAGACTCGTTAAACCTTGATGACATCGGACATCGTCACCATGACATTAACTAAGTTCATCCTTCCTAGGGCTCGTAAAATGTACTAGGTTGGATTTGCCTGCCTGCTCAATGGCAAGCTGCTTATTATCCTCAAGGTCAATATCATTCGGTATATAGTGGGCCCCAAGTTTTTTAACCTCAAAATAAACCTTCATTGGTGTCTAAGTAACCTCAAAGCTATGCTTACATTCTGCAAAAAAATCTATCCATTGCTCAGCAGGGACCTCAATGGTCTACTTAGACTCAGTATCCTGGTCCTCAATCCCATTATCAACAAAATTATCCTACTTCTAATCCCTATGGTCAGAATCCTCCAGGAAAAAATATATGGGGGAAAAATTCCTCTCGGACTGGGTGGAATGTGAACATGGGTCCTTAACAGAGACCTCCAATGACTCAATTACCATTTCTTGTTAAGTTGGAATTACCAGATGTGTCAAAGTTAACAAATAATCTCATTCTTCATAACCCATATTGGCCTCTGGTGCCGACCAAGATTCCTTGTGATTGTCCTAAATTTGAGGGCAAGTTTGGCAAAGACCCCCAAGTGCATGTTATGACTTACCACTTGTGGTGTTCCTCTAAATTTTGGGTTTACGATTCTATTCGACTCTGTCTTTTCCAGAAAACTCTTACTGGTGCCGCTGCAAAGTGGTACATTGAGTTGTCTCGTGGCACCTTCCAAGACTTCAATTCTTTAGCCATGGCATTCCTTATGCATTTTCAGTTATCGGTCCGCTACGAGACCGAGACGCACCTCCTCACTTCATTAAAACAAGACCAAGCTCCTCATATCTTGGATGATATTCATGAGTGTCGACGTCATCGTCGCATGATGAAATTTGAGATTCCTGATCAGCTTCTGACTTATTGGTTCACCACCTCCTTTGTCAATCATATTGCGAAAGACATAGCTATGGGGGCATGTGTAACCGAGGTACAAGCCATTGCTTATGCCCAGTACCTTGATCTTGTGTACTCTCAATCTGGTGCATTGTATGATATCTTGCCTGATGCTCCCCGACCTAGAACTTCTAAACCACCAACGACTCCATCCATTGATCGTATTATTGGTTTCATATCTCAGACTTCTCAGAAGTCTTCTTATTCAAACTATGGGAAGCCGAAGTCTATTTCTTCCAACAATGTTTCTTCTCAATCCACCTCGAATTCTAGTAAGCCCGTAGAAGTTAATGTCATTCAAGCCAATCCCTCGACTAATGCTTCTAAAGGTAAAAGGAAGGGTAAAGGTAAGGCCAAAGCTGATACCCCAAAATAGGATTCTCAGAAACTTCATGCTGGTGATGGTTCTCAACGCAAGTCGAAGTACCCTTGTTTGATTTGTGATGAAGAACACTTCACCAAGAACTGTCCTCGATGGTCTGAAATGAGCTAGTTTCTCAAAGGAACTTAGGGAACTATGGTTGTTCTTAAAGAACCTTTCCCATCTCAGCAGACCCAGATGGTAGAGCAACCTGAGTCCTCTGCACCATTTGGCTCTCAGGTGTTCATGATGAACAGTTCTATAGCTATTTCTACTGCTACTCGATTGAAATATTATACTCGATCGCATCAGGTAGTGGGGAAGGAGATCACTAATGTTCCTCCTCCTCCGCCTGTTTCTGGCCCTCTTGAGATTCAAAGGCCCAGTGTTGAATCCATTGTACGACCACCTTCCAAAGGTGTACTCCGCAAGTCTTCTTACAATCCCAACACCCATGCCGCTCACCATTATAGTATTGCTAAGGATTTGGCTCAGGCACCGTCTGCGATGTACGAATTGGAAGTACTTCAGAGTTGTCCATCCCAATGAAAGGATTTTTTTTCTGCGATTAGCGGGATTGACCCTAACGATACTAGCCTTCTCGGTTTCGATTTAGATGATTTCGTTCCACGATTTCCACATCAGATTGAGATGATTATTCAAGTTGTTATTAATGGTCTTGAAATTCATCAAGCAGTTGTGGATGAGGGTGCATCAACCTATGTCATGTCATCTTCTTGCTGGAAAGCTATTGGTTCTCCAGCCCTGATATCATCGCCAAACGCCCTTGAAGCATTTGATGGAATGGAATCTAAGCTTTTAGGTGTTCTTGCTAGTTTACCGATTACTTTGAAAGGGAATACAGTCAATGTGGAGGTAGAGGTAGTTGATGCCAAACTCAATTATAATCTTCTCCTCGGTCGGAGTTGGACTCATGTCATGTTGTGCGTTCCGTCCACTCTCTTTCATGTTCTAAAATTTCCGCACGAAGGAAATATTGTTACTGTTGATCAATTGTACTTCTTCACCTCTTCTTTTGAGAACAACGTTCCATATTGTAATAAAAAATCGGATTATCCACGGTATCATAGAAGACTTGTCCATATGTGGATCAAATTCCTACTCCCTACGAGAGCTTAGGGTTAAGCCTTTTCAAGGATCCTACCCTCATGCGTATTTTTCCTCTTCCTCCACCAAACACTGTTCAGATCAATATGATCGCTTGGTCTGATGACCCATGGATTATTCCTTTGCCTGAATAGATTGATTCTTTCAGATATTCGATGCCGTTGAGTCTGATTGAGCTTGATTATTGTGAACCCGTTGCAGATTCAGAAACTCTGTCCTCTGATCATGCTCCTTTGAGCATGTCTCTTGATATTTATTCTCAATCCCCCTGGCTTGGCGATCCAAATTTGTCTGATCCTTTGAAAAATTGTTTCCCTCTGATTAAGCCATCATGGAAATTGTGTCTCTCGAAGAGTTGCCGTGGGACGATGGTCATCATCGTTCCTCGTTCATGCCTAGCCTCGGGGCCATGTTTATGTGTCTTGAGTGATTTGCATCTCAGTTTCCTTCTCCTTTGCTTCAATTTCCTGTTCTGACACATGACATTTTTGTAGAAGGTAACTTTAGTAATATTACAACGACGATGGCTATTGACATTTCCATGAAACCAAGAATTGTCGAGAACATCCATATTGGGGTTACTTGTTCTTTTGATGAAGTACAAGTTTACACTAGCATTTTCCATAAGTTCTGTGATGTCTTTGCATGGTCCTATGAAGAAATGCCCTGCATTGATCTAAGTATAGTGGTGCATGAAATTCCTACTTACCCGGGTTCGAAACCTGTTCGCTAGCGTCTTCATCCTGTGCACCCTAGAAAAGTTGTTTCCATTAAAGGTGAAGTTGAAAAGCTTCTCCGAGCTGGTTTCATTTATTTGATTCCCTTGATAGAATGGGTTTCTAATATTTTCCCTGTAGATAAGAATTAGGGAACCATTCGGGTCTGCATTGGTTATCATGATATTAATTGAGCTTGTCCCAAGGATAATTATCCTACTCCTTCTATCGATCAAATCATCGACGACTGTGCTGGGAGTGAGATTTTTTCCCTCATGGACGGTTTTTCTGGTTATAATCAAATTAATATTCTCCTGAATGATCAACATAAGACTACCTTCATCTATCCTTTGGGTACTTTCGTATATAAGAAGCTCCCTTTTGGCTTAAAGAATGATGAGGCCACATTTTAGCGGGCGATGTCGTATGCTTTTCATGATATTCGTCACATCATTGATCCTTATTTGGATGACCTTCCGGATCATTTAGCTAAGCATATGGACCATCCTGACCATCTTCATCAAAATTTTCTTCATTTTCGATGCTAAAACATTTGGCTTAATCCACACAAGTGCGTCTTCTGCATTGATTCTAGTAGACTCTTGGGGTTTATCGTGTCCAAAGATGGAATTCTCCTCGATCCACTCAAGGTCGAGGCTATCATCAATCTCCCCTCTCCCTCTTCATTGCATCAATTGTAGATTTTACAAGGGGAGGCTAATTTTCTACACCGTTTCATACCTAACTATGTAGAAGTGGCTAAAGGATTCACATGATTATTGAAGCAAGGTGTCCCATTTTGTTGGGATGAGATTGCTCAGAAACCATTTGATGCACTGAAGATGTTGCTTGTCAATGCTCCTCTATTGCGTCCTCCAAACTATCATCGTGAATTTTCCCTCTATTTAGCCACTGCTTTCAGTAAAATTGCCATGGTTCTGGTACAAGACGATGATGACAGTGACGAGCATGTTATCTATTAATTATCTCGTAACCTTCTCAATCCTGAGACACGCGATGCACATGTCAAGAAGTTAGTGTTAGCTGCGATTCAGGCAATTCAGCATTTTCTTCATTATATTCTTTTGCATACTGTAACCGTGATTTCTGATTGCAACCCTATGACCTAGATATATTATCTCGACAATTTTTGGGGGGGAAATACTCGAAGTGGATTGTCATCCTCCAAAATTTCGATTTGGAATTCACTACTGCCAAGTAGAAGAAATCATTAGTCTTTGCTGATTTGATTTGTTCCCTCCCTTCAGACTGTGCTCCCTCTCGTTTTGAGGAATACATTCCAGACAATACACTTTTCTTGATTAGCACCCTCGATCCTTGGTATGGTGATATCATCATCTATCTCTAGACTTCTATTTTCATATCTGAGTTGACGAAGGATGCCTACCTATGCATCCGGCATCAATCACAACCTTAGTGTATAGTCAAAGATACACTATATCACGTCGGAGTGGATTCCATACTCCGCCGATTTTTGACTCTTGAGGAAGCCAAGAAAGTCCTGAATGATTGTCACAATGGCGGTTGTGGTGGTCACATATCTGGTTATGCCACTGCACAGAAAATTCTTCGTGTTGGTTATTTTTGGCCTTCTATCTTCAAGGACTGCATTGTTGCAGTTCATAAATGTCATTCTTGCCAGATCTATCAGCACAAGATGCGTGCGCCACCTGTACCTCTCCATCCTATCATTACCATTGGTCATTTTGTGAAGTGGGGCATCGATTTTATGACATGTAACCCTCCCTTGCCTAGGGGCATGCTTATATTGTCGTAGCCATTGAATACTTCACCAAATGGGTCGAAGCAATGCCTACAATTGCCTCCGACAGTAAGACAACTGCTCAATTCACATTCAATCACATCATTGCCAGGTTTGGTGTCCCTCAAGCCATTGTTACCGATCATGGTTCCCATTTTCAGCATTATATGGTGGCAGAGTTGACTTCTAAGTTAGGTCTACGTCACGACATCTCAACACTGTATTTTCCTCAGGCCAATGGCCAGGTTGAAGCTGTAAACAATGTTCTTGATACCATGCTTCAACGTATGATTGGGATCCAAAAATCCAATTGGTATCTCGTATTATTTTCGGCTCTTTCGGCATACTGAACTTCAGTTAAGAATGCAACCGGATTCACTCGTTTTCAATTGGTTTATGGTTTAGAAGCTACTCTTCTGATTGAATGTGAAATACCTTCTCTCAAGTTGGCTGTTGAATTACTGCCGAATACTTCGCCAAAAGAACAACGTCTCCTCTACTTAGAAAGGCTGGACAAAACTCATCGCTTTTTTGCTCTAGTTATCGAAGCACAGAAGAAGCGAGTCAAAGCTCATTTTGACCAATCAGTTTCCCCTCGTTCGTTCGTTGAAGGAGACCTTGTCCTCCTGTACGACCAAGCTCATGATAAGATAGGGGAAGGCAAATTTCAACCCATGTGGCATGGGCCCTACATTATTAAATGTTTGTGCATAATGGGGCTTATGAGCTCATTGATTACGAAGGTCATCCTCTAGAACAACCCAGAAATGGGTTGTATCTCAAAAAAATATTATGAATGAGTCATTCATGCATGACTAATGTACATATGAGTTGTTTTTATTTTGGTACATGTTTTGGTTTGGTGTGCTTTGTCAGCATTTTTCCTGCTTATTGGGTCTTTCTTATTGTGTAAATGTCTATTACCCCTTATGTCGGTTTCGCGGATGGTGCTTCCCGCAATACCAGGAATTTGTCTTCAGCAGCCTGGGTAATTTATGATCCTACTGGTGAGTTGATAGATCTGCAAGGTATTTGTCTAGGACGGATTACAAACAATGTCGCTGAATATACTGTTGTCCTTGAACTATTAACCGAGGCAGTCAACCTCAGCATACACGCATTTCTTGTAAATCTAGATTCACAGCTTCTCGTTCTTCAGCTCAATGGTCATTATTCGGTCAGAAATTCATACATTTTGAGATTGTATTTACGTGTTCATTTGCTAGAAATACATTTTTATTTTATTACATATCAACATATTCCTAGGCGAATGAATGCATTAACGGATACAGTGGCTAACATTGTATTAGATAGACATTTGTGTAATATATAAAATAATCATCATACGTAAAAGATCCATGTAGGAAAATAGATGTATATATATATCAGATTTTTGCATCAGTGTGTATCATAAATTCAAAAAATATGTGTGTTTCCGTTACATCATGAAACATCTTGTATCTCAAAATATGCAGATATAAAACCTAGGTGTCTAATTGGCATGATTTTCATGGTAGCATGTCACTGTCCGTACAAGCCACCTCAGCAAGCGATGAATTTGGTTTGGAACCCCTATGGTATGTCTCTGGTAGGCACAGAGAAAATCATCAAATCCTGCATAGTTCGAGACTCTGCGTGTGATTCCCTCCAAGTTGCGCATGATCTCTTCCTCCTCGCCTCCCTTGCCATGAGGGTCAAAATCGCGAGGGATACGCCTCGATATCGAAGATATGCCCGGGGGTCTCTCTGGGCCAAAATCTGTAGGTGCATGGGTTTAACGTCAGAACATACATAATTTAAAAAAAAAAATCATAACACTCATGAAAATTAAAAAAAGTCTTACCCAAATCTTCATCCCAATCCTCTCCCTCTTGGAGCGAGAGGTAAAAATCACCAGTAAAATCTGTACCAGAGTAGGGCCAATCCTCCATGACAATCAACTGTCGGTGGAGCCAATCAAAGAACTCCAGTCTCTAGGACATCTGTTGGTTGCCCCCTGCCCTTGGCATCAGAGCTTCCCATTGGGCCATTGATGGTTCCCTCCCTGGTGGTGTCGAGACTATGACCTCCTGATGCTAAAATATTAGTAGTCATTCCTAGAAGAACGAAACCAAGATAGACCCATAACCAAATTGCTTCAATTTGGTCTTCTTGCACTTTGTTAGTTGGCGTTTCATATTGATTGTCACGGCCTTTGACTAGTTGTAGATGGTCAGTGTCAAGCAGTCCACAACAAGAAGTAGATTTATCTTTGTTGCTTCATGTGGTGTTTGAAATCCCGCAGCTCGTGTGATGGTATGTAGCACTACATTTAGTGCCAAGTCTGGGATAGTCTGGATATCAACTTTCCCACTTCCTGATCCCTTTCATGCCCCTGGACATACCCTGTCAATCACCATGGACATGTTCTCCATGTAAGGCAGGGTGTTCATTAGAATTGGTGTTGCTCCCCTCTATGGTAGTCCTGTTATGAAGTAGTCATCAGAAACATCAATCTCGAGTTCTTGATCTTGAAGGATAAAATTTTCCTGATCCTTATCCCATATGCGGATCAGATATTGTAACAGCTCTAGTTGAGCTTGGAGACACGATGTTAAGAAGAATTTTTTTAGCGAATAGTCTCTGAGAGCTTCCATGCGTCTCTGATTTTCCATGGCAAGCTCATCTTCTTCACTGTGTTCCCGTTCTTTCCATTCGATCACCATTCTGCCACTTTATACCTGCAAACATGTTCATATGGATGGTATTAGCTGATTTAGAAGCTTGAATTTGTGAAAAAATTGGCCCTTAACTTGCACTTTTAAGCAAAAATGGTCTGCGTGGTTGGCGTGACTGTTTCTAAAATTGTCACACCAATGGGCGCGCCCCAGTTCAGAAAAATGGGTGATTGGTGCGAGTCTATGCCCGAAACTCGCGCCAACCACCGTGCCCTAAAATTTACATTTTCCTCCTTAGAAATCAAAATTAAGGGTTGTAGACAATAAAAGAGGACTTAAATTGAAGGGAAGGATGTCGACTCTTACCTGGAACTGACGGATTCGAGATTGGTTTGTCGGCTCGTTCACCATCATCGCAACAAGATCACATTATAAAATGGTTAACTATTGCTCTACAAGAGGTAAAAAGTGAAAAGTAATTATTTTTATCATTTTTGGCATCTTATAACTTTTCAAAACCCCAATTAGGTTTTAAGATATATTTTTTGATTATTTTATTATATTATTTCGAGAAATGGGTTTTACAAGTATCTCTTGTGCAGTGATAGGTTTTCGCACAATAGTGATGAAGTAACGAGTTGTATTTTATACTTTTTCAGACTCGGTAAAAACACGAAAAAGTCACTACTGGAGTCATATTTCAGCTCTTTTCTAACTCTATAAAATTGAAAATATTGCCGAGATTCTTGTCATTTTGAAATCATTAAATGGTTGCGAAATGATATCTACCAAGTATACGTTTACCCCTTTTCAAGCTGGGATGAATTATTTATGAAAAAGGAATACCTTAGCCTATATTTGTTGATCCTTACCACTGGATGGTTGCATCCATACCTCAGATCTCAGTTTTTTATGTACTCTATTATGGATGGCTGTGCCCATACCACATGTTCATGTATCAGATATATCAGTTGTATTTGTAATTGCAGTTTTTTTGATAATGATGTTTAGTTCGAACGCGTTCTCGTAAAGCATTTTGCTCCTCCCTCTCCCTCAGACCTCATGCTTTAGGCGGAATCTGTTACACAACATTTTGTCACTGTCCCTGCAATCCCCATCTTACACATTGGAGGGTCATTTCTGTGACTAATCAGAAGTGTCATGCCTTGCAAAGACCATCATTTCATCCCTTTGCATGAGAGTAATATTCCTTCTATTGAAAATTCCTTGAGCAGAGCTTCTAAAACCCCTGTTTTTGCCTTGGCGCGAGTAGCTAGTTCTACCCTCGCGCCAATGAGGAAGATTAACACTGGGACCCATGCCAGTTGGCTCTATGTCCCAGTTAGCCACCCACGCTGAGCTGTTTATGAAATTTATTTTAAAAATATAAGCGGAGATTCCACTCTAAAAACTTTGAGGATGAGTCATTGGGAGTGGTTGGATTGAATAACCATGGAAATCCTCCTTTAGTTTATGGTTTCCACCTCTTGTGGGAACCTCCTAAAGGATAGGCCTCCCTTCCACCTTTGTAGGGATCCTAACCTCCTCCTTTTCCTCTATAAAAAGAAGCTATCTCTCCTTGCATAAGCTAGTTGAACATGGAGAACTTAGTATACTATAGCTGAATTGTTGAAGAGATAGAACAAGAAGGAACTTCGTTGAGAGAGCTTAAGTCCACGACCTCATCCCGTATGAATCCCCCGACGAGTATCTGAGACGCACTTCGGCTAAACCCTGCTGGAGGAGACTGCGACGTCAAAGATTTGGTTGTATCTCTTCCTTCTATCAATACATATACATGACTATTGTTTAGTTCCCATTTTGCGTTATGTCATTTGTTTAATGCAATATGCTTAGCCCTCTTTGACTGGCTAGTAGTTATGAATGAAGTTATTATGTCGTATGTTGTTCTTGTTTACTGATCTATATGCCAGTATCCGAGCATGACTGCAGAAGGATTGTGACTTGCCGAGCCAGGAGCGAGAAGCCGCCACCACTACATCTAGGATGATAGCATTGGACTACAGGTAGGTCGATCTACCATGTTCTCTTTTCATTCAGTAATTAGGAACCTACACTCTAGCATGTCTCTTTGTTTCTAGACCCACTCTTGGGCTAGAGGTATCACCTCTGTCCACAGAGGGGATTTACCTGTTGAACACCTTCTTCCCTATTTCTTTTCATGCTTCTGTCTTCCTGAGCTGGGGTCTGTAAAATGTGACTAGTATCACTTTTCTTATCAGCTTCTACCAGTGTATTCTCTAACCATTATGTTTGGTTTGAGAATTTCTCAATGTTAGGCTTCTTTTCATGAATGTATGGAGTTAATTTACATTTAACTCTCATTTTTCTGATTATACCAAAGGGATCATAATATCAAATAAAACTAGTGTTGAATTTCTACTCTAACAACTATTTTTTTGCCTATGAACCTACTTCTCTGTTATTACATATGAATGGACCAACCTGGTTCTTCAGTTTAAACTGGGTTTTCTTCTTTCCAGCTAAGAAATTTACAACATCTGAGTTTAAAATATGTCTTATATACTCTGGAGCAAACAACCTCATGGGGAGGTATTTTGGAAATGATAGGGAATCATATTTGACACATAGACTCTTATTTCGGTGTGATTTTGGTATAAATACCAATCACCTGTCCTGCTTTGTTCAGACAACTGTAAAATTTCTTGATTTCATTGCTGATCCTAGGCTAAACATTGTTGTTTAGCAGATTTATCAATGGATGGATAAAAGAATCTGTAAACTCATCTGACTCCTTCCTGATCAAGGAAGTCCAAAATACAACAGATTGTGGATTTTCTTCTACGTGAAGCTTTTAAAGATTTATAGGAAACTTTTATTACTGAGAATAAAGGAACATGTGGAAAAGAAATGAAGTATACATAAAGACAACTTCAGTAGGTAATTTGACTAGTTGTTCATGGATGCTATCAGCAATATACTGGGAAAAATTGAAGATAACTGCAAGGGGCTGGATAGGTATAAAAATGGACAAGAAACCAAGTACTGATGCATCATCATGTTCATCTGTGAAATATCCAAGGATAAAATATAGTATGGAAATAATGTGTCTGCTTATTTCTGAGAATTTAGAAGAGGAGTATGGAGGGTTGAGCTTGGGAATTTCCACATAAGATGGCATGAAAGTTTGAAAAATTTGAAATATTTTGGGAAAATCTAAATCCAAATAGAATTTAGTGAGTGCTTCAATAGATAAAGGACTTGCATTAAGCTCAGGCTGTAGTTGAAGCATCTGGTTAATAGATTCATTTGTAATGGTAAACAACACTTCTTTTTATGAATTCCTAATGGCTATTTGATCTGGAGAATAGTAATATTGGAATAATCTAATAGCTTATGGACATTGATGTGTGTGAGGAAAAACATACTTAGGCAAATTTGATTCCCAGCTAAACACATCATCTCCTTGATCTAATGATTTATCTTGGCTCTAATAGTGGAGCTCAAGAAGGTTAAACTCTGACACAGGATCTGTAATTTTAAAATCTACATCTTCCAAGGGAGTATGTTCTACATCTTCAACAAGGGGTTATATAGGGTTGATCACAATAGTACTTTTGGATGCCATTAATAGGTTTGATTTATCAATTTTAAACACTCTTGACCTTTAAAACTATGATTTTAGGCCTGTGAAACACTTATGTAAGTTTAAACAGTTTATAGAAGGAATTTAGATATAACATAAGTTCTATCTTGGACTACAAAAGGATACTTCTGATCACTCTGACTCAAGACTTTCAATTCTATATAAAAAAACCAATTTCCTGACCTTTATAGCCTCATCAAATGATATTAAGGGTTTATAGTGAAATTTATGTGATGAAACAATCCTAAAACATCAAATATTGTGCAAAAAGGGCTTCTGAGTACTGTAGAAAAGGCTTTGGATGTCTCATAGGGCTTTTTAAGTCTGCAAATGGCTAAACTCACTTCAAATTTTCTCTAAAAGAAGTCACAACTTCAGAAACTATAAGTAATGCTCAGGGTTTGCAGAAATAATGACTTTATGAGGCAATATGGTTGTTCCTTAGGCATACAGGCTTATAAAGGCTTCAATTAATAGAATAATTCTTTCAGATTAAGGAATGAGTCTCTTTCTCTGAAGAATACTTTTGAAATTCAGAAATTTGCTGTGAAGAAGGGTTTTTTGGGGTTGGAAAGATTTCAAAAGATTCTTTTGGCCTTTATATGCTATCTAGTGGCTTCACAGTGATTGTAGCAGTTGATTTCAATAAATTATATTTGTTTTTGAGTTAAAACAGAGGTGGCAACGCATTTTTCTTATTCTGGGAATGTTTTGTACGCAGAAAATGGCAACAGAAGGTTTAAACGAATGTATTTCGGGTGTTTTATAAGCAATTTATGTGAATAGTGAATGCATTAAACACAGGTCAATTCAAAAAGAAAGTTTGTTTAGGCGCAGGGGAGGGTATAACCGCCAGGCAGTTTTTGCACGGTCAAAAGGTGGTAAGTGGGATTAGATGAATTGATGTGATCTACTAGAGTCCGGGCGTGTGGAGGAGAGAGAAAGCGTTAAAATAGCTTTTATCACAAGTTTTTATTTGCTTAAAAATCGTGTTGAGAACTATGTGATAGGGGATCTGCACCGTTAGATGTGGTGGAGAGGAGCGAACGGTTGCGATCTTACGATGAATCTGTGGGGTTGAGAGGCATGGGACCCAATATATATATGCAGAGGGAATGTAAAATGTATTAAAATATTAGGTTTTAATACATATTTCTTATATGGAATATGATAGGTGGGTATAGTGTTTTATTAACAAATGCAACAAACATAAGTGTAATGTTACTATAGGCGGGCTATTTACATAATAGTAATAGTTTAACCTATGGTAGCGGGAATAATAATCACATGGGGAATAAAACATGGGCTAAAACTTAAAATATGGGTGGGAATAATATTAAAAGGGTTTAATATAATACAGGCTTTAGGGGTAAATAAGGAGCTAATATATAAATTTAATATTTTTGTAAAAATGAAGTGCGATGAGGGAAAATATACTAATCTTATTATAAAACATGATATAAGAACCAATTTCATTGTTGTGGGTCCCTTCTTAATGTTTTTACACTTAGGATATAGTATTTTTTGGGTATTTTGGGTAAAAGGGAAATTAATTAAAGGGATTTATTTTCCTTAAGTAAAATGAGTTTTATACTTAGGAAAAAGGGATTTTTGCAAGTGAAACTAAATGATGATGGTAAAAGGAAGAATGAAGGGGAAAATAATGAAAATGGTGGGGATAAAGTATTTTAAAAGGGAATGACTTTTTTGAAGGAAGTTGGTGAATGAATTGACCAATTTCTGCTTATCCATGATTGTAAAAACTGCTTCTGCCTACCCTTATGCTGCCTAACATTTTTTCTTCATTTACCTGGGTGCATTTGAGCTTGCAAACCCTTGTTCATTTTTCTTTTAAAACAACAAACTAACTAATTATATCCTTATTTCTTCCAAGGACTCAGATTAAGCTGTTGAGGTCCTTATTTATTCTCTACCTAACTACTGATCTGCCAAGATTAATTTGTTTGGCTAGATATTTATTCTCTATATAATAACATGAAATTTAAAGCATGAAAAAGTCAAGATTAAGCTATTTGACTTATCATGGATTATAGCATTTTGAACTAGTTGCACATAATATTTTATTTTGCAGAAAAAGTAAATAGTAGTGGCATTTGGATTTGCAAAACTTTCATGTTTTATTTTTTATCTCTTTTTTCTTTGGGTTCCATTTTCTATTCTTTTTTATCTTTTCTCTTTCAAGTCCTTTGATTTTTCTTTTAGGGCTTTTACCCTCTTTACATTTTTTATTTTATTTTTATGATATGGGAAAACAATTTGCAGAAATCAAAGTATGTACATATTACAAGATTAATCAAAGTCAATTGAAAAATTATGAATCATATTATTATAGGACCCTAACACTCCCACAAGCTCATCAAAGTGTGACTTTTGACATAACTTCATCAACCACTACCACTAGTTGTTTTAGTAAACTTGCATAAAATAATTTTGCAAACCATGTACATATCATTTCTCCCACAAAATCATCAAGGTGTGACTTTTGACATAATTTCATCTTGACCACTACCATTAGTTGTTTTAGTAAGTTCATAAAATAATTTTGAAAACCATGTACATGTCATTTCTCCTACAAACTCATCAAGGTGTGACTTTTGACATAACTTAATCAACCACTACCACTTTAAGGCAAACCATATACATGTTTAATTTATCCCATACATGTGTCGTTTCTCCCATAAAATTTTAGGAAAAATTTAAGGCATGTGTCATTTCTATGTCATTCTCCCATAAATTATAAGGAAATGTCATTTCTCCCATATACTATAAGGCAAAATTTAAGACAAACCATGTACATGTCATTTCTCTCTTAAACTCTAGGCAAGGAAAACTTTAAGGCATGTCATTTCTAGATGTGATTTCTCAAAATTTAAGGCAAACCATGCACATGCCATTTCTCCCACATAATAAAGGCTTTCTCCCATTAATTAAAGGCAAACTTTAAGGCCTAAAAATTGAACCTAAAGTGGATAAACTTCCATAGGATTTTAGTTTGTCTGTTGAGTGTTAACTTCTACAATTTCTAAAGTCACAGTCTGTAAAGGGCCAGGTAGCCTCTGGATCTCATCTTTTCTCAAAGGTGACATATCTAGTAAATTCCCCTACAATCAATCTTTCGAACAAATCTAAATAGAAGCTCTTCATTGTAATATCCATTTCTGTACATGCCATTTCTCCCATAAAATTTAAGGTATTTGCTAGTATTTTTGGAACCATGTACATGTCATTTCTCCCATATACTTTAAGGAAAACTTTAATACAAACTATATATATACATGTCATTTCTCTCATTTTTCCCATAAATTTTAGTAAGTGCATAAAATAATTTTTCAAACCATGTACATTTCATTTCTCCCACACACTTTAAGGAAAAATTTAAGGAAAAGTATGTACATGTGTCATTTCTACCATACATGTGTCATTTCTCCCATAAAATTTTAGGAAAAATTTAAGGCATGCCATAATTTAGAACAGATCTAAATAAAAGTTCTTCATTCTAATATCAATTTTGTACATGCCATTTCTCCCATAAAATTTATGGCAAACCATGTACATACATGTCATTTCTCCCATTTCTCCCATAAATTTTAGTAAGTGCATAAAATAATTTTGCAAACCATGTACATGACATTTCTCCCACACACTCTAAGGCAAAATTTAAGGCAAACCATATCATTTGTATATGTCATTTCTCTGTCATTTCTATATGTCATTTCTCCCATAAACTATAAAGAAATGCCATTTCTCCCATGAACTATAAGGAAAACTCTAAGGAAAACCATGTACATGTCATTTCTCTCTTAAACTCTAGGCAAGACAAACTTTAAGGCTTGTGTCATTTCTATGTCATTTCTCTGGAATTTCTATGTCATTTCTCCCATAAACTCTACGGCAATGTAATTTCTCCCATAAACTATAAGGCAATGTAATTTCTCCAATAAACTATTACGCAAAATTTAAGGCAAACCATGTACAGGGCATTTCTCTCTTAAACTCTAGGCAAGGCAAACTTTAAGGCTTCTGAAATTTCTATGTCATTTCTCCCATAAACTCTAAGGCAATGTCATTTCTCCCTTAAACTATAAGTCAAACTTTAAGGCAAACCATGTACATGTCATTTCTCTCTTAAACTTTAGGCAAGGAAAAATTTAAGGCATGTCATTTCTAGATGTAATTTCTCCCACACACTTTAAGGAAAACTTTAAGGCATGTCATTTCTATATCTAATTTCTCCCATAAACTTTAAGGAAAACTTTAAGGAAAATCATGGATGTATGTCATTTCTCCCATTAATTCAAGGAAAACTTTAAGGCCTAAAAATCGAACCTAAAGTGGTTGAACATCCATAGGATCTCCCAAACTCAAGGCTTTCTCCCATTAATTCAAGGCAAAATTTAAGGCCTAAAAACTAAACCTAAAGTGGCTGAACTTCCATAGGATTTTAGTTAGTTTGTTGAGTGTTAACTTCTACAAGTTCTAGAGGTAGAGTCTGGAAAGGGCCAGGCAGCTTCTGAATCTCATCATTTCTTAAAGGTGACATATCCAGTAAATGCCCCTACAGTCAATCTCTGTAACAGATCTAAATTGAAGTTCTTCATTTTAATATCCATTTATGTACGTGCCATTTCTCCCATAAACTTTAAGGAATTTGCTAGTGTTTTTGGAACCATGTACAGGTGTCATTTATATGCCATTTCTCCCATAAAATTTAAGGAGAAATTTAAGGATAACCATGTACATACATGTCATTTCTCCCATTTCTCCCATAAACTCAAGGCAAAATTTAAGGATAACCATGTACATACATGTCATTTCTATGTCATTTCTCCCATAAATTTTAAAGAAAATTTTAAGGATAACCACGTACATGTCATTTCTATGTCATTTCTCCCATAAATTTTAAAGAAAACTTTAAGGATAACCATGTACATGTCATTTCTATGTCATTTCGCCCATAAATTTTAAAGAAAGATTTAAAGATAACCATCTACATGTCATTTCTATCTCATTTATCCCATAAATTTTAAAGCAAACTTTAAGGATAACCATGAACATGTCATTTCTATGTCATTTCACCCATAAATTTTAAACGAAACTTTAAGGATAACCATGTACATACATTTCATTTCTCCCATTTCTCCCATAAACTCAAGGCAAACTTTAAGGATAACCATGTACATGTCATCTCTCTGATAAAATTTAAGGCATAATTTGCTAATGTTTTTGGAACCATGCACATGTCATTTCTCCCTTAAACTCTAGGGAAGGAAATTTTCAACGCATATCATTTATATATGTGATTTCTCCCATAAACGTTAAGGCAAAATTTAAGGCAAATCATGCACATGTCATTTATCTCATGCACATGTCATGTCTCCCATGCATTTGCAATAAATGTGTATTTAATATATTTTATTGAATTTGTTTTTTTCAGGGATAAAAAAATTCCACTAAATATGGTTGAAAAATGGACATTATGCATAGATGTTTCTTACTATTTCAATCTAGGGAAAGTAGTGATTAGATATGTGATTTGCAATATGTGACTAGCAAGGTCCTCCAAATGAAAATGAATAAACCAAGAAGAACAAAAAACAACGAGGCATATTATATTGCATTGATTGAAGGCTTGGGAAAAACTATGGAGTATGTATCAAATGGAATTGTATTTTTCACCAATTCTGAACTTGTGTGCAACCAGATGAAAGACATGTACCAAGTTAAGAAGGAAAGGCTAAAACAACTGCATGGAAAAGAAAATAATATTATTAGCCAATTTCAATTTTCTAGTATAAGACATTGTATAAATGTTAATAAGATGTCTACTTATTTATTATGCGGGGAAATGCCAATCCAATATTCATCTCTAAAAGATGAATTAGTGTTGAGACGCTCTTCTTAAAAAATTCAAGATTCATCTCTCAAAGATGAATTATTGTTGAGATGCTCTCCTTCAAAAAATATTGATGGACATTGTAACATATTTTTGATATGTGTGTGTTTTTTACTTATAAATGTGTTTTTTTTAATGACCATGCGTTCGTTTAAATTATATACCAAGTGTGCTCTCACCATGTAAAGTGGAACTTGGTGAACTTCATATTTGCAACTTGGTGAACTTCACATTTGTAACTTGGCGAACTTCACATTTTTATAAAATTAAAATGTGAGGACTTCAACAATTTTTTGTTTAAATGGAGCTTCAAGCATGTTTTTTAATGACCATGTGTTTTTTCAATTATATACCAAGTGTGCTCCCACCATGTAAAGCGCAATTGGGTGAACTTGACATTTGCAACTGGTGAACTTCACATTTGTAACTTGGTGAACTTCACATTTGCAAGTTGGTGAACTTCACATTTTTATAAAATTAAAATGTGAGGACTTCAACAATTTTTTGTTTAAATGGAATTTCACGCATCTTTTTTAATGACCATGTTTTTTTTTTCAATTATATACCAAGTGTGCTCCCACCATGTAAAGCGCAATTTGGTGAACTTCATATTTACAACTTGGTGAACTTCACATTTTTATAAAATTAAAATGTGAGGACTTCAACAATTTTTTTTTTAAATGGAGTTTCACGCGTCTTTTTTAATGACCATGTGTTTTTTTCAATTATATACCAAGTGTGGTCCCACCATGTAAAGCACAATTTGGTGAACTTAAAATTTTTATAAAATTTTTCCTTAAATTGAGTTTCACACATCAATTACTGCTTTCAAACTTGTGTTTTACATAATTTGTGTACACTAAATTACATTAATTTT
Organism: Pinus albicaulis; assembly: GCA_034641835.2. Taxonomy (NCBI): domain Eukaryota; kingdom Viridiplantae; phylum Streptophyta; class Pinopsida; order Pinales; family Pinaceae; genus Pinus; species Pinus albicaulis. The sequence continues at coordinate 1,017,950,820 of CM076570.1, forward strand.
TTGAAATTTCTTTTGAATTTATTTTAAATAGTAATTTAAAAATAATTGTAAATGTCCACAGTAAATATATCCATATATATCATGGAGGATGAAGGGCAAAGATCAATAGAATCCCATATCTCTACGAGAGAGGGGGATTATGGATCGAGGGATGTTCATGGTATTTAAATATAGTCTTATCTCCATATATACATGTATGTACATATGGAATTGATTTTTTTATTAATTTTGTGAGTTAAACTAGTTGTTAATAAGTTTTATTTTTTATTTTTTAGGAGGTAGGAGGACAAGGGTGTCTACTTCATCAATGGAGCATGGCCATAGTTCACGCAATCGTGGTATGGTTCATGTAATTTAATCAGTGAATATGTAAATGTATTTATATGTATGAATGTATTTTTGAATTGATTATAAATTCATATTTTTTTATAAAGCTTCACTCTCGTCTCGTGAGGTTGGTGGTGGTACACATTCCCTTGGAGGGCCATCAAAAGGTGGTGGCGAATTGCATGAAGGTGGTGATATGTATTCCCCCAGAGGCCAATCAATGGATGGTCGTGTTGGTTCTCAACCAATCGATGGTCGTTCTGGTTCTCAACAATCTCAGGGTGGGCAAGATGCTAGCCAACCATATCGAGGTGGCATTCAATCTGAATATTATTTTCATTCAATTTGTACAAATTTGTTTACATGTTTTTTTAATATACAAAATTTTATACATTGATGGAGAGGGTGAAAATGTAGCTCCAATGTTGCTCGAAAAATACGTAGGACAACGCGTCATTCAAGAAGAAGGTTGTACAACAACCATGACTCATCCATCTAACATTTCCGATATACCTTGGGAATCAAACATGAAGCAATGCACCTTACAAAGTTGTCAAAATATTCATTCAAAGTTGGAGAGAGATCTCATATCTTGACTCTCCTTGCTGAAAGTTGACAAAGCCTGGAAATAGTTACTCACTTACTAAGCAAACTAATAGATGTGTACCTAAATCTTGGGCCAACCACTGATAATTTTGTAGAAGTGATGAGAAAAACAAAGGAAATAGTGATGGGTCCCGATACATGGGAGGTTGTTAAACAAAGAGTTTCAACAGAAATGGCCAAGTCTATGTTTAATTTCAAAGAAGGGCTGAAAATAAATATGCTAAGGGTGCAATATTTTAAGCACCCTGATATAGCTAGCTATTTGTATGATAGTCACCTTGTTGCCTATGGAAGACTCCCATGGAACAATGATAATCCACTTTATTTTGCAAATTTATTTTATGTAGAAATATTTTTGGGAATGAAACCCAATTATAATGACCTTCCCTATGATTTTTTTGGTCCTGGGAAAGGTCGATTGTGTGACCGTAGGGGTGCTAGGAGTGATGTTGAGTTGCCTCACCTTGAGTCACCATTGGTTAGGTGACCTCTTCGTGTTGAAACTTTGTGGTCAAAGATGGATGCCACTTCTCAAATTACCCGAGAGGCAGGGGATGCCATCATTGACAATGTTCAGAGTGGATTGGGTGGAGTTGATGTTTGTTTGAATCGACAAAAAGCATGTGAGAATGCACGTGCTAATTTTGTGTATTATAAATATGAAGAGATAGACAACATGAGTGTTGAAGATGTCAGAACATATGCAAAGAATTCTCGCAATGGTTGGAAGGACCTAATTATTCATGAGCAAGAAGTCATGGGAACGATATGTGTTAATGGTTAGGGTGATTATTTAAACACATGTACAATTTGTAATATATATATATATATATATATATATATATATATATATATATATATATATATATATATATATATATATATATATATATATATATATATATATATATACACACACACACACACACACACACACACACACATTTATTTTTATACATTAATCTAACAAAAATGTATCATTATATGTTAACACCATTTGCAGTTGTCACGCTTTATGAACGAAGACGATGTTAATATCATGGTCGGAGCCTCCAGTTCAAACAATCAAGATGGGTCTCACCGTCAATCACACAATCAAGATGGTTCTCACCATCAAGATATGTTGGAAAATTTTAGTGTTTTTAAAGTGAAAATTATGATGTACAATTATTTTTTATCTATTATTATATATATCGAAACATGATGACATAGTTTTAAAATAAATAATTGTGCACACATGTACATGTATATATAATAAAATATTAACAGATTCTGATTCCGTTTGATGTTTTTGGGATGGTGGTACCTTCTTCTTCCTTGTGAGATGTGCCAAATCCACCATCACAAGTATGAACAATTTTTCACTTTTAAATATGTTTTTAAGTTATATATTCCAGCTCAAAAGTTCTATTAAAAAATGAGATCTCTAGATCTTGAGTTATTTTAAATTTTTTGAATTTTAGGCTTTTGGAGATTTTCTTTGGGAGCCACTCTTAGGACATGTGTTGGATCCACCATCACAGGTATTCAAGTTTTCACTTAAATATATGTTTAGGTTATAAGTTATAAATTGAAGTTCAAATTTTTTAATTATAAATTAAGATCTAGATCTTGGGTTATTTTATACTTTTAAAATTTTTGAATTTTAGGTTCCTCGAGATGATTTATTTTCTCCACGAACTCTAGCGATGGAGTGTATGATAGATATAGGAACATCCACACCATTTGAACTATTTGAACAATTTGTCTAACTTTTTTGTTAATATTATTGAAAATTAGTTTATATATGCATTTTCATTTGAAATTTTTTAATACACACACACACACACACACAGTTTACTCTGGAAGATGTTCCTGTGGAGGAAGTTTTGATAGACGAGCAACAAATGGAGAGAGAACCTCATGATGTATTGCATGATTTTTTTTTTCATTTTGTTTTTTTACATGAAGTTCTATATTCTCATTCAATTTTAAAACATTAAATTTAATGTTTGTACACATTGTGTACAAGTCCCCCATGCTTCATAGGATAGCTCGAGGATCGTGACTTTGTTGGGAGGGACACTACATCCATCTGTATTTGATGGATGATGCACATGCACGTGCAACATTATATTTGATAGATTTAGTCTTAAATTCAATTTTTTATATATAGTCTTATCTAGATGCAGTCATATATTTACTTTTCTATATAACTTGATACTTGTAACGCTATACATTAAACTATATATATATATATATATATATAATTTTATTATTCATTTTGGACATATTTTACTGTTTCGACATATATATATATATATATATATATATATATATATATATATATAGTTTTAAACTACATTTACTCTTGTCAAGAATGATTTTAAATTTTGGATAGTTACATTTGGCATGTGATCACATGTTGTGATATATATAATGTTTTGTTTTTTAAACTCAAGTTCTCATTTTTTTTTTTAAACCATGTACATACATGTGTATATTTTGGATCTAGTTGAACTACATTTGGCATGTAATCACATGTTGTGATATAATGTTTTGTTTTACGATATAATGTTTTGTTTTTAAAACTCAAGTTTTGGATGGTTGAACTACATTTGGCATGTGAAGTAATGTTGTGATATATAATGTTTTGTTTTTAAAACTCAAGTTTTGGATGGTTGAACTACATTTGGTATGTGATTGTGATATAATGTTTTGTTTTTATTGGATAGTTGAACTACATTTTTCATGTGAATTAATGTTGTGATATAATATTTTTTTTTAACTCAAGTTTTGGATGGTTGAACCACATTTAGCATGTGATTGTGATATAATTTTTGTTTTTATTGGATAGTTGAACTACATTTTGGATTTGAAGAAATGTTGTGATCTAATGTTTTTTTTTTTAAATTCAATTTTTGGATGGTTGAACTACATTTGGCAAGTGATTGTGATATAGTGTTTTGTTTTTAAAATTCAAGTTGTCATTTCACAAACAAAAAAAAATTCACATGAATATATGTAGATAGAAATGATTTAAGTACATGTTTGAATATATGTTAAAATGATTGAAGTACAATACATATATATATAAACAATCATAAGATTTTGGTTTTAAAGTTCCTGTAATTTTCAGTTATTGAAGAGCTTCCTGGATTATCCACAGTATTTTGGAACATTTGTCAACGTTTTGAATCCCAACGAGGATCCATCTTCAGGAAGGTACCCTTTAGGGTATTAAAGCCCCCGACACCAAGGTCCAGGCCATGTCCACCCAAAGTACATTGGCCCCCAAGGTGACCGATGCTCGGGGCCCCATCAAGATCCGAGCCCATCTAGTCGAGACCAAAGGCCATGTCCCCATACAAGTTAGGTCAACGCTCAAGTCTAAGATGCCCCTCAGGAAGGTCACTATCATCAAGTATCTTGACTGCTGCTCGGCGATACCCTCGATTTAGGTCACTGGTTATTTGACCCCAGCCCTCAGAAGGTAAGGTATGGCCCCAAAGTACATTGGTCCCATCAAGATCTGAGACCAAAGCTCCCATCCAATAAAGGTCGGGTGCCCCTCAAGTCAGGTCTGCTTTCAAGTCTGAGATGCCCCTCAAGAGGTCACCATCATATGGTGATGTCGCATACCCGATGCCCTCAAGTTAGGTAACTGGTTTAACGTCCCAACCCTCAGGAGGTCAACCCGATCCTCTGGTACACCAATAACTCACTAGTAAAGGTATACCCTTTAGGGCATTAAAAGGTCCTTCACAATGTTTGTGCCATATCAAGTCATGGTGTCCCTAGGTTTGATGCCATCTCAGGGATTAAATTGTCTATACTTGTATGTGACATACTCATGTAGAGTAATACTAAGACACAAGCAATAGTGAGCGCGTAAGGCAACGGGTTAGAATAATAGTACGACACACCTTTAAAAAGGGGTATGTTAAGGATAAAGGGCTTATATAAATACCCTTATGACTTGCTTTAGTCACAGCCAATCAAGGTGTAGGCCTGGGTTGTGATGCCTTAGTGATGAAACCATTGTAGGTGTTTATACATAGTGCGCTTACACCAAGGTTGTTCAACTACGTCCACCCTCCATGTGACACCCCATGCTGCTACCTATGTGTCACCCTAGGGTGTGTTTTAGGATGCACCCTTGTTCAAAGATCAAAGTTTCAAGGAAGGTTGGGCTTGCCTAATATAAGGGGTTCCACCTAAGGATCCAAAGGATCCAATGAGGAAGGTCAGGTTAAACGTTGAAGGCTGAAGGTAACCTTTGATCACCATATTATTTGATCAAAGTAGATCAAAGACTGCCTTCAGCCTTTAGCCTTTAACCTGACCTTCCTCATTGGATCCTTTAGATCCTTAGGTGGAATCCCTTATATTAGGCAAGCCCAACCTTCCTTGAACCTTCGATCCTTGAATAAGGGTGCATCCTAAAACACACCCTAGGGTGGAACATAGGTAGTAGCATGGGGTGGCACATGGAGGGTGGACGTAGTTGAACAGCCTTGGTGTAAGCGCACTAAGTATATAAACACCTGCAGTGGTTTCATCACTGATACATCGCAACTCGGGCCTACACCTTGACTGGCTGTGACTAGAGCAAGTCATAAGGGTATTAGGATAATCCCTTATCCTTAACATACCCCTTTTTAAAGGTGTGTCGTACTATTATTCGAACCCATTGCCTTACACACTCATTATTGCTTGTGGCTTGGTATTAAGTTGCATGGGTAGGTTGCATACAAGTATAGACAATTTAATCCCTGAGATGGTGTCAAACCCAAGGACACCATGACTAGATATGGCACAGACACTGTGAAGGACCTTTTAATGCCCTAAAGGGTATACCTTTAATGGTGAGTTATCAATGTACTAGAGGATCGGGGCTGACTTCTTGAGGCCTGGGATGTTAAACCAGTTACCTAACTTGAGGGAATTGGGTATGTGACATCACCATACGATGGTGACCTCCTTTGGGGCATCTCAGACTTGAGAGATGACCTGACTTGAGGGGCACCTTATCTTTACTGGATGAGAGCTTTGGTCTCAGATCTTGATGGGACCAGTGTACTTTGGGGCCATATCTTACCTCCTGAGGGCTGGGGTCAAATAAACAGTGACCTAAATTGAGGGCATCACCTAGAAATGGTTAAGATACTTGATGATGGTGACCTTCTTGAGGGGCATCTCAGACTTGAGAGCTGACCTAACTTGTATGGGGGCATGGCCTTTGGTCTCGACTAGATGGGCTCGGATCTTGATGGGGCCCTGAGCATTGGTCACCTTGGGGGCCAGTGTAATTTGGGTGGACATGGCCTGAACCTTGGTGCCGGGGGCTTTAATACCCTAAAGGGTACCTTCCTTGCCTATGTCAAACAATCATAAAATTTTAAACTTGTATTCTAGAACATATATATTGAGCATGTGCAACAATTTTCATCAATGCACATAGAAAAGCTACTTTCAGTTGATAGTAAACTAGAAATTACAAAACAAGTACGACACATTTTGAATTCAAGAATGAATATTATAATTTACTTTTAATAGACACGCACGTCTAAAACAAAATCGTGCAACTTCAAATTTGCATTATTTCAACTATTCTAGATACACAGATATGTACATTTTGTAATAATGACATTCTAACAAATTGTACCAGAGAATGTATGAAATTATTTAGACCAGATAATCTAGACATATGTATTTGTACACGTGTATAAATTACTAGTGTGCATGTACCAAAACAATGTACATGTGCAAACACTTGCACAAATAACATAACAAAGTAGTTCAATTTTTAGTTGAGTTCTGGAAGTTCTAAAACATGAATCCAAAGAGAATAAATTATTGGGCAGTTCATTAAAAAAAATTGCAATGGAATTCCATCTTCAATGATTCGTTCATGATTGGTTTTTGACATTTTCTATTTCTTAATTTTTGTTTTTTCCTTTGATTTAATTTTAACTTTATGTGTGTTGCCCACACCAAGTGACTATATTGACAACTTATGACATCAGGTTCATAGTATTCATAGTAAAAAAAATCCCCACTTTGATTAGTTTTTTCTGAAAAAATAACCTTTCATTATAATAGACCCTCTGTCATATGTAAATCCGTGATCATTATATTTTTCTAACAATTTCATATTTCATTCAGTGAAACGCATCAAATAATAATTCACATTTTCATCGTTGATAGTCGGTGAAATTACAGAAAAAACATCTCCTACATAATAAAACAAACTTGTGTATTGAAATTTAGATCATAATTAACATGAAAAATTAGCTTTAAAATTAACATAAATGTACTTGATTTTATTATTTATTTCTAGATCTCTATCATTTGAAAGTAATTGAAATGTTACCTTCTCTAACAAGATCAGAAACTCGATCACCATCATATCATATTGTAGTCTCCTCTGATTGCATTTCTTCAAACATTGCAATGGACATTTTCCCCTTTGTATTTAGCTTTGTATGTTTTCAATATTTTACATACATTTTGTTTTCACAAACATCATTGGATTTTGTGTTGTCTATGTAAACATGACAAAAACAAGAATATTTTCTTTTATCCAATGCAACCACATTTGTGGACAACTTTGTTTTAATTGAATGAAAATTTTTAGTCCCTTTTATTGTTTCAATGTCATTTCCAATCGATCTATATACATCTTTGACCCCAATATGTCGAAAAAAACTATATGGAAAATTCAAAGAAGAATATAAATATGATATCAAAGTACCATCAAAGATAATCATTGTGATAAATGTACACTGTTTAAAATTATAAATCCAATAAAAATTAAATTGAATGTACCTTCGAACTTCCCTTGATCGCCATTGAACAACTTCTTTAGCTGAGAAAAATCGGTTTGCAGAGGGGTCTATTTGATATCTTCAAAGTTCTCTTTATATCCATGCCCCTACACCATCATGTTCTCCTTTTCCATGACCAGTCTCAAGGAAATTCCAAGAATGTTTAATGTAGGTTTTCATATGAAGACGATGCAAACAAAAGAATGATCGTGAAAATTTGAATTGACCTGCGAATCCATCTGACCATATCCAATGTTTATTGAATTTTATTCCATGAATTTTCAAGGAGTCATAAATCTTTCCAAAATAGTGTTGTATAAAATATGTATCATGTGTACGATCGTGACTGATATAAAAGTGATATTCTTTAATAACATGCCGTTTTTCACTGGTGATTTCTATATGTTCAAAATTTTGTTTAGCATGTCTATATAGAATATGAACAGGCATGGAGACTTGGTCTGAATTATAGTATTCACTTTGAATTTCTTTTTATGGAACAAATGTGTAGTTTTTTGAAAATCAATTACTCACAAAATGGTCCCTAGTGGAAAATCTTCACGAGATTTTTTGAATTGCAAGTCCTGCCATCGAGCTCTATGGGAATGATTGGTGTATTTATAAATTTATTCTTCAAAATTTCCCAAAATATCTATCACTTTCTTCTTCTTGTAAATCAATTCTTTTAGTACTTGAACCTTGAATCGATGTATGGATATATTCATATTTCTTCCATTTCAATTTCATGTTGGAAAATAATGTATAATTTATGTCAATACGATATTTGTTTTGAAATTTAGTCAAATTTCCACAATCATCGCATTTTTTACCACCAACACATTTCTTTTGGTAAAATAATTCATGGCTTCCACTTCCACATAGAATTTGAGATATGAAATCATGGATAGTGGAAGGAGGAGGTGAATCTTTCCAAAATTTTCTACCAAAATTAAGGAATGTGTCATAATATAACTGAAATTTCACATGATAACGACAATAACAAGTGTCATGTACAGTGATAGGTTTTACATACCATGGTTTTTGTTGCACAAAAGCACTGATTAGACAACAATTTCACGATTCTCTTCTTTGAACTTGTTGAAAAACTCTATCTGAGTGGT